>CM055955.1:44388747-44845677 GCA_029490685.1 Schizonepeta tenuifolia
TCAACAGGATACCACATACACCACAAGTTACAAAGTGCACTAACTCTAGAAAGCACTTAATAGCTAACTCAGAGCCTATCGTTAGTTAACCTATTTAGATTAACTCTTAAAATCTGGAAAACACGAATCTTAACTCAGATATGTACAAGAGAACTCACATAAAACATAAACAGTTCATGCCATAATTATCACTTTGAAAACACATATATCAAAGCGATAAAGAAAATTTTTCGAGCATTGCTCGTTTTATTTTATATATAAAAGCCCACCTTAGTGTTTACAGAACTAAGTACTAGCTTCCGATCTCCTGATCTTCCGTCCTTTCCTTACTGCTGGCTTCCTCCTTCATCGTAAAATAATAAAACTTTAAAATCGGTCTAAAAGATAATCGAACATAGAAATTCGAATTAGGTTTTAGTCGTTTCATTTCTTTAGGCATTTGCACGCTACTAGTTTCATTTTAATTAAATGGGAACGTGACTTGGACAAATCTCGTTTAAAACTCAAAAGGTCTCATACTCGACTCTTAGGTCAGTAGAGAGGGTAGTCATTAACTTATTATGGCTTAAACGATCGAAAGAAATTTAGTTGCGAAGAAAACAACTTAGTAAAATAAATCCTGAAAAATCACTGCACAAGGCAGTAGTTCTGGGGGCTGCCCAGAACAGAGGATTTTGAAACAGGGGGTGAGCCCTGTGCCATTGGAAAGCTTGGAAAGTCTAGTTTATGCTCCAATTTACGGATCTCAAATTCGATAAACGAGCTAAAAGATATTACAGTTTCCGACAAGGGTCGCAAAACTGCCGCGGTTAACCCTAGTTGCTCGATAGAATCGACGTATAACTTCCTAAGTTCGTTCTAAGTTCTCGTACTCGATTTCTCACAAAATTGGACTCTCAAGGCAGTCAACACGTACTCCCGTACGTGAAGGACTCCTTTTCAAAACTCGTTTCATTAGCACGATGTTCTAAACATCGTCGTCTCAACTACCAATTACTAAACCAAAATCAAGTTAACATTTCTCGTTTCTAGTTCTCGACTATAACTACAACTCATATTATACTAATCCGAATGCTCATGTCGTCAACTACAAAGTCGTTCCTTAGTCCATAATAAACATTATTATCAAGTTAGAATTCTTACTCGACTTCTCAATTATTAATTACGACCACTTGTTCGTCTCTTACGAGATTTCAAAAGTTATCGGAATTCGTTCAAATTTTACGACATCAATCAACATCTAACGAGATCCATTATTATACATATCATCACTTCATATCATTACTTAATCTCAACTTAAATGGGATTCTTTGTCTCTTACGACTTTATTAATAATTTTAGAAAATTCTCAAATTATTCCTATTATCAACTAACATCATTAGGAACATTATTTCATCAACAAATCATCAATAAAACAAGCTACATGAAATTCCCCAATTTCTAAAAAAAAAAAAACCGGTATTAACATGCATGAGGGGGGGGGGGGTTGATTTTCTTCATCGATTAACAACATTAATCCCTTTATCACACTATTATAACATCAATTAAACAATTACAAGTATAATTACACCATTAATTTGAAAACCCCAATTCAAACCCTAGCCCTAAAATCGGTCCTCTTCAATATCATAGGGGTTTCGATTTCTTTTTGTTCTAATCACTAATTGAACACCTCCTAAGCATGATTATCCAACTAATTGAAGAATTCCATCATCCTAATAGAAAGCCCTAATTTTCGGTACATAGAAGGAATTAGGGTTCTTGGATTTTCTTTCAATTTTAATCATAGATCCATAACTAATCCATCCTATTACACTAATTAGAGATCAAATCATCTAATCCCAACATCCATAGTTTTCGATCTATATGAAAAATTAAAAGAAATTGATTTGGAATGGATAGAATTAGAGAGGAGATAAATACCTTGAAGATTACTAAAGAAAGTTAGAAGATTCGATGAAGGATTAGAGACTTGTGAAGAATTTCTTGTCCGAGAACTTGAGGTCTTCAATGGTGATGGAAGAACAAAGAGAGAGAGGAGATGTGTGTGTGTTCGAAAATGAGGGAGAGAGTAAGTGAGGGAGATGGCTAAATTGTTATGTTATTACTTTAGGTTAATAGGTGTAAAGTGATATAAAAATATCTATGGTGAGTCATTAGTGTAAATACTATAAAGAAATGAAATATCATGTGTAAGAGAGTGTGTAATGTCGGCCAAGAGAGGGAAAAGAAGAAATTACGCGCTTTTCCGGCACGATACGACGTTACAGAAATCGAACGACGAAAAATAAAGCTCGGCACAAAATCGTCAAATTCCGATTCGACCAAAAATTCTAACGTATTATACTTAATCGGAAAAATAATATTTAAAAACTTAATTCCGACAAAAACTCGGGACGACACAGTCCGAGTTTCGTCCGAAAAATCATAAAAACGAACTTTCTCGGGCGAGTTCGTATCGCGATTTCGTGAATGTAAAAATCAGACGGTTTTCCGTTCTGAGTTCCAGAACTAAAAAGTTTTTGTACGCGCTAACCCTAAATACAGTAGTCATCTGACTGACTTCCGTAATTAATTTTCGGAAACGTATTTCACCGTTGGTTCTAGAATTCAAAATTGTAAACTTAGGCGTGAAAAGCCATTTTTATTATTAACTTTAAAATTTTAAGACTGTACGGAAATTCTGGGGTATTACATCCTACCCCCCTTGCGAAAATTTTCGTTCCGAAATTTGCATACCTTCTGCAAAAAGATGAGGATATCTCTCCTTCATCTTCTCCTCGAGTTCCCACGTGGCTTCTTCTTGCTCGTGGTGGTTCCAAAGCACTTTAACGATTGGTATCGACTTGGTTCTTAATTCTTGGACATTTCTATCCAAAATCGATATCGACTTTTCTTCATAGCTTAGGTTAGATTCAAGAACTACGTCTTGCTGACTAATGAAGTGCTTAGGATCATAGACATATTTTCTCAATTGAGAAACGTGAAATACGTTGTGAACACTTCCTAGACTTGGCAGTAAGGCCAATCTATAAGCGACGGGTCCTATTCTCTCGAGGATTTCATAAGGTCCTATAAACCTGGGTCTTAACTTACCCTTAACTCCGAATCTAAGGATTCCTCTGGTCGGTGATATCTTAAGGAAAACTTTATCTCTTATTTCAAACTCAAGATTGGTTCGACGATCGTCGGCATAATTCTTCTGTCGGCTCTGGGCTTCTTTCATTCTATCTCGTATCTGCCGAACTATCTCAATCATCTCATTTACTGCATCTGGGCCTAGGTTCTTTCTCTCACCTACTTCGTCCCAATAAAGTGGTGATCTACATTTCCTTCCATACAAAGCCTCATACGGCGCCATTCCTATCGTGGCCTGATAGCTGTTGTTGTAAGCGAATTCGACTAAGTGTAGGATACCTAGTGTGTGTTCTAGGTGTTCTTGGTGAAAAATATGAGTTTTTGAATATGTGTTCTTGGTGTTCTAAGTGTTCTTGGTGTAATACTTGAAGATTTGAATACCATTAAAATTAATTATAAAAGAAATTAATTAATTAATTAATTAATAAAATATTCAAGATTGTTGAGAATAAAATCAAATAGAAAATAAAAAGAGAAAAATCATTAAATTAATGATGAGTCATTAAGTTGAGAAAAATAAATAAAAATAATTTCTTTATTAAATAAATAGAGTTTAAAAGAAAGAATTAAGTGAGATTAATTCTTGAGATTAAAAGGATTTAATAAATAAGAAATAAAATAAGTGGAGTTAGAGTTAAGAAAATAGAGCCAAGTAAGAGTTGTTTAATATTAAAATCGAGTTAAAATAGTTTAATATTTAATCATTAAATTAAATAAGAAGTATTGAGAGACGAAAAGAAAATTTAATAAGTGATGTTTAATTAGAGAATCGAGTTAATTAATGAGTATTGAATGCTCGTTTATTTTATTAGGTCGAGTATTGATTAATTAATGATGCTTGAGTTATAAAGATAATTGAGTTGTTTTCAAATCGTTTTAATTTGAAATGAGTCGAAGAAGTTATCGAGTCTTGATTGACAAGTCAATAATCGAGTTTGAATTGAAATTAAAAGTCGAGATTATATAAAATAAGAGTTTAATTGAGATTAAGAAACGAGAAATTATAGTGATAAATGAGTTAATAAAATAATAGTACGTATACGAGTACGTATACATAGTCAAGCAAAGACGACGTATTTTGAAATAATGTCGTATATTGAGTCGAGAAATATTAAATGGATATTTGAGTTTTAATTGAAAGGAATTCTTATTATTTGAATTTTATTTAAAAGACGAGAATCTAATTTATGAGATTAAAGTTAACGTCGTTTCAAAAACTAGAGTCGAGAAATTGTTAATGTGACTTGAAGTGTGAATCGAGTTTGAGATAACATGTTTGATTAAATTCCATATTGAGTTATAATATGTTGATTAAATCTATATGCTTGAGTGAAATGTTTACATTTCGATTATGGTGAAATGATATGTTCAAATTGCTGAGAATGTGTGCATGTGACATGAATGTTTTGATATGATGTTAATTGAGTCGAGAAAGCGAGTAAGAATTGAGTAATAAAATTTAGATAAACGATATTCATTAATTAGTGAGAAATGCTAAAGTATTAGCAATTGCTGATTAACATTAATGGTTTATAACGAGAGTACGAGACGAAGTAATTAGTAACCGAGTAGAGTCGAAGAGTCGAGAACGGGAAAGTCGAGAAAGGATATTGATTTAGAAAAGATAAAAATAGAGAGAGTCAAGTCAAGTAGAAGTCCTTCAGTCGAAGCCAAAGTCTACTTTACGTCTTTTACGTCGAGTCTTATTCTTTATCAATGTCAAATTGTGAAGGACCGAGCGGGACGAACAAGTAGCGAGGACAGTCAAAAGTAAGCCGCCTAGCTAGTCTTCGGAAGTCAAGTGGGTTTTTCTAAACCGAAACTCAAATGATGAATGCATGTACTATCTATGTATTACGTGCGCTTTTCAAATTGATTGACTTGCATAAATGATCTAAATGTTTTGGTATGCAATCATCTACGTGTTAAAGTTGTTAAGGTCCTGTGGACGCACGGGATAAAGGTCCTGTAAGATATGGGACAATGCATGCATTAGTTAAGGTGACTGTGAGCCTTGCTTCTGTTGGGTCGGTCACGGTGTTCGAGGAGGGGGCCTACTTCTCGACACCACAGAAAAATAAGTTGTAGATTGATTCATGCCTAAGTATATAAATGACTGCAGTCGATTTCAGAAAAGTATGAAAATGTTTTGATGGCTGTCACAAGTGGTGAACTGTTTTTAAACAATTATATTTATAACCCTTGTGATGCAGCAAAAGAAGCAAGTCTAATCATATAGCTCTAATGAGCAGAGTTTCAAATGTTTTTGGCATGTGTTCACTGAGTATGAAGTACTCAGCCCTGCATGTATTTCTAAACATGCAGGTTAGCGGGATGTGGATGGCGTGGGCGACTTGGTGGTGTGGTGTGTTTGTTTTGGTCGAGTAAGAAAGTGGACTGGCAATTGCATGTCTTCATACATGTAGTTGTTGGGATTGAGTCGAGATTTCCGCTGCAATGCATTGAAATTGTAATACCCCGGAAAATTTCTTCTGCGTTAAAAATTTAAAGTTAATAATAGTTATGGCTTTGCACGCCTTAGCTCCCAATTTTCAATTCTAAGACTAACGGTGAAATCCGTTTCCAAAAATAATTTCCAGAAATCGGACGAACGAATACTGTATTAGGATTTTTCGCGTCCGTTAAGTTTTTTGCCCGGAAACTCGGAATCGAATTTCGTCAGAATTTACATTCACTTTTTCTTCGAGACGAGTTCACCCGAGAAAGTTAATTTTTGTGATTTTCCGGACGAATTTTGGACTGTGACGTCCCGACTTTTTCTCGGATTTTGGAAAACGAACCGTCCTTTCCGAATAAATAAAATATTCCGGAACTAATGGTCGAATTAGTTTTCGCCGGAAATGTGACCGACTAAGAATTTATTTCTCGATTTTTATTACGTCGTATTAGGCCCGTAAACGGGATAATTTTGATTAAAATCCTATCCAACCGCCACCTAGGGGTGTGACTCACCCTTCTTGAATAGTTCTTCTACTTAGTCATCAAAAACACCTCATCATCTCCCTCTCTCTCCTCCAATACAGCCAGCAGCCCTCTCTCTCTCAATTCTCTCTTTCTTCTTCATTTCTCCATGGAAAAGCTTCAAGTTCTTCAAGGTTCTTCATCCTAAATCATTCATCATCCATCAAAGTTCAAATCCAATCACATATTCATCAAGGTAATCACCTCCTCTATCATTCTATCCATTTTGAATTTTCATTCCTCTAATTTTATTATGACCGAAAATTTGAGGATAAAGTAGGATGTTGTTCTTCGATTAATTCATGTAATTAGATGGATAGAAATTGATTTCTATGGATGAATTGAAGAGAAAAGCAAGAACCCCCATGTTTAGGGTTTGACCGAAAATTAGGGGTTTTAATAGTAGGATGTTTAAAGCTTAATTAATTGGATGATAAAGCTTAGGATTGGTTTAATTGATGATTAATGCAAAGAAGAAATCGATTCCCCTAAAATTAATGTAGAAATCGAAATAGAGGTTAGGGTTTGAGATTGGGAATTCAATATATGATGGTGGAAGTGTTAGATGATGCCATAGCTTGGTAATTAATCAATTGGTGTTTAATTGTGAAGATTTAAATCGATAATTGACGAAATAGATCAAGTATGTGTGAATTGGGAAAATGTAGTAAGTAGTAATTGAAATCAATGAAGAATTGGTGTAGTAATTGATGTGAATTGTTGGAAATGATAATGGAAATGAGATGTAGTATGATGATGGATCATTATACAATTTAATTGGAATTTTCTAAAAATATAATGAAAAACATAAGAGACGAAGAATCATTAATAAGTCGAGATTTAGTAACGAATTGAAGATATGAGATACGTATTATTGAATCTCGATAGATGAGGAATCATATTGTAGAAATTGAACGAATTCCGATAACATTGGAATTTTGGTAAGAATCGAAGCAACGAGCCTAAGTAAGGATAGAATAGTCGAATGAGGTTTCTAATTTGATATTAATGATCATTGGTAATAAATGAACAACTTTGTAGTTGACGATATTCGCATTCGAGTTATTAAATGTTAAGTAATAGTTGTAAACGAGGAGTAGAGACGAGAAGTGAAATTGATTTGGTATAGTAATTGATTAGTTTTGAAAGACGAGGTTTTAATCGTCGTATTAGTAACCGAGAAATGAGAAGGAGTTCGTCGCGCATGAGGTTAAGTGTTAACTGTCTTGAGGTATAAATTTTGTAAGATTTTAAGTGCGATAGCATAAAACGAACCGAGGAAGTCATACGTCAAAATATACGAGCTCTAGGGCTAGTTCGGGCATTTCTGCGACGTTTCACGGAAACTGCAATATCTCCTAGCTCGTTTAACGAAATTGAGATCCGTAAATTGAAGAGTAAACTAGACATCCGTGGCTTTCTTTTGGTACAAGGCACATCCCCTGTTTCGAGATCCCCTGTTCTAGGTGGACTTACTGATCTGTACAGTTTACTCCAAGATGTAATTTCCTAAGTTGAATTCTTTTCAACTTAGTTCCTTTTGATCTTTTAAGTCGATATAAGCTATCGACTATCATTAATTGCTGACCTCAGTGTCGAGTAAGAACCCGAGCGAGTTTTAAATGAGAAGTGTTCGAGTCTCGTTCTAGATTAATTAAAAGAATCTAGTTAAGCGTGCAAATGCCTAAAGCTTAAGAACTTAAAAGATTAATTCGATTTCAGTTTCGAATTCCATTTTCTTTTATCGACTCGACAACTTATCTGAGTTTTAATACTTACGTTCGAAGGAGGACATTGAGGTTAGAAGACAGGACAGAAGATCAGAGACAGAAGCATGAGTAATAGTTCTGTAAACGAACGAGGTGGGCTTTTCGAAAGTGTATCAATTACCGTCTTATTTATATGCGAGCGTTGCTCGAAGGTGTTTACGTTTTGCTTTAATAAATGAGTATTAAAGTATTTATATGCGAGCATTGCTCGAAAGTGACTACGTATTGTTTTAATAAGTGAGTATTAAAGTTCTATCACTGCTTTAATGAATTGTTTATGTGAATTCTATTATGTCTCTCTGCGTTAGCCCTCAGGTGCTAACCAGAGTATTAGATTCTGAGATAGCCCTCAGGCTGCTATCCAGATAATTCCAACTAAACAATCAGATTCTGAGATAGCCCACAGGTGCTATCCAGAGGGACAGTTTCTGAGTTAGCCCTCAGGTGCTTTCCAGACGATCGGATGTGAGCTTAAAACCCACAGTGTGTCATTCAGAAATTAAATGTATATTTGTCAGTAAAAGTTTTATACAAGTGTTTATGAAAAGATTTTTGATTACTTTATAATAAAAACTCTTGTGAGTTGTTTTCGGCATTGTGCCCACTAAGTACTTTTGTACTTAGCCCTACGTGTTTGTTTTCTTTGAATATGCAGGTTGAGTGATGAAGGCGGAGAAGGTTGAGGAAAGGTCGTAATTAAGGAAGTAAAGATTTATTGAGTCTCGATAACACATTTTATATGTGTTATCATTTCTACATTTTTCCGCTGCCAATTCTGTACACTAGTTTCAGTTAAAGTATAACTTAGAACTAAGTTTCATCCTTTGAACTTAGTCCCTTTTTAGAGTAGCTATGTCGAGTGATCCTCCATGATTTACTCTTTCTTTCACTAAGTAAAGTCGGTTCTCTTATTAATGTAAATCCTTTCGGTTTAAGTTGTTTACACTATAAACCTAGCTTTCACTGATCAAACTTTGTCGAGCGATCTTCCGAGATCGACTCCCTTTTTATTCAATGAAGTCAAATTCATAGTAGTTTATGTTACAAATATCGTTTATTCAGTAGTTTTCCCTTTCTTTCTCGTTTCTTTATTCCAATCCCTAGTCGCACCCCGGCTTTGCCTTCCTTCGGAAAGTCGGGTTGTGACAGAAATGCTATGTTAATCGATGTCTTTTGTTATGTTTTGAATCATACTCAGTTACATGTTCTGATTCACGAGCGATGTGCTCGATACAATTTATGGTTTTTGTTGATTCTCGTTTCTTGTGAACTTGACATCCTTATTCCAAACTGGATTTGATATGTAAATTATCCAAGCTCGTTTGATGTTTTAGTTTGGACTTGGAAGCATGTTCTATTTGTTATCGCTTTCAGTCAATATTCACTTGTTTCCCCGAGCATGAATCCCTTACTTGAGCTGAGTCGATGGATAGTTCGTAGTGTTAGTGTCGTTAGTCGCATCTCGGGAGTTGGGGTGTGACATAGTGGTATCAGAGCAGGTCTGTCTGCTCTGAAGTCTAACTTTCTTTGATGAGTCGAGTCTAGATTTATTTCCTAGACTTATTTGAGTCAGTAACACACCAAGCAGTCCCCCATTTCATCCGGCAACCATGTACGCTTTATTTTCAAAAGCTTTCAAGTTTAAAATGTTTATTGAGTTTATTATTTGCGCTCGTCTAGAGATAAAAGCTTTATAAGTAGATTGAATAACTAGATTGCTTTAGAATGCCTTCCCTAATGTGTTTTTATGTGGAAAATCGAAAAGGATGGAACGTTTGTGCAAACGGTTACGTGAAATGGAATTGCCAAGTACCTTGAGCGATAATACCCCTATGGAAAGCAAGAATGAGTATGTGGTGGTTGGAAATTCTAGCATGCTCGTTTAACTGTTTTAGTGTGTTTAACTTGTTTAAAATTCGTATAGGATGGCCGACCGTGAGTGGATGAAGGAATACCTGCATGTGAGAAAAATAAACTCCGAGACTCTTGCAGAATTCTTAGCCCGATACCATAAAATCTGGGAAAAAGTTCAGTATATGGACGTAGGACCGTTGGACGGAATGACACACTTGATTCAGGCTTTGCCCCGTGAGTGGCGAGATTGGGCAGTTTTGCTGGTGCCCCGATTTCTCGGACATCGCTACCTTGATGGCTATCTATATGGCGACTGTAACGCGTTCATCTCCACTATTTTTGGACAATATATGCAGTTCGGTGAACCACTTCCAGCCCCTTATGATGATGACCTCCCTGCCGAGCCAAATGGTTTTGTTCATAGTCCCCCGCCTGTGCTCCAACATGGCCCTGTTCCTCCCCGTGTTCCTTCACCGCCTCATGTTGAGCCAGAGCCTCGAGCTGCTTACCAGGACTACCCATATTCGGGTAGTGTACTCTCCATTCGAGCCTTTGATCCTTTTGCCTCATCTAGCTCGACAACCCAGCAGTCGAACAGTTTTCACGACCATAACGGAGCCTTACCGCCTGTGAATGACCAGTTTGCGAAGTATATGCGTCGTAACCAAGTTTCTTCTCCAGTTCAGCCTGTAGCCGAGCCTTCTAGGCCAGCCCATTCCGACGACGGAAATGACGACGAGTATGACGAGAATTCGACAGCCGCAGCTACCGTGGAAAGCGGTTAGTTATCTCCAAGCTCTGCGGAACGATTATTTCCTTGCTCCATACACGTTTGCTCCTACCCTAGTTGTGAGGCCTGATGACGAACCTAAGTCAGAGTATGGTGCTTCAGCCAATGTGGCATCCTACCTTCGCCGCAACGAGGATAATCCCGACATACCTCCATGGGTCGAGTCAGAGCTAGAGGATGTCAATGCTCGTTTTGAAGACAAGGATACATGAGACATGACAAATCCTTGGGAAGCGATCAACTACACCTTCCACGACTATGAAGAGGAAATGAGGGCAGCCGAACGCGAGCGTTTCAACATCATAAATGATGGCACAGAAGAGGAGGAGGAGGACCCCGAAGAGGATCCAGAAGAGGAAGAGGTTCCCAAAGAGAATCCCGAGGAGGAAGAGAACCCAGAGGAGTATCCTGACGAAGAACAGTACGATGATGACGGCCCGAGTGAGGGTGATTCTAATGTTTAGAATCAGTTCAAGAAAGCTGTGGAGAAATTCGAACAATATTTGTCTTTTATGTCTACGAGTTGAACTCTTTTTACCTTTCAGCAGGGATGTAATATTTATCACTTGAGATTTGGTTAGTTAGTAGAATCAAACGCGAAGTGGTAGCTCGTGTAGTTCGATTTGAGTCGTAGACCGTCGTGTCGACGTGTGGGAAATTTTTTGATGTAAAAGTTAATCCCTTATTTTGTTGTAAGTCCTCCAAAGAGGCCATCGACGGGTGATATGAAAGAAGAGCCGTTAGGCCATTAAAATCAATTTTGAGTCTCCCAAGAAGTTAAATTAACCCTAGAAATCGAGATTCCAAAATTTCATTTGAGACAAGAGCAAGTGACGAGATAAGAGTTGAAGTAAATTAAATAATATATTCTTCGAATAATAAAATTTCAGTAAGAGTAAACGAGATATATACGAGCTAAAATAATAGCATGAGGACACATGATTGTTTGAATATTGAGAAAATTTAATTTGAAAAAAATGTGGATATTGATGTGATGATGTTTGAGACTGTGATTGTGATTGAATGTTGAGAAATAATTGCTTTGAGAATATATATATATATATATAATGATGTGAATGTGTCACGCCCCGACTCTCGAGGTGCGACTTACGAACAACAAACCTAAACAACTAACAACTAACTCAAATAAAGGGAATATGCTCGGGGAAAACAAAGATGGAATATAAGGCAATCGAATTTGGTTTTTCAAAAGCATAATGAATTAATAACCGAGCATCTTAACTTCACTTTTAACATGAATTCAAACAAGTAATTCATGCTGATGGGAAAGGAATTCCAACAAAAAGAGAAAACATATGAATATATATACATCAAGATAAGGGATCATGTTCAACAACAAATCAAGTTACGAGCCCATCGCTCGGGATTACAAGTTAAAGGGTTACGAATTCAACAAGCATTCAAAGTCTTCGAGCACAACGCTCGGAATCAAAAACATGAATATTAAAGTACTAGCATCAATAGACATTAATTTAAAAGGATTGCAGCGGAAATTAGCATCAATACCCAACACTTGCACGTATGAAGACGTACAAATGCTAGTCCGAAATTCAACTAAACTTAACCAACAAAACCAAACCACACCACCAAGTATCCACGCCATCGCCATCCAGTCAACCTGCATGTTTAGAAACACACGCAGGGCTGAGTACTTCGTACTCAGTGAACACAAGCCAAAACATTTGAATAAAGATGCTTCTTAAAGCTATATTAATTGAACTTGCCTTGCCAAACATCACAAGTATATAAGCAGTTTTAAAACGGTTTTACTTGTGCATGTCAAAACATTTTTCCTTTAAAACAGACTGCGCAGTCAAATAACATAATATAACAACATGTATCATCTATCACAAATAATCTCACTGTGTCGAGAAGTAGGCCTCCTTCTCAAACACTGTGACCGGCCTAACCGAAGCAAGGCTCACAGTCACCTCAACATATACCACACGTGGGTTCCTGCTTTTCACAGGATAATCACATCTTCATATAAATAGATGATAACACATACTAACTTCAATAAAATGGCAAGTCAATCATATTTGAAAATCATATCATAATATTCAATAGCATAACTAATTTTCATCGATAGTTTTGGTTCAGAAAAGCCCACCTGACTTCCGAAGAACTAGCTAGGTGGTCTAGGGCTATTTGTCCTCACTTAACGATCCGTCCGGCTCAATCCTTCATAGTTCGACATCGATAGATAAGATATATGAAAGACGGACACAAAGGCGTTGGACTTTAACTGACAGACTTCTATTTGAGTCGTCTCTCTCTTCGCTATAGCTTTTCTAAAAGATCTCGCGTTCTCGTCTTTAATTTATTAACTCTATTCGAATTGGTTAACTTTACTACTCAACATCGTACACTTTTCTTGTCCTAATTAATAACTTCATTGTTATCATTCTATTACTTGAGTTTCCTTTCAAAGACTTTAGTTATTCTCAACTTAACAACCAATCATCTCGCATATAATAGTTCAATCATCTTTCACATTGTAACACTATCATGCATTTAAACACTTATTCAAACATATAATGAAATCATATAAATCAAGTATACTTCAAGGCACATTAACATTCATTCAATTTGGACCTTAAAAATCTAACTCGATTATGCATTTCTTTTTATGAAGGCTCAAACTGTTTATTTTATCTTCCTTACTTATAGAGACAATGCTTTACTTTACATCCGTTATCTTATAAGATATTTTATAACTTTTATTCAATTAACAAAATTTCTCTTTAATCAATATTAACTCGTATAAAAATTAGGATTTTCTTATTCCTCTTTAACTCGATCCTTATTTCTTATCTCGACTATTGTTCCTTTAATTCTCGACATCTTATTTTATTCTCATTTTCTCGATCAACTTATACGAGTATCTATCTTAACTCGTCTAGCATCTTTTCTTAACTCAATTTAACTTCTTTTTTTATTTCTTATCGATTAATTCTTCTTAAACTCGGTTTTCTCTATTTTTGTTTATTTCTTTAATAATTTCTTCTTTATTTGTCTTTAACTTAAGTCATTTCTTACTAAATAATTTCTTTATCTTTTGATACACATTTTTATGAATTAACTCACTTTATTATAAAAGATCTTTTTGTTGTAGTTTTAGTAAAATTTCAAATCTTTAAATTTTAATGCAAGACATTTAATTAATATATCTTTTCATACATCTTTTCATCTTTTATTTAATTAAAAGCTTTTCAACTTTAAGTCTTTTTATCAAAACTTCTATCTTCATTTCATATTCAAATTAACATTAATACATACTTAAACATCCAATCTTTTTATTATTTTTACAATTAATTTCTTTCAAAATTTCAACATGCAAACTTATTTTCTTAATTTAAACACATGCATGATTATATCAACATAACATACAATCATTTCATTGATCAAAACATCACTTAATTCATCAACAAAATCAACAAAATAAAATCTCTATTTTTCTTCAAAACTCACGGCACACACATGCATATTTTGTGCATTTTATTTCTCAATTTTTCATGTATAAAATCTCATTCTCAACATGATAAAAATAACAAATCAAGCATCATAATAATAATAACTCAAAGAATTCATATTTTTCCTATTTTTACTAATTTTTCGGCACTTATTAAATTTTTAGGGTTTTAGTTTCTTTTTCTTCTCTTAATTCACCGATTAATATCTAGTGTTCGATTCTCCTAACGAATTCTTCTCACTCGATTAGCACATGCATATCCTAAGTTTGCCTAAACATAATTTAAATAACATGCATGCATAGATCTTTCTTTTAGGACTTATAGACATACATATTTGCAACTAATCAAATGAATTTCATACTTAATTAAATGGGAATCCTTCTCTTGGCTCTTGGAATTGAAATGGATGGAAATGGTAGCTTCAAAGCTTGAACTTGAAAGGAAGGAGGATGTCTTCTTGAATCCTCAAAGAAAAAGAAATAACATGGGATTAATCATCCATAGGTTTTAAGAATCAAAATAATGAAAAGTGTTGGATAATTCTTGAATTCAACTTCAAGAACTTGGAAGATTCTTACCTTTCTTTGAAAATATGGATGAAATGGATGGAGATTGATAACTTCTACTTCATTTTCTTGGATGGAGAGCTTGAATCCATAGTTGCATGTGAAGAAAAATCAAGGTATGAGGGAGAGAGGGAGATTGCCGAGAGAGAGAGCTTGGGAGAGTTTGAGAGATTGTTTTCTTTCTTGTTTGAGAGAGAGAGATGGAGTGAATGAGTGTAGTCTCCCTACTTGTCTTGGATGAGTGAAATTGAAATCCAACATAGAGAATAAAGTGCACTTGTTGGAAGTTGGAGTAAGACATGACTTGATAGGTGATGTGATCTTAACTTGCATGCATACTTTAGGTAATACCATGCATAAGACATAATCATGATGTTTTAGTCTTGGAAACTGAGGAATGATGGGAGAGGAGGTGTGAGGTGGCGTGAGAGGGAGAGAGGTGGATGACACGTGTCGTCGTCGTGTCGTTACGGGTATTAATTATCCGGTCGTAAAGATTTTCCGGATAAAACGATTCGTATTAATTCCGTTTTGTTTTCTTAACGGGTCTAACCTCTTCTCGTTTCACTTTTGACACTAACTCATCCCAATCCTATTTCACGTCTCAAATTAAAAGATTAAAGGCTTCGATCTTTTTAGTCCTTTAATTCTTAAAAGAATTTAATCGGCTTATTAATCCGTTTATTAATCCTTTTCAAGACTAATGCCTCATTTCTCTTCTCAATTCTCGGATAAGTTCTTACCCTATCTCAGTGATCTTAAAAGAAATTCTAGGTTCGAAGGTTCTAATTCAATTCTATTCTAGTCTCGTCGGCGTAAACATATTTCTCGGCGATTAACGTTATGTTATCTCAATCAACAAACTTCTCGGGATTTTTCCGGAATTTAATTTCATACTCATTTTCATATAAACAACTCAACAAGCATATCACATCATCATCATCTCAGATAAATAGAACAGATAAATTCACACAAGATTCACAAGACAAATTAAACGTTTTATTCAATTCTCTTCGATTAGAAAAGAAAAATTTTACTCCTAAATTCTCATCTTTTAACTTATTCGGATAATTAGACGCTCTTTAAAGATATAAGAACTCGGGGTATCACATCCTCACCCTCTTAAAAAAAAATTTCATCCCGAAATTTTCTGACCTTAAGAAAATAACTCGGGATACTTTGCTTTCATCTTTTCTTCGAGTTCCCAAGTGGCTTCTTCAAGATCATGATGACACCACTTGACTTTCACTAAGGGAATCGATTTCGTTCTAAGCTGCTAGACCTTATAGTCTAAAATCTCTTCGGGTTTCTCCTCGTAGCTTAGGTCGGGCTTCATCTCAACATCTTCTCGACGTATTACATGCTTCGGATCAAAGACATATTTTCTCAACTGCGATACGTGAAACACGTTATGCGAACTTCCGAAACTAGGCGGTAATGCTAAACGATACGATACGGATCCAATCCTCTCAAGGATCTCGTATGGTCCTATAAAACGAGGTCTAAGCTTTCCTTTAACTCCAAAACGATAAACTCCTTTCGAGGGGGATACTTTCAAAAATACTTTATCTCCTTCTTTAAATTCCAACTTGGATCTTCGATTATCGGCATACGATTTTTGTCTACTCTGAGCTTCCTTAATCTTCTCACGGATTTGACGTACAGATTCTATCATTTCTTCAATTGCTTCTTGCCCTAACGCTTTCCTTTCACCGACTTCATTCCAATACAACGGCGATCTACACTTCTTTCCGTAAAGAGCTTCATACGGGGCCATTCCTATCGTATTCTGATAGCTATTGTTGTATGCAAACTCAACAAGAGGTAAAACTTTTTCCCACTCGACTTCTTTATCTAACAAGACGGCTCTCAACATATCTTCGAGAATTTGGATCGTTCGCTCGGACTGACCATCGGTTTGAGGGTGGTAAGCAGTGCTGAACTGCAATTGGGTTCCCAACTCCTTGTGGAAACTTTCCCAAAAATGGGCGGTGAACTTCGAGTCTCTATCAGAGGTAATCGTCTTCGGAATTCCATACAACTTCACAATTTCTTTGATGTAGATCTCGGCTAACTTGGCTGATCCATAGGTATGTGGAATAGGTATGAAATGAGCAGACTTCGTCAACCTATCCACGATTATCCATACTACTGTATTTCCTCTTCTTGATCTTGGCAATCCTGTCACAAAATCCATTGTGATTCCATCCCACTTCCACTCTGGGACTGGTAACGGCTGCAGAGGTCCATATGGTCTTTGATGTAAGGACTTCACTTGCTGGCAAGCTAGACATCTTTCAACGAACAATGCCACATCCATCTTCATTCCATTCCACCAAAACTGGTTCTTTAGGTCTTGGTACATCTTCGTGCTGCCGGGGTGAGCTGTATACGGGGTTTCATGAGCTTCACTCATTATTTCGTTCTTCAACTTGTCATCGTTAGGTACGCAAATTCTTCCTTGATACAACAACGCATTATCGCTCGATTCTGAAAAATCTTTAACTTCTCCTCTTCTCACCTTCCTTCGTAGGTTTTCTAACTCTTCGTCTCTTCTTTGGCCTTCTACGATGCGGGTTCTTAAGTCAGGCATCACTACTAAGGTAGCAATTACTTGATCTACTGTCGCTGGCGGTATGATTACTTCAATCTTCATCTTTGCAAATTCTTCAATCAGCTTGACTTCATCAGTTACAAGAAATCCTAACTCGATTCTATCCGAATTTTCCTTCCTTCTCTTTCTACTTAACGCGTCGGCTACTACGTTCGCTTTACCGAGATGGTAAGATATCTTGCAATCGTAGTCTTTTACTAGCTCAAGCCATCTTCTTTATCTCATGTTCAACTCCTTCAGCTCGAAGAAGTACTTCAGGCTCTTGTGATCTGAGAATATTTCACACTTCGCTCCATAAAGGTAATGTCGGCATATCTTCAAAGCATGAACGACGGCTACTAATTCCAGGTCGTGGGTTGGATACTTCTCTTCGTGAGGTTTAAGTTGCCTGGAAGCATATGCAATCACTTTTCCATTTTTCATTAGCACACATCCTAGTCCTTGAGTAGATGCATTGGTATAAACAACATAATCTTTATCTTGCTCGGGTAGGGCTAGAACTGGGGCTGTCGTCAATCTCGTCTTGAGTTCTTGAAAACTTTTCTCACACTCTTCCGTCCATGTGAACTTCGTTTCTTTCTTTAACAGGCTTGTCATCGGCTTCGCGATCTTAGAAAATCCTTCAATGAATCTCCGGTAGTATCCTGCCAAACCAAGAAAACTACGGATTTCATGTACTAACGTCGGGGACTTCCAATCTTGCACAGCTTTCACCTTCTCCATATCTACTTGGATACCTTCGGACGAAACTACATGTCCTAAGAAATTTACTGCCTTTAACCAAAATTCGCACTTACTAAATTTGGCATACAGCTTTTCCGTTCTAAGAGTTTCTAACACGATTCTTAAATGCTCTTCATGCTCAGCTTCACTTCTTGAATACACCAAAATATCGTCTATAAAGACAATCACGAACTTGTCCAAATATTCGTGAAAAACTCTATTCATCATATCCATGAACACTGTCGGGGCATTTGTTAATCCAAATGGCATTACTATGAATTTGTAATGTCCATATCTCGTTCTAAAAGCAGTCTTCGGAATATCTTCTTGCTTGATCTTCAGTTGGTGGTATCCAGACCTTAAGTCAATCTTGGAGAAAATACCGGCTCCTTTTAGCTGGTCAAACAAATCATCTATCCTTGTCAAAGGATATTTATTCTTCAATGTAATCTTGTTTAACTCTCGGTAGTCTATACACATCCTTAAACTACCGTCCTTCTTCTTCACGAACAAAATCGGAGCACCCCAAGGCGATACACTCGGTCGAATGTAGCCTAAGTCCAACAATTCTTGCAGTTGGATCTTCAACTCTTGAAGTTCCTTTGGGGCCATTCTATACGGTGCCTTGGATATCGGGGCTGATCCGGGTTCTAAATCGATTGAAAACTCTAGCTGACGATCAGGGGGTAAACCTGGTAACACTTCAGGAAACACATCCTTGAATTCTCTTATGATTGGAACATCGTCGATACTCAACTCGTGATTTTCGTCCTTATTCAAATAGACTAGGTACGCTTGGGTTCCTTTCTTCCGCATCAATCTCTGCGCTTTCATGGCTGAAATTATCGGCACATTCTTCTTCACTCTCTTTTCCATTCCAAAATCTATGGTTGATTCTTCTCCAGGGGATTTAAATGATATCTGCCTCAAATCGCATCGAATCGTCACAAAATTCTCGGTTAGCCAATCCATTCCTAGGATTATATCGACGTCACGCATCTGGATTACATTCAGGGATTTCGCGACTAACTTACGGTTTCCAACTTCAAATTCTAGATTCGAGCAAACATGCGAAACTAACGCAGACTTTCCTAAAGGGGTTGCGACACTAAGCATCTGATTCGATTCTTCTACTTCTAGTTCTAGGTTCTCTACGCAGATACTAGATATAAACGAATGCGAAGCTCCGGTATCAAACAAAACAATAATAGGTATGTTGTTAAGCTTTCCCATACCTGCCAGATTTCCTTTCTCCTTCTCCTGCGGTTTCTGTTCAATCGCGTACGTTCTTTGGAAAAGCGGCGGTTCTTGCTGAGGAGGTTGCTGCCTTGGCTGCGGCGGCTTACGTTGACGTGGAACGAACTTTTGCAGAGGAGCTGCATCGATAGCTTTCATCTGCGACGGCTGGAACTGGTTTGGTCTTCCGCTTCTAAACCTTTGTTGCTTACTTGGGCACTGGTTCGAGAAATGACCAGGCTGACCACAAGTATAGCAAACATTGCTTCCACTCTTACAAACGCCTTGATGCATCTTTCCGCATTTCGCACAGGGAGGGAATCCTAAAGGTCCGATGGGTAGGTTGCCTCGGTTCGTTTGCGGTGCTTTTCCCTTCTGTGGCTGCGGTTGGCTCTTTCCTTGCCACTGCTTCTTGGTTGGTTGATTTCCACTAATCCACTTTCCTTTCCTCTTTCCGTATTGGCCGAACTGGGGTTGTTGAGCAGACGTGGTTGTGATCATCAGGTTTTGGGGTTGGGGATTCACTGGAGGTTGCGATCCTTTTTCCGGTTGCATTGCCAACTCCATATCTAAAGCTCGGTTTAAAGCTTCAGAGTATGTCAAACCACTTTGGCTGGCGAGAACCACTCGAATATCTTGCCTAAGTCCTGCTCTAAACAACTCGCACATCTTCTCATCGGTGTCGACCATATCGGGCGCAAATCGGGCTAACTCGCAAAATTCCCGGTCGTACTCGGCTACGGATCTTTTTCCTTGCTTCAGATTGGTAAACTCGTTGGACTTCTGCTTACGGTAACTTCTTGGCACAAACTTTTCATACAACGCTTCTTTAAACTGATCCCATGACAACTCTTCGCGTTTTTCGGGAGAATACATCCTTTGCTTTGCCTCCCACCAATAATCGGCTGTTCCTTTAAGCTGATACGCCATGCATTCCAAACGCTCGCGATCAGAACAACGAAGGAAACGAAAAATTCGCTCTGAAGAACGAATCCAGTCTTCGGCATCAGCCGGACTGCCTTTACCGTCAAACATCGGGGGATTTTGTCGGAGAAACAGCTCTTCGACTCGTCTTTCATTTTGAGGGGGCGGAGTAGGGTCACGCTGCCCTTCTGCATTGTCTTCGGGAATCCTGACGTTTCTACGTCTTGGCGGCATTCTAAAGATTAAAACAAGGGAAAAAACTTTAACCACTCTAGATCTTTAGCTTACAGGGAACCTTTCTCGATTCAGAACACATTTCTCTTTTGGGAGGAACACGATTCTCGATCAGTACTTAGATAATTAATAACAATTTAAAGCTTTCTCAAATAATTCATTACTTTAATTTCTCATATATACATGCATCTCATTCAGTTTCTAGTAATTGTCACATACTCATATCATCATATATTCATATCCTCATCATAGGTTCTTGAAACAATCAAGCATAATCACAGAGTAAATATCATCACTTCATATTTAAATATTCAACTTGATTTAATAACTCAAAAAAATTTCAACTTCAATTCAAAGAACTAAATGTTTCAACTTCCAAACGCTTAACAGCGGCCTTTTTTAGGACTTATAACACTTAGGGAATTACTTTGAAAACATTTCCCTTTTTCCTAGTCAAATTATGATAGTCTTCATCACAGGTTACAACACAACTAAAAGAAAAATAAAAGAGTTCAACTCTCAACACACTCGAATAACGATTGAAATCGACAACTTTCTTGGAACACTCCTACACACAGGAGTCATCTTCACTTGGTCCGTTATCATCATACTGTTCCGCTTCGGAATCCACTCCGTAGTGCTCTATAATCTCCTCATCTTCTTCCGGGTCTTCTTCCTCCTCTTCTTCCTCTTCACGCATTTGTCCTTCAAACCGCTCATCATCTTTCTCGACATTATCATCCTCTATGGTGAAACACTCGCGCTCAGCTTCTCTCAAGGCTTCTTCGCAATCTTCCAGGGTATAATTCATCGCAGCTAGCTCAGATTCGATCCATGGCTGGGTATTAGGATTCTCTTCTTGGTGACGGTGGAGAGCTGCATCGGTAGAGATGCCAATCTGGAAGTCATGTTCGTCTTCTGGCCTTGATGGAGAGATAGGTATAAAAGAGGTAGGAAAAACATTGTTAGGTAGAGTCTGAAGGTATCCGGTTCCTACAGTCGCTGCATCAACTGGCTCGCTTCCATTCTCTTTGTCGTCGCTTGAGCGGGTTTGGCTAGAGGATTATGCTCTAGGATGGCTCAAAAAGGTCACTTGCGGATGATTCATATAAGCAGCTATTTGATCCTCATTTGAAGAAGAGTTTTCATCACATCCATTCGGCTGCAATGTTGATAAGTCAGAAAACAAGGGAATCAAGAAGATTAAATTAAAAGCACACCACTTACAAATGGATAATCTGTGAGAGGATTCTGAGGTTGAAGATTAGTTCGTGGCGGCGAATTGATGTGGAGAGAAACAGTTCCACTTGGAGGAATTGGTGAAGGATTACGAACAAAGTCATTCAACAAGCTTGGAGTATCATCTTCATAACGTTCGGGCGGAGGAGCACCATAGGACATAAAACGAGCTGAAATCGCGGAGATAAAAGCATTTACATCGCCGTAAAGGGTTCGGTCGAAATAACGGTAGCCTAGAAATCGAGGGACAAGAGATGCTGCCCAGTCCTTCCATTCTTGTGGTAGCGCTTGAATCAGGTGCGTCATGCTTTCTAACGGTCCTACGTCCATATATTGAACTTTTCCCCAAATCGTATGGTATCGTGCTAAGAATTCTGCTAAAGATTCGTTATTTTCCATTCTCGCGTGCAAATACTCTTGCATCCAATCAACGTTGTCCATCCTATACAAATTTTAAACGCATAAGCACACTTAACAAATTATCGAACATATTACGAATTCTACTACATACTCATTTCTGCGTTCCAAAGAGGGATTTTTGGGCAATTCCAAATCACGTAACCAATCGCACACACGCCTTATTCTTTTCGATCTTTTCACACGCACTCGCAAAGGGGAAGACATTCTAAAGCAATCTAGTTATTAATCAATTCGACAAATTCATCTCAAAACATCATAGCTCAATAAAATAACTTTAAAGAAATTCTCAACATTTTAATAACTCAAACATCATTTTAACTTGACAAGAAAACTTTTAGAAAAAGACATACCTGGTTGACGGATGAGATGGAGGATAACTTGGTGTGGTTTACTGACTCAAATAAGTCTAGGAATTAAATCTAGACTCGACTCATCAAAGAATAACAGACTTTAGAACAAATAAAAGCCTTGCTCTGATACCAACCTGTCACGCCCCGACTCTCGAGGTGCAACTTACGAACAACAAACCTAAACAACTAACAACTAACTCAAATAAAGGGAACATGCTCGGGGAAAACAAAGATGGAATATAAGGCAATCGAATTTGGTTTTTCAAAAGCATAATGAATTAATAACCGAGCATCTTAACTTCACTTTTAACAGGAATTCAAACAAGTAATTCATGCTGATGGGAAAGGAATTCCAACAAAAAGAGAAAACATATGAATATATATACATCAAGATAAGGGATCATGTTCAACAACAAATCAAGTTACGAGCCCATCGCTCGGGATTACAAGTTAAAGGGTTACGAATTCAACAAGCATTCAAAGTCTTCGAGCACAACGCTCGGAATCAAAAACATGAATATTAAAGTACTAGCATCAATATACATTAATTCAAAAGGATTGCAGCGGAAATTAGCATCAATACCCAACACTTGCACGTATGAAGACGTACAAATGCCAGTCCGAAATTCAACTAAACTTAACCAACAAAACCAAACCACACCACCAAGTATCCACGCCATCGCCATCCAGTCAACCTGCATGTTTAGAAACACACGCAGGGCTGAGTACTTCGTACTCAGTGAACACAAGCCAAAACATTTGAATAAAGATGCTTCTTAAAGCTATATTAATTGAACTTGCCTTGCCAAACATCACAAGTATATAAGCAGTTTTAAAAACGGTTTTACTTGTGCATGTCAAAACATTTTTCTTTTAAAACAGACTGCGCAGGCAAATAACATAATATAACAGCATGTATCATCTATCACAAATAATCTCACTGTGTCGAGAAGTAGGCCTCCTTCTCAAACACTGTGACCGGCCTAACCAAAGCAAGGCTCATAGTCACCTCAACATATACCACACGTGGGTTCCTGCTTTTCACAGGATAATCACATCTTCATATAAATAGATGATAACACATACTAACTTCAATAAAATGGCAAGTCAATCATATTTGAAAATCATATCATAATATTCAATAGCATAACTAAGTTTCATCGATAGTTTTGGTTCAGAAAAGCCCACCTGACTTCCGCAGAACTAGCTAGGTGGTCTAGGGCTATTTGTCCTCGCTTAACGATCCGTCCGGCTCGATCCTTCATAGTTCGACATCGATAGATAAGATATATAAAAGACGGACACAAAGGCGTTGGACTTTAACTGACGGACTTCTATTTGAGTCGTCTCTCTCTTCGCTCTAGCTTTTCTAAAAGATCTCGCGTTCTCGTCTTTAATTTATTAACTCTATTTGAATTGGTTAACTTTACTACTCAACATCGTACACTTTTCTTGTCCTAATTAATAACTTCATTGTTATCATTCTATTACTTGAGTTTCCTTTCAAAGACTTTAGTTATTCTCAACTTAACAACCAATCATCTCGCATATAATAGTTCAATCATCTTTCACATTGTAACACTATCATGCATTTAAACACTTATTCAAACATATAATGAAATCATATAAATCAAGTATACTTCAAGGCACATTAACATTCATTCAATTTGGACCTTAAAAATCTAACTCGATTATGCATTTCTTTTTATGAAGGCTCAAACTGTTTATTTTATCTTCCTTACTTATAGAGACAATGCTTTACTTTACATCCGTTATCTTATAAGATATTTTATAACTTTTATTCAATTAACAAAATTTCTCTTAATCATTATTAACTCGTATAAAAGTTAGGATTTTCTTATTCCTCTTTAACTCGATCCTTATTTCTTATCTCGACTATTGTTCCTTTAATTATTATCTCGGTTTATCTTTTTATTTGCTTGGTTGGAAATAATGTACTCAATTAATTATTTAATTAATATTCTTTCCATTTAATTCTCGACATCTTATTTTATTCTCATTTTCTCGATCAACTTATACGAGTATCTATCTTAACTCGTCTAGCATCTTTTCTTTACTCAATTTAACTTCTTTTTTTATTTCTTATCGATTAATTCTTCTTAAACTCGGTTTTCTCTATTTTTGTTTATTTTTTTAATAATTTCTTCTTTATTTGTCTTTAACTTAAGCCATTTCTTACTAAATAATTTCTTTATCTTTTGATACACATTTTTATGAATTAACTCACTTTATTATAAAAGATCTTTTTGTTGTAGTTTTAGTAAAATTTCAAATCTTTAAATTTTAATGCAAGACATTTAATTAATATATCTTTTCATACATCTTTTCATCTTTTATTTAATTAAAAGCCTTTCAACTTTAAGTCTTTTTATCAAAACTTCTATCTTCATTTCATATTTAAATTAACATTAATACATACTTAAACATCCAATCTTTTTATTATTTTTACAATTAATTTCTTTCAAAATTTCAACATGCAAACTTTTTTCTTAATTTAAACACATGCATGATTATATCAACATAACATACAATCATTTCATTGATCAAAACATCACTTAATTCATCAACAAAATCAACAAAATAAAACCTCTATTTTTCTTCAAAACTCACGGCACACACATGCATTTTTGGTGCATTTTATTTCTCAATTTTTCATGTATAAAATCTCATTCTCAACATGATAAAAATAACAAATCAAGCATCATAATAATAATAACTCAAAGAATTCATATTTTTCCTATTTTTACTAATTTTTTCGGCACTTATTAAATTTTTAGGGTTTTAGTTTCTTTTTCTTCTCTTAATTCACCGATTAATATCTAGTGTTCGATTCTCCTAACGAATTCTTCTCACTCGATTAGCACATGAATATCCTAAGTTTGCCTAAACATAATTTAAATAACATGCATGCATAGATCTTTCTTTTAGGACTTATAGACATACATATTTGCAACTAATCAAATGAATTTCATACTTAATTAAATGGGAATCCTTCTCTTGGCTCTTGGAATTGAAATGGATGGAAATGGTAGCTTCAAAGCTTGAACTTGAAAGGAAGAAGGATGTCTTCTTGAATCCTCAAAGAAAAAGAAATAACATGGGATTAATCATCCATAGGTTTTAAGAATCAAAATAAAGAAAAGTGTTGGATAATTCTTGAATTCAACTTCAAGAACTTGGAAGATTCTTACCTTTCTTTGAAAATATGGATGAAATGGATGGAGATTGATAACTTCTACTTCATTTTCTTGGATGGAGAGCTTGAATCCATGGTTGCATGTGAAGAAAAATCAAGGTATGAGGGAGAGAGGGAGATTGCCGAGAGAGAGAGCTTGGGAGAGTTTGAGAGATTGTTTTCTTTCTTGTTTGAGAGAGAGAGATCGAAATGGAGAGAGAGATGGAGTGAATGAGTGTAGTCTCCCTACTTGTATTAGATGAGTGAAATTGAAATCCAACATAGAGAATAAAGTGCACTTGTTGGAAGTTGGAGTAAGACATGACTTGATAGGTGATGTGATCTTAACTTGCATGCATACTTTAGGTAATACCATGCATAAGACATAATCATGATGTTTTAGTCTTGGAAATTGAGGGATGATGGGAGAGGAGGTGTGAGGTGGCGTGAGAGGGAGAGAGGTGGATGACACGTGTCGTCGTCGTGTCGTTACGGGTATTAATTATCCGATCGTAAAGGTTTTCCGGATAAAACGATTCGTATTAATTCTGTTTTGTTTTCTTAACAGGTCTAACCTCTTCTCGTTTCACTTTTGACACTAACTCATCCCAATCCTATTTCACGTCTCAAATTAAAAGATTAAAGGCTTCGATCTTTCTAGTCCTTTAATTCTTAAAAGAATTTAATCGGCTTATTAATCCGTTTATTAATCCTTTTCAAGACTAATGCCTCATTTCTCTTCTCAATTCTCGGATAAGTTCTTACCCTATCTCAGTGATCTTAAAAGAAATTCTAGGTTCGAAGGTTCTAATTCAATTCTATTCTAGTCTCGTCGGCGTAAACATATTTCTCGGCGATTAACGTTATGCTATCTCAATCAACAAACTTCTCGGGATTTTTTCGGAATTTAATTTCATACTCATTTTCATATAAACAACTCAACAAGCATATCACATCATCATCATCTTAGATAAATAGAACAGATAAATTCACACAAGATTCACAAGACAAATTAAACGTTTTATTCAATTCTCTTCGATTAGAAAAGAAAAATTTTACTCCTAAATTCTCATCTTTTAACTTATTCGGTTAATTAGACGCTCTTTAAAGATATAAGAACTCGGGGTATCACAGAATGTTTGTTCTCCTTTATGATGATTGATTATGTTTTGAGAATTGAATTGTTTGAGATATGTGAATTTGAGATGATTAAATTATTTGCAGCAATTATTAAATTGATTTTGTTTGATAAGTACCGATTGAGAATCATATTCCTCTTGAAAAAGGAAAACATTTTCAGAATCGAGAAAGGTTTCGAGTGAGATAATTTATTCTTTCCGAGTGGCTTAAAAATTTTCTTTTGCATTTCTTTAGAATGCCGCCAAGACGAAGAAACGTTAGAAATGTAAGAGATGAGGAAGAAGGGCATCGAGACCCTAACCCGCCCCCTCCAAATGAACGTCGAGTAGAAGAACTTTTCCTTCGCCAAAATCCCCCAACCTTCGATGGCAAAGGCAGTCTGGCAGAAGCCGAAGACTGGATTCATTCTCTTGAGCGAATTTTTAGATTCCTTCGTTGCACCGATCGCGAACGTCTCGAGTGCATGACGTATCAATTGAAAGAAACTGCCGACTATTGGTGGGAAGCAAGACAGAGGATGTAAACTCCAGAAAAGCATGAAAATCTAACGTGGGAATAATTTAAGGAAGCATTGTACGAAAAGTATGTGCCAAGGAGTTACCGTAAGCAGAAGGCAAATGAATTTGCCAATTTGAGACAAGGAAAGAAGACTGTAGCTGAGTACGATCGTGAGTTTTGTGAGTTAGCTCGTTTCACGCCTGATAAGGTAGATACTAACGAGAAAATGTGCGAGTTGTTCCAAGCAGGATTGAGGCAAGATATTCGAGTAGTTCTCGCCAGTCAGAGTGGTCTGACTTACGCAGAAGCCCTTAACTGAGCCCTAGATATGGAGTTGGCTATGCAGCCAGAAAAGGATCGCATTCCTCAGCAAATCCTCAGTTCCAAAGCCAAACGATGACGACCGTAACTACCCATCAGCCTCAGTTCGGTCAGCATGGAAAGAGAAAGGAAAAATAGAGTGGTGGAAGCCACCCAAGTAAGAAGCCTTGGCAAGGAAAGGGACAACAACAATCCCAGCAAACCCAGAAAGCGAGAGCCCCACATGCTAATCGAAGCAATGTGCATGTAGGACCTCAAGGAATTCCCCCTTGTTCGAAGTGTGGACGGATGCATCAAGGCATCTGTAAAATCGGAAGTAATGTCTGTTATACTTGTAGTCAGCCTGGTCATTTCTCGAACTAGTGCCCAAGTAAACAGCAAGGAATGAGTGGCAGAAGGCCAAATCAGTTTCAGCCTTCACAGATGAAAGCAGTTGAGGCAACTCGACAGCAAAAGTTTCTTCAATATCAGCGCAAGCCGCAGCAGCCAAAGCAGCAACCTTCTCAGCAGGAGCCGCCGCATTTTCAAAGAGCCTTCGCGATTGAGCAGAAACTGTCAGCTAAAGACCCAGGAAACCTAGCAGGTATGGGAAAGCTTAACGGCATACCTGTTATCGTTTTGTTTGATACCGGCGCTTCGCATTCGTTTATATCTAGCACGTGCGTAGAAAATTTAGGTTTGAAAGTAGAAGAATCGAACCAGGTGCTTAGAGTCTCAACTCCTTTAGGTAAATCTGCGTTAATTTCGCGTGTCTGCTCGAACTTAGAATTTGAATTCGGAAGCCGTAAGTTGCTAGCGAAATCCTTAAATCTGATTCAAATATGGGACGTAGACATAATCCTAGGAATGGATTGGTTAACCGAGAATTTTGCAATGATTCGATGCGACCTGAGGCAAATTTCGTTTCAAATCCCTGGAGAAGAGCCGATTGTAGTTTTTGGAGTCGAGAAGAGAGTAAAGAAGAGTACGCCGTTAATTTCGGCAATGAAAGCGCAGATGTTAATGAGAAAGAAGAGTACAAAGGTGTATCTAATTTACCTGAACAAAGATGAGAACCAAAAGCTAAGTGTCGATGACGTGCCTATTGTGCAAAAATTTAAAGACGTTTTTCCAGAAGTACTCCCAAGATTGCCTCCTGACCGACAATTAGAGTTTACGATTGATTTAGAACCAGGATCAGCCCCAATATCAAAAGCTCCGTATAGAATGGCCCCAAAGGAACTCCAAGAATTAAAGATCCAGTTGCAAGAACTGTTAGATTTGGGTTTTATTCAACCAAGCATTTTGCATTGGGGAGCCCCGATTCTCTTTGTGAAGAAGAAAGATGGAAGTTTGAGAATGTGCATAGATTACCGAGAGCTTAACAAGATTACGCTCAAGAACAAGTATCCTTTACCAAGGATAGACGATTTATTTGACCAGCTAAAAGGAGCCGGTGTTTTCTCCAAGATTGACTTAAGATCTGGATACCATCAACTGAAGATCAAACAAGAAGATGTTCCAAAGACCGCATTCAGAACGAGATATGGACATTACGAATTCATAGTAATGCCATTTGGGTTGACTAATGCTCCAGCAGTATTCATGGATTTGATGAATAGGGTTTTTCACGAATTTTTGGACAAATTTGTGATTGTCTTCATAGACGACATATTGGTGTATTCAAGGAATGAAGCCAAACACAAAAAGCATCTGCGAATCGTGTTGGAAAAGATAAGATCTGAGAAGTTATATGCCAAATTCAGTAAGTGTGAATTTTGGCTGAAAGAAGTGAATTTCTTAGGACACGTTGTTTCGTCCGAAGGAATTAAAGTTGACATGGAAAAGGTGAAAGCTGTGCAAGATTGGAAATCACCGAAGTCAGTTAATGAAATATGTAGTTTCCTCGGTTTAGCAGGATACTATCGGAGATTCATAGAAGGATTTTCCAAGATCGCGAAACCAATGACGAGTTTGTTAAAGAAAGAATTGAAGTTTGAATGGACTAGGAATGTGAGAGAAGTTTCCAAGAGCTCAGGACAAGATTAACTTCAGCTCCAGTATTAGCCCTTCCTGAACCAGGAAAAGACTACATCGTTTATACTGATGCATCAACTCAAGGATTAGGATGTGTCCTAATGCAAGATGGAAGAGTCATAGCATATGCTTCAAGATAACTTAAACCCCATGAAGAGAAGTATCCAACTCATGATTTAGAACTAGCAGCCGTAGTGCATGCCCTGAAAATTTGGAGACATTATCTTTATGAAGGCAAGTGTGAAATCTTTTCGGATCACAAGAGTTTGAAGTATTTCTTCGTGCAGAAAGAGCTAAATATGAGACAGAGGAGATGGCTCGAGTTGGTGAAAGACTATGATTGCAAGATATCGTATCATCCCAGTAAAGCTAATGTTGTAGCCGACACGTTGAGCCGAAAAAGAAGGATGGAGAATTCAGAGGAAACCGAGTTAGAATTTTTGCTAAGTGAAGAAGCAAGATTGATAGAAGAATTTGGGAAAATGAGGATCGAAGTAATTATACCTCCAGCGACAGTAGAGCAAGTGATTGCTACTTTAGTAGTAATGCTAGATTTGAGGTCTCGTATCGTAGAAGGCCAAAGGAAAGATAAAGAATTAGAAACGAGATAATGAGTGAAGCTCATGAGACCCCGTATACAGCCCATCCCGGTAGTACGAAGATGTACGAAGACTTAAAGCAACAGTTTTGGTGGGAAGGATTGAAGAAAGATGTGGCCACGTATGTTGAAAGATGTTTAGCTTACCAACAAGTGAAGTCTCTACACCAAAGACCGTATGGACCCTTACAACCGCTACCAGTCCCAGAATGGAAGTGGGATGGTATCACGATGGATTTCGTGACGGGTCTGCCAAGATCGAGAAGAGGAAATACAGCTGTGTGGGTGATAGTGGATAGGTTGACAAAGTCCGCTCATTTCATTCCCATTCCACATACCTACGGATCGGATAAGTTAGCTCAGATTTATGTTAAAGAGATTGTGAGATTGCACAGAGTGCCGAGTATGATTACCTCCGACCGAGATTCGAAGTTCACAGCCCATTTTTGGGAAAGTTTCCAAAAAGAATTGGGAACGCAGTTGCAGTTTAGCACCGCTTATCATCCCCAGGCGGATGGTCAGTCAGAAAGGACGATTCAAATCCTCGAGGATATGTTAAGAGCTATTTTATTCGACAAAGGAGACGAGTGGGAGAAAATTTTACCCCTAGTCAAATTTGCGTATAATAATAGCTATCAGAATACGATTGGAATGGCCCCTTACGAAGCCCTTTACGGAAAGAAGTGTAGATCTCCGCTATATTGGGATGAAGTAGGCGAGAGAAAAGTGATAGGGCCCGAAGAGATAGAGGAGATGATAGAATTTGTTCGTCAGATTCGTGAGAAGATCAAGGAAGCCCAAAGTCGACAGAAGTCGTATGCTGACAATTGAAGATCCGAGTTAGAATTCGATGTAGGGAATAAAGTCTTTTTGAAAGTATCCCCTTCGAGAGGAGTGCACCGTTTCGGTGTTAAAGGAAAGCTAAAGCCTCGTTTTATAGGATCGTTTGAAATTCTTGAGAGGATTGGAGCCGTATCATATAGCTTAGCGTTGCCTCCCAATTTTGGGAATCCGCATAATGTTTTTCACGTGTCGCAATTGAGGAAGTACGTTTTCGACCCAAAGCACGTGATTCGCCAAGAAGATAAGGCTTTGAAGCCAGATCTAAGCTACGAGGAGAGGCCCGAGCAAATTTTAGACCGCAATGTCCAGCAGCTTAGAACGAAATTGATTCCCCTAGTTAAGATTAAGTGGTGTCATCATGATCTTGAAGAAGCTACGTGGGAACTCGAGGAAAAGATGATAGCGAAATATTCCGAGCTATTTTCTCAAGGTTAGTAAATTTCGGGACGAAATTTTTCTTAAGGGGTGAGGATGTAATACCCTGAATTTTTATAAGTCTTTAAGTGCGTTCTAAATTTCATAATATGCCTAGAACAATAAGATTTTCCCAAGAAAATGAATTTGCTTGAAATGACCAAATTGCCCTTATGTGCCTTGACGTGAATTTTCTAGTTTCGATTATTCGAATCGAGTCTATGATGCATTGATTGAGTTTATTTATATGAGTTTGAGCATGAGTATGACTTTTGGAGAATTTCGAGAATTTTTAATTTTCAGTGAATAGTAATGAGAACCGAGAAAACACTATTCACCGACAAACTTAGAACTTGACCTAATCAGTGTCTTTTGAATCTAGAATTAGTTCTTAGACCCTTGAGATATGTTAGAAGCTTATCCTAGATCACCTGAGAGAATTCTAGGAGTTTAGTTCTTAATGGATTAATTAGCCGATTGATTTTTAGGTTTTTCTTCGTTACTTGGAATTTTGACCTAAAAATTAGATATTCGGAATCCTTGATTTATTTCGTGAGATATGAGATAGAGTTGAGGTGTTTTCAATGTCAAACACGAGACAAGGAGAGTTTAGAGCCGTTTTCAGTATAAATGAAATAACACGGACATATTCTACCGGAAAACTTTTTCGTCCGGGTAAAATTTTATCTGTAAAAGAGAATATCTCTCTCATCTCTCTCCCTCTCCCACCGACTTCACCCTCTCTCCCTCCCTAAATCTCTCTCTTAGGTACCTATTTGTCAAAACCTACTAAGGAATAATAATCATGATATTCCATTTCATTTCATCATATTCATTTCATTTTCATCATTCATCACTTCATCTCATCACTCTCTCAACTCTCAATCTCTCTCTCTCTCTCTCGTGCTCAACCAAAGAAGGAAGAGAAAGAAAATTCTCTCTCCCTCTTCCTCTCATTGCCGTGTGATTCACACACAAACACACAAGTTGGACAAATTCCATTGAAGCTCCAACCTTCAACCTTCAAGCTTCAAAGTTTCAAGAGATCATCATCATCCTCCCAAATCTTTCCAACTTTAATTAAAGAGATAATAATCCTTCAAATCTTGAGTTAATTTCCATTCAAAATCATCCCTCTATTTCCTCTAATTTTCGGCATGTATGCCCTAGAAGAGATGATTGATTTTTGTTTTATTTTTCTTTAGGATTCAAGATGCAATCCACCATGGAAATTCAAGCTAGAGTTTGAGCCTTTAAATCCCTTCAATTCGGTTTCACCAAGATCAAGAGAAGAAGTTTCGATTTAATTTTTAAAGTAGGTTGTTCATTTGATTACTTGTATATTTGTAATCCCTAATCCCTAAATGAAGAAAAATTCATGTTTTAATTTTATGTTTAGACAAACTAGGAATTCGACGTGAGAATCGAGTGAAGAAATCGTTAGAGAAATCGAGCCTAGAAATTAATCGAAGAATTAAAAGAGAAGGAAAAAAATAATAATAAAACCCCTAAAAATTCTATGAAAACCGGAAATAGGGGAGAAAAAGAGAAAAAATCGATTTTCTTGATTTATTGGTAATTTAATGATCTATATGTGTTTATGAGTATGATTTGCACGATTATTTATGCATGAAAAATTGAGAAAATAATTTGTTTAATTATTATGTTAATACCGAAAATTTTGAGTTATGGAGAAGAAATTTGATTGATTTATTCTTTGATGATTTGATGATATTATGAGCATGAGAAAAGTATGAGTTATATGATGATTTAATCCCTTATGTTGATATCATGAGAAAAATTAAGATATATGCATGTTTGAAGAAGAAATGATAATTTGATGATTTATGATGTTTTGATGTTATGAGGATTTGAGCATGATTGTGTGTAAATTTGAGTGTTAGATGTTTTATGAGAATTATTGAGGTGAAAGAAATGAAATTTTTGTGCAAAAACATAAAAAAATCGAAGAAAAAAGAGTAAGGATACATAGTGTGTGTTCTAGGTGTTCTTGGTGAAAAATATGAGTTTTTGAATATGTGTTCTTGGTGTTCTAGGTGTTCTTGGTGTAATACTTGAAGATTTGAATACCATTAAAATTAATTATAAAAGAAATTAATTAATTAATTAATAAAATATTCAAGATTTTTGAGAATAAAATCAAATAGAAAATAAAAAGAGAAAAATCATTAAATTAATGATGAGTCATTAAGTTGAGAAAAATAAATAAAAATAATTGCTTTATTAAATAAATAGAGTTTAAAAGAAAGAATTAAGTGAGATTAATTCTTGAGATTAAAAGGATTTAATAAATAAGAAATAAAATAAGAAGAGTTAGAGTTAAGAAAATAGAGTCAAGTAAGAGTTGTTTAATATTAAAATCGATTTAAAATAGTTTAATGTTTAGTCACTAAATTAAATAAGAAGTATTGGGAGACGAAAAGAAAATTTAATAAGTGATGTTTAATTAGAGAATCGAGTTAATTAATGAGTATTGAATGCTCGTTTATTTTATTAAGTCGAGTATTGATTAATTAATGATGCTTGTGTAATAAAGATAATTGAGTTGTTTTCAAATCGTTTTAATTTGAAATGAGTCGAAGAAATTATCGAGTCTTGATTGACAAGTCAATAATCGAGTTTGAATTGAAATTAAAAGTCGAGATTATATAAAATAAGAGTTTAATTGAGATTAAGAAAAGAGAAATTATAGTGATAAAATGAGTTAATAAAATAATAGTACGTATACGAGCACGTGTACATAGTCAAGCAAAGACGACGTATTTTGAAATAATGTCGTATATTGAGTCGAGAAATATTAAATGGATATTTGAGTTTTAATTGAAAGGAATTCTTATTATTTTAATTTTATTTAAAAGACGAGAATCTAATTTATGAGATTAAAGTTAACGTCGTTTCAAAAACTAGAGTAGAGAAATTGTTAATGTGACTTGAAGTGTGAATCAACTTTGAGATAACATGTTTGATTAAATTCCATATTGAGTTATAATATGTTGATTAACTCTATATGCTTGAGTGAAATGTTTACATTTCGATTATGGTGAAATGATATGTTCAAATTGTTGAGAATGCGTGTGTATTACCCCAAAATTTCCGTACAGTCTTAAAAATTTAAAGTTAATAATAAAAATGGCTTTGCACGCCTAAGTTTACGATTTTGAATTCTAAAACCAACGGTGAAATCCATTTCCGAAAATAAATTATGGAAGTCAGTTAGATGACTACTGTATTTAGGGTTATCGCGTACAAAAACTTTTTAGTTCTAGAACTCAGAACGGAAAACCGTCTGATTTTTACATTCACGAAATCGCGATACGAACTCGCCCGAGAAAGTTCGTTATTTTGATTTTCCGGACGAAACTCGGACTGTGACGTCCCGAGTTTTTGTCGGAATTAAGTTTTTAAATATTACTTTCCGAATAAGTTAAATATGTCGGAATTTTTGGTCAAATCGGAATTTGACGATTTTGTGCCGAGCTATGTTTTTCGTCTTTCGATTTCCAAAACGTCGTATCGCGCCGGAAAAACGCATATTTCTTCTAATCTCTCCACCTTAACTGACCTCACTCCTCTCTCTTACACTTGATATTTCATTTTATATGGTTTCCACCTTATGACTCACCACTTGGATATTTTTATTTTTGGACACCTAATGTAGTTACTTTCTAATTAACTTAGTCATCACCATCATCCCCCCAACACCACCTCATTGCCGCCACACACACATACATCTCTCTCTCCCATTTTTCTATCCACCATTGTTGGATCTTCAAGCTTTGGGCAAGGGAAATTCCACAAGTTCATCATCCAACCATTGAATCTTCTAACTTCTTTCATTAAAGCTTAAGGTAATCTCCTCCTCTCTTATCCTATCCAATTGGATTTCATTTCTTTTCTTTTCTCATGTTGATCGATTTTGTTGATGAAGTAGATTAGATGTTTTGATCTTTAATTAGTGTAATTAGATGTGTTGGATATGATATCTATGGACAAAATTGAAAGAAAATCAAGAACCCTAAAACCTAATTAATACCGAAAATTTGGGGCTTCTCATAAGGATGATTTGATTCTTCAATTGATGGTGTACTTAGACTTAAGAGTAGTTTAATTTGTGAATTAAACAAGTAGAAATGAAAAGCCCTAAGATTTCTAATGAGGACCGAAATTTAGGGCTAGGGTTTCACTTGATTTCTCAATTGATGTTGAAATAGTATGATCATTGATTAATTGGTGTTGTATAAGTTTGATAGATGGATAAATGGAGTTAATTAAAGAAGAAAACCAATTCCCCTAATTTATTGTTGATACCGAAAATTATGAGGAATTGGAGGTTTTTCATGTAGCTTGATTTAGTTGATGATACGTTGATGAATTATGGTTTCTAATGGTAATAGTTGATAATAGGAATTATTTGAAATTAATCTAAAAATGTTAATGAAATCATAAGAGACAAGAATTTAGGAATAAATCGAGATTGGTTGATGATATGAGGTGATGATGTATATAATAATGAATCTCGTTAGATGTTGATTAATGACGTAGAAAATGAACGAATTCCGATAATTTTGAAATCTTGTAAGAGACGAACAAGTGGACGTAAATAATAATCGAGAAGTCGAGTAAGGATTCTAACTTGATAATAATGATTATAATGGACTAAGGAACGACTTTGTAGTTGACGACGTGAGATTTCGGATTGTTAAATAACGAGTTGTAGTTATAATCGAGAACTAGAAACGAGAAATGTTAACTTGTTGTTGGTTTAGTAAATGGTAGTTGAAACGACGAGGTTTGATCGTCGTGGTTATAAACGAGTTTTAAAAAGGAGTTCTTCACGTACGGGAGTACGTGTTGACTGACTTGAGAGTGAAGTTTCATGAGAAATCGAGTACGAGAACTTAGAACGAACTTAGGAAGTTATACGTCGATTTTATCGAGCAACTAGGGTTAGCCGCGGCAGTTTTGCGACCCTTCCCGGAAACTATAATATCTCTTAGCTCGTTTATCAGATTTGAGATCCGTAAATTGGAGAGTAATCTAGACTTCCCAAGCTTTCTAACGGTACAGGGCATGTCCCCTGTTTCTAACTTCTCTGTTCTGGGCAGTCCCCAGAACTACTGCATTGCGCAGTAAAATTTCAGAACTTGAATTCCTAAGTTGTTTTCTTCGCAACTTAGTTTCTTTCGATCGTTTAAGCCGTAATAAGTTAACGACTATCTTTTCTACTGACCTAAGAGTCGAGTATGAAACCTTTCAAGTTCTAAACGAGATTTGTTCAAGTCTCGTTCCCGTTTAAACTAAAAGGAAACTAGTACCGTGCAAATGCCCAAAGAAACAAAACGACTAAAACCTAATTCGAATTTCCATATTCGATTATCTTTTACGACCGAATTTAAAGTGTGATTATTTTACGATGAAGGAGGAAGCCAGCACTAAGGAAAGGACGGAAGAACAGAAGAACGAGAACCTGTTTAGTAGTTCTGTATCATCGAGGTGGGCTTTTATATATGAAACAAAACGAGCAATGCTCGAAAACCTTTCTTTATCGCTTTGATAATCCTGTTTTCAAAGTGATAATTATGGCATGAACTGTTTTACATTTTATGTGAGTTCTCTTGTACCTATCTGAGTTAACATTCGTGTTTTCCAGAGATTATTAGTTAACCGCTAGGATTGTTAACTATCGATCGGCTTTGAGTTAGCTATATGCTTTCTAGAGTTAGTGCACTTTGTAGCCTGTGGTGTATGTGGTATCCTGTTGAGGGGTAACCAGACACGGTGAATGAGAATTGGTCAAGATTTGAACGTAACATCTATAAAAGTGCTTGATCAAGCCAAACTGTGAAAATGAGTCAGAAAATATTTTAGTAGACACGGGCTATTTTAAATAAAACCCGGATGTACTACAAATTATGAAATGTCAGATTATCTATACTTATGTTTATATTTTCGGCAACGTGCCCACTAAGTACTTTCGTACTTAGCCCTGCATATGTTTTCTAAATGTGCAAGTTGAAGCGACGAGAGCGGCGGTGATTGAAGTTGAGTCGAGTTGTTAGGAAGCTTTAGCTTATAACCTACTTTCCGCTGCAAAACTCTAGACCTTTTTGACGTTATGTACATTTGGTGAATCACTGTAGTTTAAGTCTGTAATCTTTAACTTAGATGCTTTCGAGTACTTTCTGTCGAGTAATCCTTCGTGATTAACTCTTCCTTTTTAATAGTAACGTCTTGTTCATTGAATGTATGATGTCTTTTATGTATGTTTAATTAGTCAGTCCCCTTCTTCCCCGCTTCGTTAATCCAATCCCAGTCGCACCCCGGCTTCTACCGTCCCTCGGGATTTGGGGCTGTGACAGAGTGGTATCAGAGCAAAGGTTCGTTTTCTGCTCTGGTTACGAGTCAATCTTCTAGTCCGAGTCATTCTTTTTAGTGATACCACGGAGTAGTATCGGAGCAGTAGTTCATTTCCTGCTCTGGTTATGAGTCATTCTTTTCTAGTATGAGTCATTCCTTCTAGTAATGCCACAGAGTGGTATTTGTATACAAGTCTTCCTTCGAGTAATAATATAGAGTATTCGTTTGTACTCTATATCGAGTCTTCTTTCGAGTCATAGGATAGAGTATTTGTATATACTCTAGACCAGAGTCTTCTTTCAAGTAAAAGATAGGAGTTAGGCTATGACACTAAGATTGAGAATGTAGATGTCAACTCAACCTCCCACTATGTCGACTCAACGAGAAAAAGGAAAGAATTTTTTTAATGATGTGATTTCTTTTAAATAAGAAATTTATGAACAAGTATTCAATGAGTAAAGAACGACAATTGTGCCAAATAAGAATTTTATGAAGTATAATTTTTATACTTGGACTTGTTTATGTGATTATGTGATAGTACGAGTACTATCTTATGTGAAATTAATTGCGCAATAATTTCTTTTATTTCAAAAAGAAAAGTACCCTGGCACGAGAACCTAGAAGGAATCTAGGGATTTTTCCCGGTTCAATGAGAACATAGACTCGAAACCTAAGATCTTTCCGGTTCTTCAAGATCTTAGACGTTTTTAAGAAACGTTATTTTGAAATGATTTCGAAAGGAGATCCCCAACACGAGAAGGACTTCTACTGATGAATGTCACGTGTGTTAAGTGACATGAATAAAGATTCGGCAAAGTCGATCTTTGTTTTAAAAATCCAAACAAGAATTTCCTGCAAGAAAAATGAAATAAAAATGATTCGGTAAATTGTGTTAGTAAACGGAGGAAACGATTAGACGTTTGAGAAGCATCGGCTTCAAGTTAAGAAAGCTATGAACGAGAAAACGAAGATAGAACAAAGGGAATCAAAGCCAAATGAAATAAGTGAACGTTACTTACGTGTAAGTAATTTAAAATGACGTCATTCGTGTCACGTCATTCCGTTTTCTTTTCGTATCGTGTTTCAGTAGGGTTCGCCTTGACCGAACTCTACGAAGAAAATCATATAGATTATTAGGAGTCAAGCACGAAGCCTGATTAAATTTTTCCATCGATCACCCGATTCTAGCGACGACAACTGGAACTTAGTTTCCAGAAAAGTTATTCTTTAAGCTATATTCCATTTCTTTTGGAATTTATTCCATATTTCGTCTTTGAACAAAGACTACAACTAGTACGAGTATCGGGAGTCATAAACGACAAAATTCTTTTGTAAATGGATGTTACTTTTGAATAAGTAACATGAACAAAGTAGACGTACTTTGTTTTAATAAGTAAGAATCGTTAAGGAATGTTGTTGAGAAAGTAATAAAGGATTAAAGTAAGTAAGAACATAGTAAGATAAGGAATGGAAATGAAATCTTGAAATTTTAATTTTAATATATATATTTATATATATTGTTTGAGTGCAATTTCTTGAATTGCTAGAAGTCGTGATAAGTGGTTGTTTTAAGTGGTGATATTCCAATTGAATAAGGAATGTTCATTTTGTAATTTAAGTATTTCGTTGAGATAAGTTATTTCCCTACATGTTACTGATCCGTGTTTCCTTAAAACTTTTGTAGGATGGCTAGGACTCGCGTTACTGCTCGGAAGAGCCAGCCCTTGGCCGCGTGCGAGCGTACCATAATAGATATGATACAAGACGAGTATTATGATTTCGAGGCAGATTACGGTGAGGAGGATGTGGGACAGATAGTGAGCAACTTCTCATCAGTTTATTTTCCAGTACGGCACTTGATTCTGGAGAGTCAGGCGATATCCGACCTGATTGTGCACTTACCGGACGAGTGGCGCGGTTGGGCGCACCGCGTGGCGTGGTACTTTCTTGGGATTTTCGGCGACGACACCGAGCCGACCGGCAACTACACAGGATTCGCCCTGTTTGTACACAGGCGATTCTTTGACAGCAGATTCATGCTTCCAGTCCCTTTTGAGCCGCATCTCTCCTACAGTCACTTTCCCGCAGAGACCGAGCTAGAGCACCTCGACTTGGACCCAGAGTTTTCCGCCTTGTTGGAGATACCACCAGACTTTATGCCGAGTGAGGAGTCTGACACGGAGTCAGAGCAGTTAGAGGAGGACGCGGAGCCCGCTGTTACACCAAAGTTACCGCCAGTTAGTACACAGATCGAGGAGTTGATCCCAGGACCGGGATTTGTAGAGATCGACGCCGAGACAGCCGCGTTGTTAGGATTATCTTCACCGTTCTTACCTGACGTTTGTGTTAGAGTCAAAGGACCTTTAGAGACACGACTATTTCAGGCAGAGTCAGAGTACCGAAGGATCGACGTGGAGCTTGCCGCCATGTTAGAGCTACCATCTCTACTAACACCACTTGAGGAGATCTGTGCGAAATGGGGCGTAGTCAGAGGTCAGATGGAGGCAGGACCGTCCAGGGTCCGTTCCAGAGAGATTTTTGAGTCCAGTTCCTTTCTAGAGCACCTTCTTCCCCTGAAGAAGCGTGCAGTAGAGCTCAGTGAGGACTACCTCGTTTCAGACCTGGAGGAGACAGTTTCAGAGGCACCGTCACCACCTCTGCTTACACTTTCTGACGGCTCTACTCTGAGGGAGGACGAGGCACTCCAGCTCGTCTTTGGTTCAGAGTCCGAGGAGGAGGACCCGGACTAGGATCCTGAGGAGGACCCGGACGAGGATCCTGAGGAGGACCTGGACGAGGATCCGGAGGAGGACCCAGAGGAGGACTCTTAGGGTTTTCAGGCCGTAGAGGGCAGTTCCAACTCGATATAGTCTGTTGAGTAGAGCGTCGTAGACGCATGTTAGTAGTAGTAGTTCTTTTGTCCTGTACATAGTCGGATCAGTAACTAGTTTTTGTAGTACTCTAACGGATACAAAATTTTATGAATCGTTTCCGTTCTAGTACTTTTAGTAAGTACGGAGTTGCAACCTATTAGTGCACCCGGTAAATAGTAGGCAACCAGCCTAGTTTAGACTAGTAGTAGTCTAACTTTTTGTATAAGTCCTCGTTGGAGGCAGAATTAATATTCTTTTTGATGTATATATATATACATGACCCATGAGAGGGTTTTTAATCACAAGAAAAATTTCCTATGAATCGTGTAATTAAATCAGAATGTCAATGAATTCGTGTGACGAGAAATTTAAGTCTAACTTGAAGGTTAAAAGATTACGAAGTTAATATCGAAGCTATGTTCGATATGACGTCCCGTGAACTTGATTAAATTGAGAACGAGCTAGTAAGTACTAAGAGTGATTAACAGAAAGGACTAATGAGAATTTCAATTTTTCCTTAGATTAAAGAAAATGCCGCCAAGAAACATTAACAATAGGAGTGGTCGAGGACCTGGAAGGCCTCGAGGATGTGGGACACGTCAACTAGAGAACAACAGAGAACAAGAGCAAGAACAGAATGATACCCCATCACCATCACCATCCCCATCACCACCACCTCCACCACCACCCCGTAGGGATATTGAGGATTTATTCCTCAAACGAAATCCCCTGATGTTTAATGGAACGGGCAGCCCTAGCGATGCTGAGCTATGGGTGAGATCTACAGAGAAGATATTCAAACTCCTCAGATGTACTGATAAGGAGAGAATGCTATGTGTCGCGTTCCAACTGACTGGATCGGCAGATTATTGGTGGGAAGCAAGGCAGAAGGTGATACCCGCAGAGCAGCTGGCTCGTTTCACGTGGGAAGAATTCAAGGAAATACTATTTGATAAGTACGTACCCAAGACGTATAGAGCCCAGAAGGAAGCCGAGTTCTATAGCTTGAAGCAAGGGAAATTGACTGTGACAGAGTATGACGCCAAGTTTTACGAACTGTCTAGGTATGCTCCGACTTTGGTTGATACCGAGGTGAAATTATCGAAGAAGTTCCAAGGGGGACTACGACATGAACTGGGAATCGCGTTAGCTAGTCATGGGGGACTAGGCTACACTGATATTTTGGGAAGAGCATTGGAAATGGAGGCCGTAGTGCCTGACGAGAAGAAAGTTGTACCAACTGCACCAACCCCAGCACAGAACCAGAACCGAGGCTATTATAACAACAATAATTGCAACTATCAGGGAAAGAGGAAGTGGAATGGAGGAGGTAACAGTGGCTACAATCAGAACTTCAACAACCAGGGAAGCCAGAGAAGGGAAAATCAGCAGGGCTATCAGTAGCCTGGTCAGAACAACAACAACAACAACAACAACAACAACAACAGTAACAGCAACAAAAGACCGTGGCAGGGAAACAACCAGTCGGGGTTGTTTATTCAGGGAAATAAGCAGATTGCACCATGGAAAGGCAACGGTCAACAGAACCAGCCGCAAGGGCAGCAACAAAACCTCAACTAGGGAGGAACTAACCCAGGGAGGGTTACTATTTCTGTCTGCCCTAAGTGCAACAGAGCCCATCCCGGAGTTTGTCAGATAGGCACCCCAACTGTTTCAATTGTGGACAGAAGGGGCATATGAAGAAGGATTGCCCGAAACCGCTGCAAGCCATACCTCTCAGAGCCATACAAGCACAGCCGCAGCAGCAAATGAACCAACAGCAGTTCTAGCAGCATGCACAACAGCAACAGAATGCGAGGGCATGCGCTATCAAACAGGGTGGCCAGCACAAGGGAAAAGGCAACCTAGCAGGTATGGGAAAACTACACAACATCCCTATTAAGATACTGTTTGATACTGGCGCATCACATTCTTTTATTGCTGGCTCGTGTGCCGATAACTTAGACATCAGACCTGTAAGAGCTGCACATTCTATGAGAGTAGCTACACCTTCAGGAGAGATCACTACTTCCACGCATGTTTGCTCTAACCTAGAACTAGAAATCGGAACTCTTAAGGTTAAGGCGAATAACTTAAACGTTATGATAATGTGGGACGTAGATATAATCCTAGGAATGGATTGGTTGTCAAAGAATTATGCCACGATTCTCTGCAACGAGAGAAAAATCTCTTTTCAACCCCCGGGTAAAGAACCAACCGAATTCCACGGAATTTCCATGGGTAGAGGCGTACCAATTATATCAGCCCTTCAAGTCACGAAACTCATGAAGAAGAAAGGTACCACAGCTTATCTCGTGTACCTAGTCGGGGAGCCAGGAGCCGAGAAGATCATCCAAGACGCAAAAGTCGTGAATGAATACGAAGACGTCTTTCCAGAAGTGTTACCAGGATTGCCACCAGATCGTCACGTGGACTTCACGATCGACTTAGAGCCAGGAGCAGCACCCAAATCCAAAGCCCCATATAGGATGGCACCTAAAGAACTAGAAGAGCTCAAAATCCAGTTACAAGAATTGCTAGACCTTGGTTTCATCAGGCCAAGCGTCTCACCTTGGGGAGCATCCGTGTTATTTATTAGGAAAAAGGACGGATCGATGAGAACGTGTATAGATTATCGAGAACTGAACAAGATCACACTCAAGAATAAATATCATTTGCCAAGGATCGAGGATCTGTTCGATCAGCTCAAGGGTGCAGGAGTCTTCTCCAAAATAGATTTAAGGTCAGGGTACCATCAGCTGAAGATCAAACCTGAAGACGTACCGAAGACCGCTTTTAGAACCCGATATGGCCATTACAAATTCCTAGTGATGCCATTTGGTTTGACCAACGCTCCAGCTGTATTCATGGATCTTATGAATAGAGTTTTCCACCCTTACTTGGACAAATTCATTTTAATGTTCATCGACGACATCCTCGTTTACTCTAAGGATGAAAAGGAGCACAAGAAACATCTACGGATAGTATTGGAAACACTAAGAACCGAGAAACTCTATGCAAAATTCAGTAAATGCGAATTTTGGCTAAAGGAAGTAATGTTCCTTGGACACATAGTATCGGCAGAAGGAATCAAAGTGGATCCAGCCAAGGTAGAGGCAGTGCACAACTGGAAGTCACCAACGAGTCCGAATGAGATCAGAAGTTTCTTAGGTTTAGCAGGTTATTACAGAAGATTCATCAAAGGATTATCCACGATTGCTAGGCCGATGACACAACTACTCAGGAAGGAAACCAAATTTAAATGGACGGACGAGTGCGAGAAGAGTTTCCAAACGCTTAAGGAAAAGCTAACCACAGCGCCAGTATTAGCTCTTCCAGACGCCAACAGGGAGTATGTGGTTTACACCGACGCCTCGAAAAATGGATTAGGTTATGTCTTAATGCAAGATGGACGAGTGATAGCTTATGCTTCACGACAACTTCGACCTCACGAAGTAGAGTACCTAACCCACGACTTAGAACTCACAGCCGTGGTGCATGCGTTAAAGATTTGAAGACACCATCTTTATGGTGTAAGGGTTGAGATATTCACCGATCACAAGAGTCTGGAGTACTTTTTCGAGCAGAAAAAACTGAATATGAGACAAAGGAGATGGCTCGAACTAGTTAAAGATTATGACTGCGGAATTAACTACCATCCCGGAAAGGCTAATGTGGTAGCAGACACATTGAGTCGCAAGGCTGCAATGAAGTTAGGATGCCTCTTTGTAGAGGAAGAAACTTTAGTGCGAGAATTCGAAAAGATGGATATCAAAGTGCTCGACACGCCAGCTACGATAACAAGTCAGATAGCAGCATTAGAAGCTACACCGGATTTGAGAGAAAGAATCATCAATGCTCAGAGGAAGGATGAATCAATGGAAAAACTTAGATTAAAGATAAGAACAGAGAAACTAGAAGGGTATTCCGAAGCACCAGACAATGCGATCCTTTTTTAAGGCAGAATTTGTATTCCTGATGACGACAGCGAATTGAAGAATGAGTACTTGAGTGAGGCTCACGATACGCCTTATACAGCACACCCAGGAAGTATGAAAATGTATCAAGATTTGAGAAGGAACTTCTGGTGGAATGGAATGAAACGAGACGTTGCCTTGTTTGTAGAAAGATGTTTGGCATGTCAGCAAGTTAAGGCTTTACACAGACGACCGTATGGATTGCTGCAACCATTGGATGTCCCAGAATGGAAATGGGAAGGCATAGCTATGGACTTTGTCATAGGCTTGCCTAAGTCAAGAAGAGGAAACATAGCTATTTGGGTAATTATTGATAGACTTACGAAGTCAGCTCATTTCTTGCCGATTAAGACTACCTATGGATCAGAGAAGCTAGCTCAGTTGTACGTCAGAGAGATTGTACGTCTGCATGGAGTACCGAAGGTCATGATATCAGATAGAGACGCCAAATTCACCTCGAGATTTTGGATTACGATGTAGAAAGAATTGGGAACAGAGCTTAATTTCAGTACAGCGTTTCACCCACAGACAGATGGACAGTAAGAGAGGACGATTTAGATTTTAGTTGATATGTTAAGGAAAGTGGTATTGGACCGAGGCGCAAATTGGGAAGAAATCCTACACTTAGTCGAATTCGCTTACAACAACAGCTATCAGGCCACAATAGGAATGGCACCGTATGAGGCTTTGTATGGAAAGAAATGCAGATCACCACTCTATTGGGACGAAGTAGGTGAGAGAAAGAACCTAGGCCCAGATGCGATTAACGAGATGATTGAGATAGTTCGGCAGATACGTGATAGAATGAAAGAAGTCAGAGCTGACATAAGTCTTATGCCGATGATCGTCGAACTAATCTTGAGTTTGAAATAGGAGATAAAGTTTTCCTTAAGATATCACCGACCAGAGGAATCCTTAGATTGGCCTTACGAAATCCTCGAGAAGATAGGACTCGTCGCTTATAGATTGGCCTTACTGCCAAGTCTAGGAAGTGTCCACAACGTATTTCACGTTTCTCAATTGAGAAAATAAGTCTATGACCCTAAGCACGTCATTAGTCAGCAAGACGTAGTTCTTGAATCTGACTTGAGTTATGAAGAGAAGCCGATATCGATTTTGGATAGAAAAGTCCAAGAATTAAGAACCAAATCGATACCAATCGTTAAAGTGCTATGGAACCACCACGGGCAGGAAGAAGCCACGTGGGAGCTCGAGGAGAAGATGAAGGAGAGATATCCTCATCTTTTTGCAGAAGGTATGCAAATTTCGGGACGAAATTTTTTGCAAGGGGGGTAGGATGTAATACCCCAGAATTTCCGTACAGTCTTAAAAATTTAAAGTTAATAATAAAAATGGCTTTGCACGCCTAAGTTTACGATTTTGAATTCTAAAACCAACGGTGAAATCCGTTTTCGAAAATAAATTACGGAAGTCAGTTAGATGACTACTATATTTAGGGTTATCGCGTACAAAAACTTTTTAGTTCTAGAACTCAGAACGGAAAACCATCAGATTTTTACATTCACGAAATCGCGATACGAACTCGCCCGAGAAAGTTCGTTTTTTTGATTTTTCGGACGAAACTCGGACTGTGACGTCCCGAGTTTTTGTCGGAATTAAGTTTTTAAATATTACTTTCCGAATAAATTAAATATGTCGGAATTTTTGGTCGAATCGGAATTTGACGATTTTGTGCCGAGCTACGTTTTTCATCTTTCGATTTCCGTAACGTCGTATTGTGCTGGAAAAATGCATATTTCTCCTAATCTCTCCACCTTAGCCGACCTCACTTCTCTCTCTTACACTTGATATTTTATTTTATATGGTTTCCACCTTATGACTCACCACTTGGATATTTTTATTTTTGGACACCTAATGTAGTTACTTTCTAATTAACTTAGTCATCACCATCATCCCCCCAACACCACCTCATTGCCGCCACACACACATACATCTCTCTCTCACATTTTTCTCTCCACCATTGTTGGATCTTCAAGCTTTGGGCAAGGAAAATTCCACAAGTTCATCATCCAACCATCGAATCTTCTAACTTCTTTCATTAAAGCTTAAGGTAATCTCCTCCTCTCTTATCCTATCCAATTGGATTTCATTTCTTTTCTTTTCTCATGTTGATCGATTTTGTTGATGAAGTAGATTAGATGTTTTGATCTTTAATTAGTGTAATTAGATGTGTTGGATATGATATCTATGGACAAAATTGAAAGAAAATCAAGAACCCTAAAACCTAATTAATACCGAAAATTTGGGGCTTCTCATTAGGATGATTTGATTCTTCAATTGATGGTGTAATTAGACTTAAGAGTAGTTTAATTTGTGAATTAAACAAGTAGAAATGAAAAGCCCTAAGATTTCTAATGATGACCGAAATTTAGGGCTAGGGTTTCACTTGATTTCTCAATTGATGTTGAAATAGTATGATCATTGATTAATTGGTGTTGTATAAGTTTGATAGATGGATAAATGGAGTTAATTAAAGAAGAAAACCAATTCCCCTAATTTATTTTTGATACCGAAAATTATGAGGAATTGGAGGTTTTTCATGTAGCTTGATTTAGTTGATGATACGTTGATGAATTATGGTTTCTAATGGTAATAGTTGATAATAGGAATTATTTGAAATTAATCTAAAAATGTTAATGAAATCATAAGAGACAAGAATTTACGAATAAATCGAGATTGGTTGATGATATGAGGTGATGATGTATATAATAATGAATCTCGTTAGATGTTGATTAATGACGTAGAAAATGAACGAATTCCGATAACTTTTGAAATCTTGTAAGAGACGAACAAGTGGACGTAAATAATAATCGAGAAGTCGAGTAAGGATTCTAACTTGATAATAATGATTATAATGGACTAAGGAACGACTTTGTAGTTGACGACGTGAGATTTCGGATTGTTAAATAACGAGTTGTAGTTAAAATCGAGAATTTGTTAACTTGTTGTTGGTATAGTAAATGGTAGTTGAAACGACGAGGTTTGATCGTCGTGGTTATAAACGAGTTTTAAAAAGGAGTTCTTCACGTATGGGAGTACGTGTTGACTGCCTTGAGAGTGAAGTTTCATGAGAAATCGAGTACGAGAACTTAGAACGAAGTTAGGAAGTTATACGTCGATTTTATCGAGCAACTAGGGTTAGCCGCGGCAGTTTTGCGACCCTTCCCGGAAACTGTAATATCTCTTAGCTCGTTTATCAGATTTGAGATCCGTAAATTGGAGAGTAATCTAGATTTCCCAAGCTTTCTAACGGTACAGGGCATGTCCCCTGTTTCCAATTCCTCTGTTCAGGGCAGTCCCCAGAACTACTGCATTGCGCAGTAAAATAAGTTGTTTTCTTCGCAACTTAGTTTCTTTCGATCGTTGAAGCCGTAATAAGTTAACGACTATCTTTTCTACTGACCTAATAGTCAAGTATGAAATCTTTCGAGTTCTAAACGAGATTTGTTAAAGTCTCGTTCCCGTTTAAACTAAAAGGAAACTAGTACCGTGCAAATGCCCAAAGAAACAAAACGACTAAAACCTAATTCGAATTTCCATATTCTATTATCTTTTACGACCGAATTTAAAGTGTGATTATTTTACGATGAAGGAGGAAGCCAGCACTAAGGAAAGGACGGAAGAACAGAAGAACAAGAACCTGTTTAGTAGTTCTGTATCATCGAGGTGGGCTTTTATATATGAAACAAAACGAGCAATGCTCGAAGACCTTTCTTTATCGCTTTGATAATCGTGTTTTCAAAGTGATAATTATGGCATGAACTGTTTTACATTTTATGTGAGTTCTCTTGTACCTATCTGAGTTAACATTCGTGTTTTCCAGAAATTATGAGTTAACCGCTAGGATTGTTAACTATCGATTGGCTTTAAGTTAGCTATATGCTTTCCAGAGTTAGTGCACTTTGTAGCCTGTGGTGTATGTGGTATCCTGTTGAGGGGTAACCAGCCACGGTGAATGAGAATTGGTCAAGATCTGAATGTAACATCTATAAAAGTGCTTGATCAAGCCAAATTGTGAAAATGAGTCAGAAAATATTTTAGTAGACACGGGCTATTTTAAATAAAACCCGGATGTGCTACAAATTATGAAATGCCAGATTATCTATACTTATGTTTATGTTTTCGGCAACATGCCCACTAAGTACTTTCGTACTTAGCCCTGCATATGTTTTCTAAATGTGCAGGTTGAAGCGACGAGAGCGGCGGTGGTTGAAGTTGAGTCGAGTTGTTAGGAAGCTTTAGCTTATAACCTACTTTCCGCTGCAAAACTCTAGACCTTTTTGACGTTATGTACATTTGGTGAATCACTGTAGTTTAAGTCTGTAATCTTTAACTTAGATGCTTTCGAGTACTTTCTGTCGAGTAATCCTTCGTGATTAACTCTTCCTTTTTAATAGTAACGTCTTGTTCATTGAATGTATGATGTCTTTTATGTATGTTTAATTAGTCAGTCCCCTTCTTCCCCGCTTCTTAAATCCAATCCCAGTCGCACCCCGGCTTCTGCCGTACCTAGGGATTTGGGACTGTGACAGCGTGCATGGGACATAAATGATTTAATATGATGTTAATTGAGTCGAGAAAGTGAGTAAGAATCGAGTAATAAAATTTAGATAAATGATATTCATTAATTAGTGAGAAATGCTAAAGTATTAGCAATTGCCGATTAACATTAATGGTTTATAACGAGAGTACAAGACGAAGTAATTAGTAACCGAGTAGAGTCGACGAGTCGAGAACGGGAAAGTTGAGAAAGGATATTGATTTAGAAAAGATAAAAATAGAGAGAGTCGAGTCAAGTAGAAGTCCTTTAGTCGAAGCCAAAGCCTACTTTACGTCTTTTGCGTTGAGTCTTATTCTTTATCGATGTCAAATTATGAAGGACCGAGCGGAATGGACAAGTAGCGAGGACAGTCAAAAGTAAGCCGCCTAGTTAGTCTTCGGAAGTCAGGTGGGCTTTTCTAAACCGAAACTCAAATGATGAATGCATGTACTATCTATGTATTACGTGCGCTTTTCAAAATTGATTGATTTGCATAAATGATCTAAATGTTTTTGTCACAGCCCCAAATCCTGAGGGACGACAAAGCCGGGGTGCGACTAGGGGTTGGATTAAAGAAATGGAGAAGAAAGGGGGAATTACTGAATAAATGATAAACTAACATAACTTTGATAAGATGGTAAACATGAAGTACTTCGATTAATCAAAAGAGAGTCGATCTAGAAGGATCGCTCGACAAAAGTTGTCTATGAGATCTCTAGGGTTTCAAGTACATAATACTTAAACCGAAAGTTAATACATCAAAAAGAGTGTCTTGCAGCGGAAAAAACGTAGATTGATTTCACATAAAAAGATGTGGAATCGAGGCTCAACTAGCTTTCTTTCCTTAATTACAACCATCACTCAACCTCCGCCGCCTTCGTCATTCAACCTGCACATTTATAAATACATACAGGGCTAAGTACAAAAGCACTTAGTGGGCACTTTGCCGAAATCATATCATAAGTTTTATAGATTCATCAGGCATTCTCAAAGTAACAAAACGGGGTTTTTCTTTCAAAGGCCGTGCTTACTAAAACATTTTCTCAAACTTTACTTTCTCAAGATTTTTCTGTTGTTTCGTTCAAATTGCCCAACTTCTGTTTCAACGCCGGGGGAGAGTTAACTTCTCCCGCGCACGTTCCTCACCGTGGCTGGCTACCCCTCAACTGAGTACCACACATAACGGCTACCGTGTACACTAACCCTGGAAAGTACCTAACGGTGTCACTAACTCAGAGTCCGATCAATTAGTTGGCGAACTAACTCATAATGGCACAAAAGAACTAACAAAACCAATTCTTTTATGCACTGATAATCACTTTTCAAAACATACTTATAAAGCAATAAGTAAACATTTTGAGTAACGCTCACATTATTTTGTTATATAGAAAAGCCCACCTTATACGAATTATAGAACTACTTTAACCTTCTATCTTCCGTCCTTTCTTCTAGTCGCGACTTCCTCCTTTTATCGCAAATAATCAAACTTTAGTAAATGATCGAGGCGGTTTAAGAGAAACGGACTCAATAACGATTAAACAAGTTTTAGGCCTTTGCACTTTAACTAGTCTTTTACTAAACGAAACGAGACTCGAACACATCTCGCTAAAAACTGACTTGGTTCTTTACTCGACATTTAGAACATCATAACGGAAGTCAATAACTCTAAATGACTTAGGTGTTCCAAAGAATTCAAGTTAAGAAAAGATTTCACTTAAGAAATAGAGCTGCAGAAGAATCTGCACAACTGCTGAAGATTCAAAAGCTCACGCAGAACAGACTGCTGATAAACAGGGGAGGTTCTTGGTACCAAAAGAAAGATACGGATGTCTAGTTTACTGCACAATTTACGGATCTCGATTTCGTTAAATGAGTAAAGAGTTATGACCATTTCCGTGAAGGGTCGCAAATTGACAGAAAAACCCTACGGGTCTAAACTTCAAACCACACTTTCTTATGTTTGTTAAAACATTTCACAACTCTTAAAACCTTGAAAATTCAACCAAGCAAACCATACAACTTACATTCACATATACTTGAGTTCTCGATGAAAATAAACGACAAACATTATCATCTCTTGTCCTCGACTTCTATACTTAACAATTTCAAAGAAAACCTCAACAACATATCAATCAATTTCTTAACTCTCAAATCAAATCATCAAATGATATCATTCCAATTAACATATGATCATTCACTCACATCATACTCAAATCCATAATCACTCATTCATATATAACATGAAATTCTCAAAACTTACACAATGAACCCTAAGCATACTAAATCACTAATATCCAATTAGTTTTCTCATTTCATTTAACCGTCAAGACTTATGCTCCATTCCTTGTCTCTTACACAAAGATAAATGTTCTTAGAAATCTTCCAAACTTTCAATTTAAGATCCTTAAATACTTAGATCAACTAATATACAAACCACATATTCATATCATCATTCATACTTAACATAATCTCAATTCTTCGTCTCCAACGAAAAATAAAAAGTGATCAGAAAATTCTAACTAAATTATATGTTGATTAACATGCATACAACTTCTCATTTATGCAAACAACATTATCAAATAAATTCTATCCTTAAAAATCCGATCGAATGTTCGTCTCCAACGATTATCGTTTTATTTTTAGAAAAGTCTAACATAAATATATGATCAACTACATGCTTCCTACAACACATTTATATCATTACCACATCCATATCATCTCATTTGCTCAATCAAAATCATACTTCTTCATTTTCAATGAACATAGAAATATTTTTAGAAAATTCTCAAACAATTCATACAATCATGTATCAATACCTAGAATCATATTCCACAAACCATTTATGAGAATTCAAGCTCAATCAAAACATCTAAGAAGTGCAGAAATTTCGAAACCTTCATCATAATTTTCGAAAATTCCAAATAAATACTTAACATGTTTCTAACTCTATTTCAACCATGGATTCTTACTTCTAACATCAAAATAACATGAAATAAAACTTAGAACTTGGATTCTTACTTCAAAGGAGATGATTCTTGTTTGGATAGAAATGAAGCTAAAGTTCATACATTATCAAATATGCAATCGGAATTGACTTTAATCGAGAATCGAACAAGTTATGGAACTTAGAAGCTTGAAGAACTTGAAGATATGAAGAACACTTGAAGAACAAGAGAGAGGAGAGAGAAAAGGGAGGGTGGCGGTTTGGGCAGTGAGAGGGAGAGAGATATTATGATGATAAAGGGTGATATTTATATAGTAGAAGAGAAAATCAAGTTGTACACCTTCTTCTCTACAAAATATCTATTTTTCCGGGTCTAATACTGCAAACTAGAAACGAACAATTACTTTATTAGACGGACACATTTTCGGCAAAAAAAAGGATACGACCATTAGTTCCGGAATATTTCACTTAGTCAAAACAGACGATTCGTTTCCCGAAAAACTTCAAAAAGTCGAGACGTGACAGTACAAATTTCGCCCAGAAAAATAAATAAAACTGACTTTTAGCATTAGACTCGTATCGCAAAATGAGTGAATGTAAATGCAGATGCCATACTGATCTGAGGTCTCTATCGAAAATTTTATCGGGCGCCAAAACCCTAATACAGTAGTCGGTTGAACGACTTCTGCAACTTATTTTCAGAAACGGACTTCGCCGTTATTCTTATAACTGAATTTCTTTAACTTAGAAGTGCAAAGCCTTAATTAAAATGAAAATTTTTATTTTTGCGACGGAAAGAAATATCCGAGATATTACAGTTTTGGTATGCAATCATCTACTTGTTAAAGTTGTTAAGGTCCTGTGAACGCACGGGATAAAGGTCCTGTAAGATACGGGATAATGCATATATTAGTTAAGGTGACTGTGAGCCTTGCTTCAGTTGGGCCAGTCACGGTGTTCGAGGAGGAAGCCTACTTCTCGACACCACAGAAAGATAAGTTGTAGATTGATTCATGCCTGAGTATATAAATGACTGCAGTCGATTTCAGAAAAGTATGAAAATGTTTTGATGGCTGTCACAAGTGGTGAACTGTTTTTAAAAATTTTATTTATAACCCCTGTGATGCAGCAAAAGAAAAAAGTCTAATCATATAGCTCTAATGAGCAGACTTTCAAATGTTTTTGGCATGTGTTCACTGAGTACGAAGTACTCAGCCCTGCATGTATTTCTAAACGTGCAGGTTAGCGGGATGTGGATGGCGTGGGCGACTTGGTGGTGTGGTGTGTTTGTTTTGGTCGAGTAAGAAAGTGGACTGGCAATTGCATGTCTTCATACATGTAGTTTTTGGGATTGAGTCGAGATTTCCGCTGCAATGCATTGAAATGTTATGTTAATCGATGTCTTTTGTTATGTTTTGAATCATACTCTGTTACATGTTCTGATTCACGAGCGATGTGTTCGATACAATTTATGGTTTTTGTTGATTCTCGTTTCTTGTGAACTTGACATCCTTATTCCAAACTGGATTTGATATGTAAATTATCCATGCTCGTTTGATGTTTTAGTTGGGACTTGGAAGCATGTTCTATTTGTTATCGCTTTCAGTCAATATTCCCTTGTTTCCCTGAGCATGAATCCCTTATTTGAGCTGAGTCAATGGATTGTTAGTAGTGTTAGTGTCGTTAGTTGCATCTCAGGAGTCGGGGTGTGACACTGCATGACCAGAGTTCTCTGCTCGTTTGTTCATTGCGCGACCAGCAAGTGGAGGCAGAGCTCCCTGGTCATACCAGAGCTCCCTACCCTGTCTTTTAGTTATTGGTGCAGGAATGAAGGGCAGAGCTCCCTGGTCAGACCAGAGCTCCCTGTCCCTGAGATACTTAAATTCACCGTCTGCACGAAAAAGGGACACATGCTTTTCACTTTTGGACTTTTTCCTTTTCCTAGGTTTTACCTTTTTCCTAAGACTAAGAAAACGACGGCTGGGTTGTTTTTCTCTTAGAATTAACTTTGCTTCTACTATTTTCAATTATTGTAATTTTCATTCCGGAATCAAGAACAACACCACCACGGATTTATTTTAAGATTCTACTTCAACATTTATTATGCAATTTCCATTGCAGCTTGTGAGTTCTTTAATTCTTGTATTTATTTTCTTCTACTTTAATTTCTTTTAGATTAATTCCTTTGAGTTTATGCTACAATTAGAGATTATTATTCCAGACACTAGATTAAATTCTAATTCTTGCCTAGGGTTAATTTGTTTTAGATTTTATTTCAATTCTTGTCTAGGTTTAATTTATGCTTAATTATTTCTTCCGCCTAGTTAAACAAACAAACCAATTGATTTACTGCTTTATTTTTCTTTTCTATTCTTTTCGCAATACGATAATTTTTCTGCTAAGTTTTCCTTGAGAGACGATATTCGGGTTAGCTTACTTAATCTATTATGCCCACGTTTAATTGCGTGCAACTAAGATTAATTAGGTTGAACAAATTTGGTGCCGTTGCAGGGGAAGGCTTTAGGCAATTTTTCGGTTGCAATTTTATTTTTATTTTTGTGTGGTTATTTTTCTCCCTCCGGTGCATTTAATCCATTTGTTAGTGTTGTGTATGCGAGGTCACAGAAGTCGGAATCAACCATTAGCACCATACATTGACAACATTAATCGGAAGAGCGCAATTTTGGAAAAATCAAGGGAGGTAATCGAACCGAGCCCTAACGAAGTTGAAGACGAAACTTTGTTGGGAAATATTTTTAGTGATCAGTCAGACAACTCTGAGAGGGATCTGCCCGAAGAAGAAGTAGTGATTGTCGAGATGGCACGGAAAGTGATGGGAGATTATGCTAGGCCGACTTTTGAGACTACTGCTTCAGCTATTATCCTGCCAGTTGCAGCAAGGAACTATGATCTGAAACATAATCTGCTCAATCTATTACCGATATACTACGGAATGGCGAACGAGGATGCTTTGCAGTTTATCAGAGAATTTTGTATTGTGGTTCATTCCTTCCCTCTTGGAGACATTATTGAGGATCAACTGAAGCTAAAGTGTTTCCCGCATACCTTGAAGGACAAGGCTAAATCGTGGTATCTCTCATTGCCACCAAACTCTCTTACAACTTGGAAAGATGTCTGCGAGAAGTTCATGCTCAAGTATTATCCAAACCACTAGACACAAGAAGTGAGGACAAAAATTATGCATTTCAGTCAAGCTGAAGATGAGCCCTTCCATATGGCATGGGAAAGATTTAGAGAATTGCTTCAACAGTGTCCCCACCATCAAATGGTACCTGAAATGCTTTGGCAGCTCTTTTATGACGGATTGCAGCATACTTCTCTATTTATGGTAGATAGCACAGCTGGAGGAAACATAGTAGTCAAGACTGCTGACGAACTTAAGGATATCTTTGAAACCCTCGCAGCTAGTTCCCAGGAAAAATCTACCCGTGCACGTCGTGTCGAGGTGAGTGTGGTGGTTGAAAGTCCAGATATGAAGAAACAGCTAGCCACTATGATGAGGGAGTTGCAAGAGTTAAAGATGAGCAAATATGTTGCTTCTCCACCACGGCAAGGGCCTACTAGACAGGATATGGTTGTTGAGCCGTGTGGTAATTGTGCAGAGTTAGGGCACAATCCTGAAGAGTGCTAGAGAATGGGAGAACTGACATACGAAGGAAGAGCAGAAGTGTATGCAGTACAAGGATATCCTCCACGGCAGCAGATTAATCAAGGCCAATGATTCAATCAGAATCAACGACAGCAGAACTCAGGCTGGCAGAATCAGTCTAACGCTGGATGGACGAATTAGAATCAAGGTCAGGGATTCAGCGGAAATTTTCAAAATTATCATCCTTTACAGCAGTTCAATCGGTATCCTCTACAACAGTTAAATCAGTATCCTCCCAAGCAGCATTGGTACCCACAGCAGTAGCAGAATTTCAATTCTCAGTGTCAGTATCTAGTACAGCAAAATCAGTTCCAACAGGGACCACCACAATTTCAACGTTCACCACCGTCACTTGCTCAAAGGAACCCATCTAATGACAATTTCAATGCATTTATGCAAGAGAGCAGGCAGACAAGAGAAGCTCAAGACGCTACCATCAAGCGCCTTGAGACAGCTGTGGGGCAAGTTTCTGGAGTTGTCAATCAGATGCAGCAGGAGACTGGGAAAATTCCGATTCAAGGTCAACAACCACATCAGGTTCAAGCTAGTACTGTTCTACGAAATTATCTTAGTTGCACGCAATTAAATGTGGTCGTAATAGATTAAGTAAGCTAACCCGAATATCGTCTCTCAAGGAAAACTTAGCAGGAAAATTATCGTATTGCGAAAAGAATAGAAAAGAAAAATAAAGCAGTAAATCAATTGGTTTGTTTGTTTATAACTAGGCGGAAGAAATAATTAAGCATAAATTAAACCTAGACAAGAATTGAAATAAAATCTAAAACAAATTAACCCTAGGCAAGAATTAAAATTTAATCTAGTGTCTGGAATAATAATCTCTAATTCTAGCATAAACTCAAAGGAATTAATCTAAAAGAAATTAAAGCAGAAGAAAATAAATACAAGAATTAAAGAACTCACAAGCTGCAATAGAAATTGCATAATAAACGTTGAAGTAGAATCTGAAAATAAATCTCTGGTAGTGTTGTTCTTGATTCCGGAATGAAAATTACAATAATTGAAAATAGTAGAAGCAAAGCTAATTCTAAGAGAAAAACAACACAGCCGTAGTTTTCTTAGTCTTAGGAAAAAGGTAAAACCTAGGAAAAGGAAAAAGTTCAAAAGTGAAAAGCAAGTGCCCCTTTTTCGTGCAGGCGGTGAATTTAAGTAACTCAGGGGCAGGGATATATGGTCTGACCAGGGAGCTCTGCCCTTAATTCCTGCACCAATAACTAATAGACATGGCAGGGAGCTCTGGTATGACCAGGGAGCTCTGCCTCCACTTGCTGGTCACACAATGAACAAACGAGCAGAGAGCTCTGGTCATGCAGGGAGCTCTACCCTCTACTTCAGCTCTACTCTCCTCCATACCGCTTCGTTCCAAAATCGGATTGAACCTACTTTGTTCTTTAAAACTTGCAATTCCAGCTCAAAACCTACACTTTCACTAAAAAATACTCAAACGATGCATTAGTGCAATTTTTAACTTTAAACAATACAACCCAAACGAACTATCGTAAAAAAGACACCTAAAAATATATGCAAAATACGACCAAAAATAGGATAAACACTAACCATCTCCATTAAGGATCTATTTTTTCTTTCGGATACTCCATTTTGAGGTGGAGTATTAGGTGCTGAAAATTCTTTAACAATTCCATTTTGTAAACAAAATGATATGAACTCGTTAGATAAATATTCACCACCTCTATCTGATCTCAATCTTTTGATCCATAAATTGGTTTTATTTTCAACTTCTTCCTTGAAGATTTTGAATTTATCAAAGGCCTCATCCTTGGTTCTAAGCAAATACACATAAGAGAACTTAGAGAAATCATCTATAAAAGTTATAAATATCTTTTACCACCTCTAGTAATATGCTCTTTATTATCACAACATCCGTATGAATAAGTTCTAGTAAACCTGTTGTTCTAACTACACTTTTAAATGAAGTTTTAGCCAACTTTGATTGAGAACAACACTCTCAAGTGTTTGTAGTAAAAGAATTTGAAGATTTAGGAATAAACTTATTTCTTATCATGCAACTCATAGCATTTATACCAATATGTCCTAGTCTATAATGCCAATTAACATGCATCAACATTAAGTAAAGAATTAGACAAGTAAGCAGAAGGTGTAGTATTATTATAGTTAACATTCAACAGATACATGTTATCTTTCAAATAGCCTTTTCCTACAAATTGTCTATTCTTAGTGATATACACTTTCTGGGCACTAAAGGCTAGTTTGAAACCATTCTCATCCAACTTGGAGATAGATACAAGATTTTTTCTCATAGAAGGGATATGATACACATTTCTCAATGTCAAGTTATTTCCTGATGTAAGCGGAAGAACAACAGTTCTTATGCCGAGAATTTTGCTAGAAGAAGCATTTTTCATGTAGACGGTCTTGGGCTCTCTCACCAATTGATATGTAATGAATAGACTGTTGTTTGGAGTAACATGTCATGTAGCACCCAAGTCTAACCACCAATCAGTAGAGCCGTCATTAACAAGGAAGATTTCAGACATGACCGCGATAAAGTCTTTGTCAACCATATTAGTTTCTTCCTTCTTCTTGTCATTTCCTTTGCGGTGTCGGCATTCCTTAGCATGATGGCCAGGTTTGCCACACATAAAGCAACTTCCCTTCTTTTTCTTATTTTCATTTCCATTTCTTTGAAAGTTCTTCCTCTTCTTGAATTTTCATTGATTTCCCTTAGAAGATCCAGGAAGACTTTTATCATCAAAGTGATTGACACCATCAACTCTTGAAGAAACTGAATCATCTCGTTTGTGACTCTCTGATTCAATTTGAATGCCTTGAAGAAGTTCATCTAAAGAGATGGACTTCTTCTTATGCTTTAATTTATTTTGGTAATCTTTCCATGAAGATGGAAGTTTACCAATGATGGTTGAAACTTGAAATGTTTCAGAAATGGTTTCACCAGCATCAGCACATTCTGTTGCTATGTCATTTTACTCGTTAACTTGGTCAATGACCGGTCGAGTATCCACCATCTTGTATTCAACATATTTGTTAACTAAAAAAGATTTATTACCAGCATCTTCATTAACGTACCTTCGTTTTATAGCATTCCAAAGTTCGGCGGCGGATTTGTGGATGTGAAACACGTTGAACAGCTTGTTGTTCAGCGACTGCAAAATGGTATAACGACAAATGAAATCATCGTTTTTCCATTTCTTTGCCTTCTCCATGGTCTCAGTCTTTTCCACCTCCGTTGCATCCAAATCAATGCCTTCCTCCTCTGGACACCTTTCAAACAGAACATAGAATACCTTTGCAATTGTCAAAAGGTATTCCATCTTCAGATTCCAACGTTTGTAGTTTAGCCCGTTCAGCCTCTCGAGGTTATCTTCTTCATTTAGTTGTGCCTTCACCAACACCGACTCCATTGCAGAAATTAATACCTTTAAAACTGTTGTATATGATGTGGGTAATGGATTTAAAGATAGGTTAGGCACATCGAAAAACGATGTTATCTTTAAAGAAATTAATTCCTCCCACTTTGGTGTAAATGGTGTCAAGGAATTAACCTTCCAGAATACAAAACCTATATCACAGAAATTCGAAGGTTACACTCCGACAAATTTCTTGAAGCAAGAACTCACAAGTTTCTAAGAATATAGGAGTATAAAAATATAGAAGAGAGAATGACTTATTTCGATGTATAAATTGTAATCATGAGGGATCTATTTATAGCCTAATTGTGGCTATTCATGAAGGGGTGCAATGGTTGATTAGTTGGGAAATTCGAATGGACATGTCTTTTGGTGAATCAAGGTGTCCATTCGGCCATAACCAAATCCAACCGCTTCTGATCACATGGTATGGGCATACCGCATGCGATCATAACTGCCCATAACTGCCAAATTGTATGGTCGTCATTCTATTATTATTAATATTGTTATGTTATTATTATTATTATTATTATTATTATTATTATTATTATTATTATTATTATTATATATATATATATATATATATATATAACAGGAGCGAGCCGAAAAAGTCCAAATTATTGCTCGATGATTATCCTTATATTAGTAATTGGAGCGAAGGCGGAGCTGGGGAAAAACATTTGTAAAAAAAAAGACTGGAAAAAAAATTGAAGAAAAATCTGTAAAAAAAAAAACTGAAAAAAAATCGGACATGCACCACAATGTGTAACTAGATGCATCACACAGTGTAACTAGATGTACAATGTTTTACGAAAAAAAAAACGAAAACAAAACTAGTGCATCTTAATGCACTTAGTGGTGCATCTCGTTATATAGTGTGGTGTATATGAATACATGATGTGGTGCATATGACTTGAACGTAAAAAAATAAATAAAAATAAAACAAAAATCTGGTGCATCTCAATGCACTTAGTGGTGCATCTCGTCATATAATGTGGTGCATTCGAATATGTGAAGTGGTGCATATGAGCTGACCCTAAAAAAAATTGAAAAAAAAGTCAACGGCTTGATCGGATTGACCCGGGTTTGACCCGCTTTGACCAGGCAAAATCTTGACCCTCCATGTAGATATAATCAATGGTGGATATTAATTCCTATTTCTCATTTCAAGGGGTCTTCTCATGGGAATCACTCCCTATATATATATATATATATATATATAGGGGATGGTTATACTAGAAATATTCCCCTACGTGTTAAGTAGAAATAAATCTAAACCATACATTTTACCAATTTGTAGGGTGGAGATCAAAATGGATATTACGATTAAATTTCATATCCAATTGTAATATTTAATATTGAGGGGCATAATGGTTAAAAACATAATTCGTATACATCCACGGTCCACCCCATAAGATACCAAGCAACCCACATACTATAAATCTTATCCACAAATGTAGCAAATCTTTTAGATTAATTAAATCACGATGTCCCAGATTTTACATCACAAAAAAAATTAAAAAACAATATACTAATATATAATGTGCAATAATATATGTACAAAAACACAATAAAACAATTCGTAAAATGCAATAAAGAAATAATAACACAATCCATATTATACAATTAAAAAAAATAGTAACAGTAACTTCTTTATGCATTTAAAAACTGCTATAAGAAGAATTAAAATACTAATTAAAATAAGAAATAAAAATACAATAATAAGCAATGAAAAATACTATAATACGCAATGAAATATACAATAATAAGCAATAAAAACAATGATGCATCTTGATGAAAATGACCTGTAACTTATAATGCCGGATTGGAAAAGAACAAGTCACAAATATAATTGAAATTAATGATGTAAACAAAATTAGAGTTAAATATTTTTTCGTTTATAAACTAACGAGAATCCTATCAATTTCACAAAATATAAAAATTGAAAGCATTCATTTATTCCACAAATTTAGGAACGTGGCAGTTACACATATATAGAGTTATACTGATATACCCTTATTAATTAAAAAGTGAGCGAATATAACATTACACATCATCATTAATTTAAACCATTGATCTATCTGAATTGACGTCCACGATTTATTTCTATTTAACACATATAATTTCATTTCTATTTGATCTCTTCCCCCTATATATATATATATATATATAGGGTGTGGGTCTAGTAGGAACTCATCCTTATATAAGTCCGTAGGAACCAGCATAAATATCAATTACGCGATGCATAAAATACAGTACTTAATGCACAAATTACACTAACTTAATGTACAAATTATTTAGCACATTTTTAATATGCACAAACAACAGTAATCTAATGCATCAATTAATCTTGACTGTAGATTAAAAAAAATCAATGGTCCAATTAGTTCCTATTTCTTACCTAAGGATGAGTTTCTACATGATCTTCTCCATATATATATATATATATATATATATATATATATATATAGGGGTTGGTTTCGGTACAAAACACTTTTGCCGTAAAAAATAAAAATAATGCATTTTATATATTAAAATAATGTATTTTTAGATTACTACAATGCATTGTTATGACAATGCATTCTGTGTTCAACTATAATGCATCGATCAATTTCAACTGTAAATATACAAAGATCAATGATCTAGGTTGCTTCTCATTTCTTACGGGAAAATGGATATACATATGATCTTCTCCATATATATTTATATATTCATTCAAGATTCTTATGCATTTTTCATTAATATTTATATAATTATAATATAAAAATTTAATTTGGGAAAATTAGTAAGGTTTTGATTTCTACCAAAACACAACTGACCCCAACTGAATAGATGTGCCTTTGTTTAATCTTAAGCTAGAGCTCACTGTTTGAGCGTAAGGATTTTATCTTTATAGGATCGAACTGAAGAAGGTAGCTGAAGATCAAGGCAGTCCAAACCAAGTCAGAAGACAACTTAGTCTACTCCAGAACTGAGCTATGCAGCTACGTGTGTTCAGTAAATCACAAGTCTAGAAGTCGGAAGGAGAAAACCTAGAAGATTGAGAAGAAAAAAGAACTTGAATTCGAAATTCAAATATACTCTAAAGTACAAGACAAGTTGGAACTTTACTTTTATGAACCGACAACGAAGACATGCATAAAGCAAGACTTACAGTTACCATTTATAAAAAGTTTGCAGAGATTATTAAGTGAGGAGCCATGCTTTGTGGCACAAGTCAAACGACTTTTTTCAACGCCTACTTCGACCTCTCCTCTATAAATAGAGGTCTTCATCCATGCGAGAAGATTACCCCAAAGAATGCACAAATTATTAGAGCAAGAAATATAAAAGTATTCTCTCGCAGCAAGCAAGTGTTCGAGTAGTTGAAGCCGAGTCGTAGAGAGTTCATCCCTCCTCCTTGAGCTTCCTTTTTTTTTTCTCTCAAGAAGCATTTCTTTGATTGAGTCTAGAAGTCATCTCCCTTGCTTATTTCTAAGTAGACTCAGTGTAATAGTTCTAGTAGCTAAATCTTAGAGTAGAAAACCTGCACTTCTTGTGTAGAAGGTTTATAAGTTGGAAAATATTCCCAACCCCTTTCTAGGTCCATTTGAATCCTCAATCAAAGAATCTAGATCGTTGTGAACCTGTAATCATAACTTAGGTTTAGTTCAAACCTGCAATTGAACTCCACGTCTTGTTACCCACAATCAGACTATATAGGTTGTTTGGTGCTCACAAACCAAAGCTAACGTTTGGAAAATACGCGAAAACTTCTCTAGTGGATTACCAACCCAAAAAGTTGATCGTGGACTGTGATATCCTAAAGTCCTCGTGCTAGTAAGTTCAAACTAGAGAATATAATTTTAGTATTAAGATTTAGCGATTCACTTCCTAGAGAAAAAAAAAAGAGATTTTTTTTTTAATTCCAACAAAATTAACCACCTTGTTCGATAAAAGGAATTTTACAAATGATTGATTTAATTTATTTGGTCATATGATTATATGTGATTTTATTTACTTAAAATCTAAAGTAATATTTAATTGTATGACTACATGTGTTTTAAATAATTTAATTTCATTGAGTAATGTAGCTGAATCATTTTTTTGTGCATTATAATTTATTTAGTGCAAAATGTGGTGGAATAAAAAGAAATAAAAAAATAAAAAAAATAATACGTATAAATAGTAAATACACGTGTGTGTGTGTAGTGTGTAGAATGTTGGTTAAATTAAAGAAAATGTTGAATAGTTAGTTATTAAGTGGCATTATTCTATACAAACAACTATAGAGTTTTGAATCCTCTACCTCCTGCTCTTTCCATCACCAGCCATCATATAGGATTAATATGAGAATTCACTATCTCTTCTTTTCTTCATGATAATAAAGAAAGTCTAATTAGAGAGCTTCAACACAGACATGAAGATAAAGTTGAGTAAGAAGAAGAGGAGAAGAATATTTACAAGGTATAGTGAACTCCATCATTTTTACTTTCAACTCTCTCCACCCTTCAAGGCTGCCAATTTATCTTCATCAAACCAAGGAGGAGTTTGATTTTATTTTAAGTATGATATTATTCAATTTTTGTATATATGTATATGTATGTGGAGAAAATAAGGAAAAACATGCATGTTTAAATTATGTTTAGGCAAACCTTAGGATTATGATTATGATGATGAGGATCGATGATGATTAACATGAGTTTTAAAAATTGATCTAGGAATTAAAAGATGAAGAGAAGAAATTTTCTTAAGAAAAATTTAATAAAAATCGATTAAACGAAGAAAAATAGGAAAATAATTCCTTGATGATTATTTGATGATATGATGATGATATATGTTTATGATGATACTTTGAGTGATTTACATGCATAAATGTGAAGTTGAGAATTTTTATTGATTTATTTATATTATTACCGATTTATTGATATAAAATGAAGAAAATATGTTTAAATGCTTATTTATGGATTTGATGATGAATATAAGTATGATGAAGCATGAAAATATGAATAAGTTATGATTTTAAGTCATTATATGAATTTTATGAATTTTTATGAAAAATTCGACATATATATATGAAGAAAATGAGTTTTTGATGATTTATATGATTTTAATGAAGTATGATGATATTGATGATGATGTTATGATGTTCTTGATGAATTTTTGAGTGAGTTAAGATGCATGAAAATTGAGAAATTAAGAAATAATAATTTTAATAAATTTTAATGAATTTTTGAGAAAAAAAAAATCGATGCATATGAGTATAAATATATACATGAGTGTTCTTGATGTTCTTGAGTCAAACATGAAGATATGAAGATGTGTTCTTCATGTTCTTGATGAAAATATGAAGATTTGATGATAATATAAAATAATTATAAATTAATTATTTTTATATATAAAAATTCGAAATATATGTATATATATTAAATTAATGGATTTCATTAATATAAAAATGAAATTAAGGAGTAAATGAGATATTGAGCATGTCTTGAGTTAAAAGAGAAAAGAAATAAATTTCTATGAATTTTTATTAAGGAAAATTGATGAATATATATAATATATATAATAAATAATAGAAATAAAAGGAAGAAGAAGTAATTAATGGAGTTATGAGATAAATAAAACAAAGAAAGATACTTCTTTGTTGAGGATAAGAAGATTTTGATGATAAGAGAAGAAAAATGCATAAGAATGATGTTTGATGATTAAAAAAAATAGAATATTAATATTAATATTTATTTGAGAAATGAAAGGAAATTAGAATAAAAGAAAATGATTTTTTCTTTGAAGAGATGTCTTAAAAGTCGAGTATAAGAGTTAAAGAGATGATTTACTCGTATTTGAGTTCATTTATTTTGAATGAGAAATTAATCAAGAGATATTATTGGAAAAATAATAATAACAAAACTAGAATATTCAATTTAATGGAATATTTCCTTAAAAACTAAATTTTGTATGATATGAGTTATGAGATTGATGTTTATATCCTTGAGTATGCTTAGATGTTTAAATGATGTTATGAAATGTTATTTGAGTGAAGAAAAGTTATAAAGTTTGAAAACGAATAAGATTTTCAAATTTAATATGAGAAAAACGAGTTTAATAAGTTTAAATACTTAGATGTTAAATTCTTGATGTTATATTTTCACACCTGGACTCCCGAGGTGCGACGTATGACGCTAACACTACTAAACCATCCTTCACTCAACTCAATTAAAGAGAAACATGCTCGGGGAAAATAAGGGAATATCAATGAAAAGCGGTAACATTCGAGACATGCTTTCAAAGATATATCGAAACAACCAACGAGCACGAATAATTTACATATCAAGTTCGAATAGGAACAAGTATTTCAAGTCAACAAGAAACGGGATTCATCAAAAACAGAAATTAGTATCGAGCACGTCGCTCGGAATTAGAACATGTATCAGAGTATAATATCCAAAAGACTTCAACAAACAAAAGCATAGTATTGCAGTGGAATCCTCGACTCAAACCCAACAACTACATGTATGAAGACATGCAATTGCCAGTCTAACATTCGACTCGATCAACAAAACATATCACACCACACCACTAAGCTGTCCTCTCCATCCGCATCCCGCTTGTCACAGCCCCAGCTCCCGAAGGACGGCAAAGTCGGGGTGCGACTAGGGATTGGAATAAAGAAACGGGAAAGAAAGGGAAAACTACTGAATAAACGATATTTGTAACATAAACTACTATGAATTTGACTTCATTGAATAAAAAGGGAGTCGATCTCGGAAGATCGCTCGACAAAGTTTGATCAGTGAAAGCTAGGTTTAAAGTGTAAACAACTTAAACCGAAAGGATTTACATTAGTAAGAGAACCGACTTTACTTAGTGAAAGAAAGAGTCGATCACGAAGGATCACTCGACATAGCTACTCTAAAAAGGGACTAAGTTCAAAGGAACTTAGTTCTAAGTTATACTTTAACTGAAACTAGTTTACAGAATTGGCAGCGGAAAAATGTAGAAAATGATAACACATATCGAATGTGAAATCGAGGCTCAATTGACTTTACTTCTTTGAAGACGACCTTTACTCAACCTCCTCCACCTTCGTCACTCAACCTGCACATTCAAAGAAAACAAACATGCAGGGCTAAGTACAAAAGTACTTAGTGGGCACAATGCCGAAAACAACTCACAAGAGTTTTTATTATAAATTAATCATGCATCTTTTCATAAACACTTGTATAAAACTTTTGCTGACATATATACATTTAATTTCTGAATGACACACTGTGGGTTTTAAACTCACATCCGATCGTCTGGAAAGCACCTGAGGGCTAACTCAGAAACTGTCCCTCTGGATAGCACCTGTGGGCTATCTCAGAATCTGATCGTTTAGTTGAAATTATCTGGATAGCAGCCTGAGGGCTATCTCAGAATCCAATACTCTGGTTAGCACCTGAGGGCTAACGCAGAGAGACATAATAGAATTCACATAAACAATTCATAAAATGTAATGCCCCGTAAATTCCTTACGTTCTAAAAAGTTTAAAGTTAATTAAATAATGGCATTGCACGCCTAAGTTTATAATTTTTGAATTCTAAGGCTAACGGTCGAATCCGTTATTAAAAATAAATTATGGGAGTCGGCTAGATGACAACCGTATTAGGGGTTAGCGCGTACGAAAAGTTTTTAGTTTGTAAATTCGGAAAGGAAAATCGTCTAATTTTACGTTTACAAAATCGCAATACGAACACGACGAGAAAGTTTGTTTTTACATTTTTCCGGATGAAACTCGGACTTGTCGTCCTGAGTTTTTGTCAAAATAAATTTTATAAATTTATTTTCTAATTAAGTTCATACGTTAGAATTTTTAAGTCAAATCGAATCGCGATGATTTTTGTACCGAACGACGTTTTTCGTTGTTCGTTTTTCCGTAACGTCGGATCGCGTCGGAAAAACCCGTACCCTCCTAACCCCATGCATGCAGCTGCCACCTCACATGCTTAGGTGTAACATGCATGTGTTGACTTAATTAACTAAGTGATACCTAAATCCACTTTACACAAATTCAATTTTTCATCATTTCAACTCTAAGACAAAACAATTTTCATCTCTCTCTCTCCCTATCTCTCTCTCGGCAACTTTCTCTCTCTCTCCCTCAACTTCATCTTCTTCATCCTTCCCATCCTCCATTGAAGACCCTTCAAAGCTTGAAGAAAGAACACAAGTCCTCAATCATCCATTCAAACACCATACTTCTTTCCTTAATTTTCAAGGTATGATGATCCTCTTTAATCCTATCCAATCCTTTTTTCTTTTTCCCTTCTTTTCTTCTTGATCGAATTTTGGGAATTTTGGAATAGATGATTTGAGCTTAGAACAATGAAAGTAGATATGTTAGATATGATAATTATGGATTAAAATGGAACAAAAACAAGAACCTTAATTATTGTGTGAATGCAGAATTTTTTTTGGGAAATTGTAGGATTTTTGTTTTTCTTCCTTTGATCATGAATTCATGCTTAGTAGGTGATTAATTAGTGTATGGGATGAAAAGGGATTGAAAGCCCTATGTTATTATGAAATTTAATTAGGGTTTTGAAGTATAAATTAGGGATTTTTGCATGTTAATTGATAATAGAATTGCAATTGATTAATTGGTGATATAAGAGTATGCTTAGTAAATAAATGTTGTTAATTTGAGAAGAAAATCATCTCCTTAAAGTATGTATGAAATCAGAAAATTTATAAGATAATTAGGAGTTTATACATGTTAGATATAAGTGATGAATTGTTAGTTGAATATTGTTGCAAATTATATTAGTTGATTATAGAAGTTAATTGAAAATTTTCTAAAAAAGTTTAATGAAGTATAATAGGCATAGATCACTATGTAAACTGAGTTATAAAGATGTTAAGATGTGTTTGCATGCATGAAAACGGTTCAAGTTAGACGTAGTTTAACGTCGTAAAATTTGAACGAAAACCGACGACTTTTGGAAATCGCGTAAGAGACGAATACCTAGTTATAACTAATAATCGGGAAGTCGGATAAAATTTCTAACTTGATATTATTGTTTATAATGAAATTTAGAATAACTCTCTAGTTGACACCATAAGCATCCGAGTTAATCTAATATGAGTTATAGTGATAGTCGAGAACTAGAACGCGTTTGGATTTTCTTTGATTGGTATAGTACTTGTTAGTTGAAATCCGACGTTAGAACGTCGTGTCTTTGAGCAAGTTGAGAAGGAGTTTGTCACGTACGGAGGTACGTGATGACTGCCTTGAGAGTTCAGTTTCTAAAAAAGTTGAATACGAAAATTTAAAACGAACCTAAGGCGTTATACGTCGAACCTACAAAGCAACTAGGGTTTCACGGCAGTTTTGCGGCCCTTGTCGGAAACTGTAATATCTTCCAGCTCGTTTATCGGATTTGTGATCCGTAAATCGGAGCAGAAACTAGACTTCCTAAGCTTTCTAGTGGTACAGGGCTCATCCCCTGTTTCCAAGTCCTCTGTTCTAGACAGCCTCCAGAGTTACTGGACTGTGCAGTGAATTTTCAGTTTCTTGTTTTCTAAGTTGTTTAGTTCACAACTTAGTCTCTTTCAACCGTTTAAGCCGTTTTCATCTAACGAACATCTTCCTACTGGCCCTAGAGTCCAGAACAAGACCTTTAATGATGAAAACCAGTCGAGATCGTATTTCTTATCCTTTCTTTAAAAAAAAGTAATAAACGAGAAATATTCATAAGTCGTGAAATGAGCTATAAATAAATCGCCTAAGTTATTTCTTTCCAGCTTAATTTCTTATAATCCTTAAAGTCGTTTTAAGATATCGACAACCTTCTCTACTGACCCGAGAGTCGAGTATGAGATCTTTCTAGTTCTAAACGAGATTGGTACGAACCTCGTTTCCCTTTTAAGTAAAACGAATCTAGTAAGCGTGCAAATACCCAAAGAATAAAACAACTAAGACCTTGCATCGATTCTCTTTCTTCGATTATCTTTTACGATCAGTTTTTAAGTATATTTTATTTTACGATGAAGGAGGAAGCCAGCTGTAAAGAAAGGACGAAAGATCCAAAGTTGGAAGCTTTTACGTTAAGTTCTGTATTTTAAAAGGTGGACTTTTATATACAAATAAAACGAGCAATGCTCGAAAAATCTTTCTTTATCGCTTTGATATCTGTGTTTTCAAAGTGATAATATGGAATGAACTGTTTTATGTTTTTATGTGAGTTCTCTTGTACCTATCTGAGTCAACATTCGTGTTTTCCAGATTTAGAGTTAGTCTATTTTAGATTAACTAACGATCGGCTCTGAGTTAGCTGCTAAGTGCTTTCCAGAGTTAGTGCACTTTGTAACCTGTGGTGTATGTGGTATCCTGTTGAGGGGTAGCCAGCCACGGTGAATTAGTTTGGGTCAAGATTGAACATAGCATACCTGAAAATACTTGGCCAAGTGATTTATGAGAAAAAGTCAGAAAATGTTTAGTAGGCACGGATTCTTTCAATAAAACTCCGATGTGCTACGATTATAAAATGCCATTTTTATCTATATTTATAATTATGTTTTCGGCATCGTGCCCACTAAGTACGTTGTACTTAGCCCTGCATTGCTTTCTAAATGTGCAGGTTGAAGCGACGGTGAGCGGCAACGGTTGATGTTGAGTTTAAGGATAAGATGCATAGTAGAACCCTTCTGCTGTCAATCTCTGTATTTCTTTTCGAGATGTATTTTTGGAACAACTCAGTAGTCTATATCTGTACTTTTGAACTTAGTTTCGTCTTTTGCACTTATGTCGAGTAATCCTTAGGGATTAACTCTTTCTTATCTATAATCAAGTCTTGTTCATAGTTCATCAATGTTTATTATGTATGTTTAGTCAGTTAGCCCCCTTCTTCCCCGCTTCTTTAATCCAACTCCAGTCGCACCCCGGCTTCTGCCGTCCCTCGGGATTTGAGGCCGTGACATTAAAGCACTGATAGAACTTTAATACTCACTTATTAAAACAAGACGTAATCACTTTCGAGCAACGCTCGCATATAAATACTTTAATACTCATTTATTAAAGCAAAACGTAAACACCTTCGAAAAGCCCACGTAATATTACTTCATAAGTAATGGCATTCAATGGAGATTTTGGTTTTAGAAAGCCCACCTCGTTCGTTTACAGAACTATTACTCGTGCTTCTGTCTCTGATCTTCCGTCCTGTCTTCTATTCTCGTTCTCCTCCTTGGAATGCAAATAATAAAACAACGATAAGTTGTCGATTCGATAGAAGAAAATGGAATTCGAAACTGAAATCGAATTAATCTTTTAAGTTCTTAAGCTTTAGGCATTTGCACGCTTAACTAGATTCTTTTAGTTAATCTAGAACGAGACTCGAACACTTCTCATTCAAAACTCACTCGGGTTCTTACTCGACACTGAGGTCAGTCATTAATGATAGTCGATAGCTTATAATGACTTAGAAGATCAAAAGAAATCAAGTTGAGAAGAATTCAACTTAGGAAACTAGATTCTTAACATTACTGTACAGATCAGTAAGTTCACCCAGAACAGGGGATTTCGAAACAGGGGATGTGTCCTTTACCAAAAGAAAGCCACGGATGTCTAGTTTACTCTCCAATTTGCGGATCTCGATTTCGTTAAGCGAGCTAGGAGATATGACAGTTTCCGTGAAATGTCGCAAAACAGTCCGAATTTAACCCTAAGGCTCGTTAACTCGGTGCACGGCTTCCTAGGTTCGATTCATACTAATCCTCTGTTTTTCACACGAAATTACTGTCTCATGACAGACAACACGTAACCTCACACGCGACAAACCCCTTTTCATTTCTCGATTACTAATACGACGATTAAAACCTCGTCTTTCAAAACTAATCAATTACTATACCAAATCAATTTCTCATTTCAAAACCTAACATCTCGATTTCAATTACAACCTATCATTTCATAACTCGGTTTAACACGTCGTCAACTACGAACTTGTTCTCGTAAGGATAAGAGTCATTAATATCCAAATATTTCCTTGGTTTGATTTTTCTATCAATACTTATGCTCGTGTCTTCGTCTCTTATGAAAATTCCAACGTCATTAGAACTTGATCGAATTTTACACTATCGTTCATTATCTATCGAGAATCATTATTACGCAAATCATAACCTCATATCATCATTTATTCCCGACTTATTGACCGTCGTTCGTCTCTTACGTAAAATTCTACATTCTCCATTTTCATTCAAATTTTACGACAACGATTATCATCTAACGAGCATTACTAATATATAAAACATATTATCAAAATGTTATCGAGCCTCGACTTATGACCACATCTTCGTCTCTTACATTCCTCGTTTTATTTTTAGAAAAATCTCAATTTAATATATATTCATCCTCATGCATCGTATATCCCATTTCCATTAAACAAACGAGCATATCCTAACGTTTACTAACCTAAATCAAGCCTTGTTCGTCTCTTAGGTTTTGGATTTCATTTTTAGAAAAATCTAAAACAATCCATACGATCAATTAACGACATGAGAAACACTAATCTATCATCAATTCGACGAAGAAATCGAGCACAAATGGAAAGCCCCAAAACAGAAAAAATTTCGGTAATTATAGGGCTTGGGGTTCTTGATTTTTCCTTCATGATTTGATCCGTAGAACTTGACTCTAAACATCCTAGAACATGATTCGATCAAAGACAACATGCTATCTCACTCTCCAAATTTTCGAACAAAAATAAAAATGGGGAAAAAGAGATTTGTTCGGTTCAATTGATAGACGAAGTTCTTACCTTTCGTATTATGGATTCGGAAATGAAAATGATCGGTAGACGAGAGACTTGTGGAGCTTTGAAAAGCTTGAAAGATGAAGAACTATGGAGGATTTGGGAGAGAAAAATGAGAGAGAGAGATAGAGATAGGGGCTGCAATATGAGGATGAAGAGGGAGGTGATGACTCACCTTGGTGAGTCATAAAGCAAAAGAAAAATATCCTACAAGTATAGTGAGTCGTTAAGACTTATTTGGCGAGGGAAAATTTTAACAAAATAACTCGTTTCCTGCTCTTAAACGTCGTTTTAAAAGTCGAGAAATACTTTTCTAGATAGTTACGGAATTGACGAAATCTAATTTGTCTGTTAGATTGGAAATAATTTACGTACTCGGAAAAACTAATTCGTTTTTCAAAATCCGAGAAAAAGTCGGGACGTCACAGTCCAAAATTCGTCCGGAAAATCTTAAAAATTAACTTTCTCCGGTGAACTCGTCTCGAAGAAAAAGTGAATGTAAATTCTGACAGAATTCGATTCCGAGTTTCCGGGCGAAAAACTTAACGGACGCGAAAAACCCTAATACAGTAGTCGTTCGTCCGATTTCTGGAAATTATTTTCTGGAACGAATTTCACTGTTGGTCTTAGAATTGAAAATCGGGAACTTAGGCGTGCAAAGCCATAATTTTAATTAACTTTAAATTTTTAACGCAGAAGAAATTTTTCGGGGTATTACACCGCTAACCTGCACGTTTAGAAATACATGCAGGGCTGAGTACTTCGTACTCAGTGAACATATGCCAAAAATATTTGAAACTTTTCTCTTAGAGCTATATCAATTGAACTTGTCTTGCCGTAGCATCACAAGTATTAATGCACTGAAAATAGTTTTACTTGTGAATGCAAAAACATTTTTCCTTTCGAATAGACTGCGCAGTCAAACAATATATATACTCAAACAATATGTATCATCTACCACATTTCACTCTCACTGTGCCGAGAAGTAGGCCTCCTTCTCGAACACTGTGACCGGTCCAACCGAAGCAAGGCTCATAGTCACCTCAAACAATTCATATACCACACGTGGGATTCCTGCCTTTCACAGGATAATAATATCTCAACAAGCAGATGATAACACATACCAAAAACTCAAGTAAAAATGGCAAGTCAATTAAACTTTAAAACTCACATAATAATACTCAATTATCATAATAGCATTCATCGATAGTTTTGGTTCAGAAAAGCCCACCTTACTTCCGACGATTAGCTAGGCGGCTTACTCTTTCTTTGTCCTCGCTACTTCTCCGTCCCGCTCGGTCCTTTATATTTTGACATCGATAAAAGAAGTAAGACACGAGGCTTAAGACGTAAAGTAGACGTTTGTTTCGACTGAAGGACTTCTACTTAACTCGTCTCTCTCTATTTTTATCTTTTCTAAGACAATCTCGATTCTCGGCTTTCTCGTCCTCGGTTCTCACTCTACTCGGTTACTAATTACTGCATCTCGTACTCTTATTTTTAAGTCATTAATGCTACTCGTTAGTTGGTTAATGATATTTGCTAATGTCTTAGCATTTCTTGAAACGTTAATTATCTAAACTTCATTATTCGAATCCTTACTCACATTCTTAATTAAATACTCGATTATACGGACATCATTCACGCCATGAGCACGCATTCTCAACAATTTGAACAATCATTTCATTAATATCAAAGCATAGATATTTTACTCAAGCATATAGATTCAATTAAGCATATTCAATTATGTTTAATCACATAAGTCTACTCAAACGTATTTAATTCAACATAGAATTTCAATCAATCATCAAAATTTTAAATTGGAATTTAAACAAACGTACTACCTCAAACTCGATTCACACTTCAAGTCACATTAACAATTACTCGTCATTACTCGACTCTAGTTTTGGAAAAGACATTAATTCAAATAATAAAAGTTTTCTTGGATTAAAGCTCAAATAATCATTTAATATCTCTTAACTCAATATATAATGCTTATTTCCAAAGACGTCGTCTTTTCTCTACTACTTATACGTATTCGCATACGTACTATTACTTACGCTTCTAATATTATTTCTCTTTTCTTTTAATTAAACTCTAATTGATATAAAAATTCATTTTCTATTTATAAACTCGACTCTTAACTTCGTCTTAAAACTCGATTCTTAAATTATTATCTCTATTATTTCCTCGACTCTTTTAATTTAAAACGATTGAAAATCAAACTCGATTGACTTATTCGAACATCATTAATAATCATTACTCGGCATAATATTCATAAACAATTACTCAAACAATTATTATTTATAAACGCGATTCTCAAAATAACTCTTATTAAATCATATTCTCTTTTATAACCTTTCTCAATTAATTACTTTAATTCGCTCAAATAATTCTCACTCGACTCTAATCTCATAGTTTCTCTTACTTGACTTATTTCTTTATTTATTTTCTAAGCTCGACTCATCTTATTATTCTCATATTCTATTATTTCTTATTTAATGAAGAAATTCTTATTTTAGTTAAATTGCTCTAACTTATTTTTAAACTTCAAACTTCTCGACTAATTTAATATCATTGGATTATCAAACTCATACTCGGTTTAAACTTCTTGATTAACTACTTATACTCGACTCCATAATTATTATTGTTTATTATTCTCGACTCCATAATTATTATTGTTTATTATTCTCGTTATTTCTCATTTATTCAAACGACTTAATTCTCAATTACTCGACTCAAATTTCATACTCGTTTTATAATTATATTTCTTAAATTCTATCTCGTCTTCTAATTCTCATTTATTACGACTTCTAATTCATCGTTATTTTAATTCTCAATTATCAATTTCTCTAATCTCGATTTATTTAACTCGATTAACTCTTTTTATTAAACTCTAATTATTTAATAAAGAAATTATTTTTCTTTATCTTTCTCAATTTATGACTCATTACTCATTTAATAATTTTTCTCTTTTATTTTCTATTAAATTTTTATTCTCAAAATATATTGAATATTTTATTAAATTTAATAATTAATTTTAATGATCTTTAAATCTTCAAATAAACACCAAGAACACGTAGAACACCAAGAACACATTTTCAAAAACTCATATTTTTCACCAAAGACACCTAGAACACACACTAGGTATCCTTTCTCTTCTTCTTCGATTTTTACTTCATTTTTATGCTTAAAATTCATTATTTTCATCTCAACAATTCCTACTATCATCTAATACTTCAAAATTTCCACACAACATGCTTCTTAAACATCATACTATCAAAATCATCAAAATCTTTAAATCATCATAAACATCATTTTCTCTAAAATTATGCATAAACTTAATTTTTTTCTCAAAGAACATCTGTCACAGCCCCAAATCCTGAGGGACGGCAGAAGCCGGGGTGCGACTGGGATTGGATTAAAGAAGCGGGGAAGAAGGGAACTGACTAATTAAACATATATCAAAGACATCATACATTCAATGAACAAGACTTTGACTATTATAAAGGAAGAGTTAATCCCGAAGGATTACTCGACAAAAGGTACTCGAAAGTATCTAAGTTAAAGATTACAGACTTAATCTACAGTGATTTAATAATGTACATATTCTCAAAAGACTTAGAGTTTTGCAGCGGAAAGTAGGTCCTAGCTAAAGCAATCCTAACTTCTCAACTCGACTCAACTTCAACCACCGCCGCTCTCGTCGCTTCAATCTGCACATTTAGAAAACACATGCAGGGCTAAGTACGAAAGTACTTAGTGGGCACGATGCCGAAAATATAATCATAAGTAGAGATAATCTGGCATTTCATAATTTGTAGCACATCGGGGTTTTATTAAAAAGTAGCCCATGTCTACTAAAACATTTTCTGACTCATTTTCTCAATTTACTCAGCCGAGCATTTTCTGGTATGTTACGTTCAAATCTTGACCAATTCTCATTCAACGTGACTGGTTACCTCTCAACAGGATACCACATACACCACAGGTTACAAAGTGCACTAACTCTGGAAAGCACTTAATAGCTAACTCAGAGCCGATCGTTAGTTAACCTATTTAGATTAACTCTTAAAATCTGGAAAACACGAATGTTAACTCAGATAGGTACAAGAGAACTCACATAAAACATAAAACAGTTCATGCCATAATTATCACTTTGAAAACACAGATATCAAGGAAAGGTTTTCGAGCATTGCTCGTTTTGTTTTATATATATATGCCCACCTTAGCGTTTACAGAACTAAGTACGACCTTCCGATCTCCTGATCTTCCGTCCTTTCCTTACTGCTGGCTTCCTCCTTCATCGTAAAATAATAACACTTTAAAATCGGTCGTAAAAGATAATCGAACATGGAAATTCGATTTAGGTTTTAGTCGTTTCATTTCTTTAGGCATTTGCACGCTACTAGTTTCATTTTAACTAAACGGGAACGAGACTTGAACAAATCTCGTTTAGAACTCGAAAGGTCTCATAATCGACTCTTAGGTCAGTAGAAAAGGTAGTCGTTAACTTATTACGGCTTAAAAGATCGAAAGAAACTAAGTTGCGAAGAAAACAACTTAGTTATTCAAGTTCTGAAATTTTTCACTGCGCAATGCAGTAGCTCTGGGGACTGCCCAGAACAGGGGATTTGGAAACAGGGGATGAGCCCTGTACCATTAGAAAGCTTGGAAAGTCTAGTTTACGCTCCAATTTACGGATCTTAAAATCCGATAAACGAGCTAAGAGATATTACAGTTTCCGGCAAGGGTCGCAAAACTGCCGCGCTAACCCTAGTTGCTCGATAGAATCAACGTATAACTTCCTAAGTTCGTTCTAAGTTCTCGTACTCGATTTCTCACGAAACTTGACTCTCAAAGCAGTCAACACGTACTCCCGTACATGAAGAACTCCTTCTCAAAGCTCGTTTAAAACCACGACGATCAAACCTCGTCGTTTCACTACCATTTACTATACCAAAATCAAGTTAACAAATTCTCGTTTCTAGTTCTCGGCTATAACTACAACTCATTTAATAATAATTCGAATGCTCATGTCGTCAACTACAAAGTCGTTCATTAGTCCATTATAAACACTATTATCAAGTTAGAATCCTTACTCGACTTCTCGATTATTAATTACGTTCACTCGTTCGTCTCTCACGAGATTTCAAAAGTTATCGGAATTCGTTCATTTTCTACGACATCAATCATCATCTAACGAGATTCACTATTATACACATCATCACTTCATATCATTACTTAATCTCAACTTAAATCGAGTTCTTAGTCTCTTACGATCCACAAAATATTTTTAGAAAATTCCAATTAAAATCATAACATCATCTAATATCATTAGCAACATTAATTCATCAACAAAACATCAATTAATTCAACTACATGAAAACTCCTAATTCTTTCATATTTTTTGGTATTATCATATAATTAGAGGGGGTGATTTTCTTCATCAAACATCATCATTAATCCCTTAATCATACTACTATATCATCAATTTATTAATTCAAGTCTTATTACAACATCAAATTAAAAATCCCCAATTCAAACCCTAGCTCAAAAATCGGTCCTCATCAAATTCATGGGGGTTTCGATTTCTTTTTATTCTAATCACTAATTGAACACCTCCTAAGCATGATTATCCAATTAATTGAAGAATTCAATCATCCCACATAAATCCCCTAATTTTCGTAATAGCTAGGTTTTAGGGTTCTTGGATTTCTTCAAATTTTAATCATAGATCCATATCTAAATCATCTAGTTATACTAATTAGAGATCAAGACATCTAATCCATCTACCCATAAAAATCGATCCACTTGAAACATTAAAAGAAATGGAATCCAATTGGATAGGATTAGAGAGGAGGAGATTACCTTGAAGATTACTAAAGGAAGAAATAGGATTCGATGGTTGGATTAGAGACTTGTGTGAAAATCTTGCTCCAAGAATTTGAAGCTTTCTTCAACAATGGTGAAAAGAAATTGAGAGAGAGGTGATGTGTGTGTGTGGGCAGCCGAGTGGGAGGGACAGAGATAAGAGGATGAAGACTTAATTTGTTATATCATGTATCTAACAAAGATAATAGGTGTAAAGTTTAATTAGAAATATCTAAGAGTGAGTCATGATGTTAATACTATATAAAATGAAAATATCATGGTTGTGAGAGGAGGGGAAGTCGGTCAAGAGAGGGAAGAGAAGAGAAATTACGCGTTTTTCCGGCGCGATACGACGCTACGGAAATCGAAAGACGAAAACGTAGCTCGGCACAAAATTGTCAAATTCCGATTCGACCAAAAATTCTAACGTATTAAACTTAATTAGAAAGTAATATTTAAAAACCTAATTCCGACAAAAACTCGGGACGACACAGTCCGAGTTTCGTCCGGAAAATCAAAAAAACAAATTTTCTCGGGCGAGTTCGTATCGCGATTTCGTGAATGTAAAAATCAGACGGTTTTCCGTTCTGAGTTCCAGAACTAAAAAGTTTTTGTACGCGATAACCCTAAATACAGTAGTCATCTAACTGACTTCCGTAATTTATTTTCGGAAACAGATTTCACCGTTGGTTTTAGAATTCAGAATCGTAAACTTAGGCGTGCAAAGCCATTTTTATAATTAACTTTAAATTTTTAGGACTGTACGGAAAATCTGGGGTATTACAACATCATAGGAGATTTGAATCATCATATACTCATAATCATCTCATGCTAATTATATCATCAAATCATCAACAAAATAATTAAATAAAAATACTCCTCCACACCTCAAACTACACGGCACACACATGTAAATTTAGGCATGCATTTTCTCAATTTTTCATGCACATATACTCATTCAAAATATACTCATAAACACATATCAAACATCAAATTATCAAATACTCAAGAAAAGATGAGGATATCTCTCTTTCATCTTCTCCTCGAGTTCCCACGTGGCTTCTTCTTGCCCGTGGTGGTTCCACAGCACTTTAACGATTGGTATCGATTTGGTTCTTAATTCTTGGACTTTTCTATCCATAATCGATATCGGCTTCTCTTCATAGCTTAGGTCAGATTCAAGAACTACGTCTTGCTGACTAATGACGTGCTTAGGATCATAGACGTATTTTCTCAATTGAGAAACGTGAAATACGTTGTGAACACTTCCTAGACTTGGCGGTAAGGCCAATCTATAAGCGACGGGTCCTATCTTCTCGAGGATTTCATAAGGTCGTATGAACTTGGGTCTTAGTTTACCCTTAACTCTGAATCTAAGAATTTCTCTGGTCGGTGATAGCTTAAGGAAAACTTTATCTCCTATTTCAAACTCAAGATTGGTTCGACGATCATCGGCATAAGACTTCTGTCGGCTCTAGGCTTCTTTCATTCTATCTCGTATCTGCCGAACTATCTCAATCATCTCATTAATCGCATCCGGTCCTAGGTTCTTTCTCTCACCTACTTCGTCCCAATAAAGTGGTGATCTACATTTCCTTCCATACAAAGCCTCATACGGCGCCATTCCTATCGTGGCCTGATAGGTGTTGTTGTAAGCGAATTCGACTAAGTGTAGAAAATCTTCCCAATTCGCGCCTCGGTCCAAAACCACTGTTCTTAACATATCAACTAAAATCTGAATCGTCCTCTCTGACTGTCCATCTGTCTATGGGTGAAATGCTGTACTGAAATTAAGCTCTGTTCCCAATTCTTTCTGCATCATAATCCAAAATCTCGAGGTAAATTTGGCGTCTCTATCTGATACTATGACCTTCGGTATTCCATGAAGACGTACAATCTCTCTGACGTATAACTGAGCTAGTCTTTCTGATCCGTAGGTAATCTTAATCGATAAGAAGTGTGTTGTCTTTGTAAGCCTATCGATAATCACCCAAATTGTTGTGTTTCCTCTTCTTGACTTAGGCAAGCCTGTGACAAAGTCCATAGCTATGCCTTCCCATTTCCATTCTGGGACATCCAATGGTTGTAGCAATCCATACGGTCGTCGGTGTAAAACCTTAACTTGTTGACATGCCAAACATCTCTCTACAAACGAGGCAACATCTCGTTTCATTCCATTCCACCAGAAATTCCTTCTCAAATCTTGAAACATTTTCATACTTTCTGGGTGTGCTGTATAAGGTGTATCGTGAGCCTCACTCAAGATTTCGTTCTTCAGTTCGCTGTCGTTATCAGGAATACAAATCCTGCCTTCAGAAAGGATCGCATTGTCTGGTGCTTCGGAATACCTGTCTGGTTTCTCTGTTCTTATCCTTAATCGCAACTTTTCCATTGATTCATCCTTTCTCTGAGCACTGATGATTCTTTCTCTTAAATCTGGTGTAGCTTCTAATGCTGCTGTCTGACTTGTTATCGTAGCTGACGTGTCGAGTACTTTGATATCCATCTTCTTGAATTCTCGTACTAAAGTTTCTTCCTCTAAAAAGAGGCATCCTAACTTCGTTGGAGCCTTGCGACTCAATGCGTCTGCTACCACATTAGCCTTTCCTGGATGATAGTTGATTCCGCAGTCGTAATCCTTGACTAATTCGAGCCATTTCCTTTGTCTCATGTTCAGTTCCTTCTGCTCGAAAAAGTACTTCAGGCTCTTGTGATCGGTGAATATCTCAACCCTTACACCATAGACATGGTGTCTCCAAATCTTTAACGCATGCACCACGACTGCGAGTTCTAAGTCGTGGGTTGGGTACTCAACTTCGTGAGGTCGAAGTTGTCGTGAAGCATAAGCTACCGCTCGTCCATCTTGCATTAAGACACAACCTAATCCATTTTTCCATGCGTCGGTGTAAACCACATACTCCTTGTTGGTGTCTGGAAGAGCTAATACTGGCGCTGTGGTTAGCTTTTCCTTAAGCGTTTGGAAACTCTTCTCGCACTCGTCCGTCCATTTAAATTTGGTATCCTTCCGAAGTAGATGTGTCATTGGCCTAGCAATCGTGGAGAATCCTTCGATGAATCTTCTGTAGTAGCCTGCCAAACCTAAGAAATTTCTAATCTCATTCTGACTTGTTGGTGAATTCCAATTGTGCACTGCCTCTACCTTGGCTGGATCCACTTTGATTCCTTCCGTCGATACTATGTGCCCAAGGAACATTACTTCCTTCAGCCAAAATTTGCATTTACTGAATTTGGCGTAGAGTTTCTCAGTTCTTAGTGTTTCCAACACTATCCGTAGATGATCCTCGTGCTCCTTTTCATTCTTAGAGTAAACGAGGATGTCGTCGATGAATACTAAAACGAATTTGCAAAAGTAAAGGTGGAAAACTCTATTCATAAGATCCATGAATACAGCTGGAGCATTGGTTAAACCAAATGGCATTACTAGGAATTCGTAATGGCCATATCGGGTTCTAAAGGGGGTCTTCGGTACGTCTTCAGGTTTGATCTTCAGCTGATGGTACCCTGACCTTAAATCTATTTTGGAGAAGACTCCTGCACCCTTAAGCTGATCGAACAGATCCTCGATCCTTGGCAAAAGATATTTGTTCTTGAGTGTGATCTTGTTCAGTTCTCGATAATCCATACACATTCTCATCGATCCGTCCTTTTTTCTAACGAATAACACTGGTGCTCCCCAAGGTGAGACGCTTGGCCTAATAAAACCAAGGTCTAGCAATTCTTGTAATTGGATTTTGAGCTCTTCTAGTTCTTTCGGTGCCATCCTATATGGGGCTTTAGATTTAGGAGTTGCTCCTGGTTCTAAGTCGATCGTGAAGTCCACGTGATGATCTGGTGGCAATCCTGGTAACACTTCTGGAAAGACGTCTTCGTATTCATTCACAACTTTTACTGTCTTCGATGGTCTTCTCGGCTCCTGGCTCTCCGACTAGGTACACGAGATAAGCTGTGGTACCTTTCTTCTTCATGAGTTTTGTGGCTTGAAGGGCTGATATAATCGGTATGCCTCTACCCATGGAAATTCCGTGGAATTCGGGGGTTGAAAAGAGATTTTTCTCTCATTGCAGGGGATTGTGGCATAATTCTCTGACAACCAATCCATTCCTAGGATTATATCTACGTCCCACATTATCATAACATTTAAGTTGTTCGCCTTAACCTTAAGAGTTCCGATTTCTAGTTCTAGGTTAGAGCAAACATGCGTGGAAGTAGTGATCTCTCCTGAAGGTGTAGCTACTCTCATAAGATGTGCAGCTCTTATAGGTTTGATGTCTAAGTTATCGGCACACGAGCCAACAATGAAAGAATGCGATGCTCCAGTATCAAACTGTATCTTAATGGGGATGTTGTGTAGTTTTCCCATACCTGCTAGGTTGTCTTTTCCCTTTTGCTGGCCACCCTGTTTGATAGCGCATGCCCTCGCATTCTGTTGCTGCTGTGCATGCTGCTGGAACTGTTGTTGGTTCATTGGCGGTTGCTGCGGCTGTGCTTGTATGGCTCTGAGAGGTATGGCTTGCAGCGGTTTCGGGCAATCCTTTTTCATGTGCCCCTTCTGTCCATAGTTGAAACAGTTGGGGGTGCCTATCTGACAGACTCCGGGATGGGCTCTGTTGCACTTAGGACAGACAGGAATGGTAACCCTCCCTGGATTAATTCCTCCCTGGTTGAAGTTTCACTGCTGCCCTTGCGGCTGGTTCTGTTGACCGTTGCCCTTCTATGGTGCGTTCTGCTTATTTCCCTGAATAAACAACCCCGATTGATTGTTTCCCTGCCACGGCCTTTTGTTGCTGTTACTGTTGTTGTTGTTGTTCTGGCCACGCTGCTGATAGCCCTGCTGGAAGCCCTTCTTTCTGATTACCCTAGTTATTATAATTCTGACTGTAGCCTCCGCTACCTCCTCCATTCCACTTCCTCTTTCCCTGATAGTTGTTATTATTGTTGTTATAATAGCCTCGGTTCTGGTTCTGTGCTGGTGTTGGTGCAGTCGGTACAACCTTCTTCTCATCAGGCACGACGGCCTCCATTTCCAATGCTCTTCCCAAAATATCAGTGTAGCCTAGTCCCCCATGACTAGCTAACGCGATTCCCAGTTCATGTCGTCGTCCCCCTTGGAACTTCTTCGATAATTTCTCCTCGGTATCAACTAAAGCGGGTGCATACCTAGACAGTTTGCAGAACTTGGCGTCATACTCAGTCACGGTCAGCTTTCCTTGCTTCAAACTATAAAACTCGGCTTCCTTCTGTGCTCTATACGTCTTGGGTACGTACTTATCAAACAATATTTCCTTGAACTCATTCCACGTGAAACGAACCAGCTGCTCTGTAGGTATCACCTTCTGCCTTGCTTCCCACCAATAATCCGCCGATCCAGTCAATTGGAACGCGACACATAGCATTCTCTCCTCATCAGTGTATCTGAGGAGTTTGAATATCTTCTAAGTAGATCTCACCTATAGCTCAGCATCGCTAGGGCTGCCCGCTCCATTAAACATCGGGGGGTTTCTCTTGAGGAATAAATCCTCAATATCTCTACGGGGTGGTGGTGGAGGTGGTGGTGATGGGGGTGGTGATGGGGATGGTGATGTGGATGGTGATGGGGTAGCATTCTGCTCGTGCTCTTGTTCTCTGTTGTTCTCTGGTTGACGTCTCCCACGTCCTCGAGGCCTCCCAGGTCCTCGACCTCTCCTATTGTTAATGTTTCTTGGCGGCATTTTCTTTGATCTAAGGAAATTTGAAATCCTCATTAGTCTTTTCTGTTAATCACTCTTAGTACTTACTAGCTCGTTCTCAACTTAATCAAGTTCACGGAACGACATATCGAACATAATTCCGATATTACTTCGAAATCTTTTAACTTTCAAGATAAACTTAAATTTCTCGTCACACGAATTCGTTGACATTCCGATTTAATTACACGACTCATAGGAAATTTTTCTTATGATTAAAAACCCTCTCATGGGTCATGTATATATATATACATCAAAAAGAATATTAATTCTGCCTCCAACGAGGACTTATACAAAAAGTTAGACTACTACAAGTCTAAACTAGGCTGACTGCCTACTATTTACCGGGTGCACTAACAAGCTGCAACTCCGTACTTGCTAAAAGTACTAGAACGGAAATGATTCATAAAATTTCGTATCCATTAGAGTACTAAAAAAACTAGTTATTGATCCGACTCTGTACAGGACAAAAGAGCTACTACTACTACTAACATGCGTCTATGACGATCTACTCGACAAACTATAATCGAGTCGGAACTGCCCCTTTACGGCCTAAAAACCCTAAGAGTCCTCCTCTGGGTCCTCTTCTGAATCCTCGTCCGGGTCCTCCTCAGGATCCTCGTCCGGGTCCTCCTCCTCAGACTCTGAACCAAAGACGAGCTGGAATGCCTCGTCCTCCCTCAGAGTAAAGCCGTCAGAAAGTGTAAGCAGGGTGGGTGACGGTGCCTCTAAAACTGTCTCCTCAAGGTCGGAAACAAGGTAGTTCTCACTGATCTCTACTGCACGCTTCTTCAGGGGAAGAAGGTGCTCTGGAACTGAACTGGAACCTGAACCCGACTCGAACTCCTCCCTAGAACGGACCCTGGACAGTCCTGCCTCCATCTGCTCTCTGACTACTCCCCACTTCGCATAGATCTCCTCAAGCAGCATAAGTGGAGATGGTAACTCTAACATGGCGGCAAGCTCCGCGTCGATCCCTCGGTACTCTGACTCCTCCCTAAACAGTCCTGTCTCTAAAGGTCCTCTGACTCTAACACAGACGTCAGGTAAGAACGGTGAAGCTAGTCCTAACAACGCGGCTGTCTCGGCATCGATCTCTACGAATCCCGGTCCTGGGATCAACTCCTCGATCTGTGTACTAACTGGCGGTAGCTCCGGTGTAACAGGGGGCTCTGCGTCCTCCTCTAACTGCTCTGACTCCGCGTCAGACTCCTCACTCGGCACAAAGTCTGGTGGTAACTCCAACAAGGCGGAAAACTCTGGGTCCAAGTCGAGGTGCTCTAGCTCGGTCTCTGCGGAAAACTGACTGCAGGGGAGGTGCGGCTTAAAGGGAACTAGAAGCATGTGTCTGCTGTCAAAGAATTGCCTGTGTACAAACAGGGCGAATCCCGTGTAGTTGCTGGTCGGCTCGGTGTCGTCGCCGAAGATCCCTAGAAAGTACCACGCCACGCGGTGTGCCCAACCTCGCCACTCGTTCGGTAGGTGTACAATCAGGTCTAATATCGCCTGACTCTCCAGAATCAAGTGTCGTACTGGAAAGTAAATTGACGAAAAGTTGCTAACTATCTGTCCCATATCCTCCTCACCGTAATCTGCCTCGAACTCATAATACTCGTCTTGAATCATATCTAGTATGGTACGCTCACACGCGACCAAGGGCTGGCTCTTCCGAGCAGTAACACGAGTCCTAGCCATCCTACAAAAGTTGTAAAGAAACACGGATCAGTAACAGGTAGGGAAAGAACTTATCTCAACGAAATACTTAAATTACGAAATGAACATCCCTTATTCAATTGTAACATTACCACTTAAGACAACCACTTATCAAGACTTCTAGCAATTCAAGAAATTGCATTCAACAATATATATATATATATATATATATATATATATATATATATATTTCAAGACTTTTATTTCCATTCCTTATCTTACTACATTCTTACTTACTTTAATTCTTTATTACTTTCTCAACAACATTTCTTAACGATTCTTACTTATTAAAACAAAGTACGTTTACTTTGTCCATGTTACTTATTCAAAAGTAACATCCATTCACAAAAGAATTTGTCGTTAACGACTCTTGATACTCGTACTATTGGTAGTCTTTGCTCGAAGACGAAATATGGAATAAATTCCAAAAGAAAATGGAATATATCTTAAAGAATAATTTTCTAGAAACTAAGTTCCAATTGTCGTCGCTAGAATCGGGCGATCGATGGAAAAATTTAATCAAGCTTCGTGCTCGACTTCTAATAATAAAACAATTTTCTTCGTAGAGTTCGATCAAGGCGATCTCTACTGAAACACAGAACGAAAAGAAAATGAAATGACGTGACACAAATGACGTCATTTACGTTACTTACACGTAAGCAACGTTTACTTATTTCATTTGGCTTTGATTCCCTTTATTCTGTCTTCGTTGTCTCGTTCATATCTTTCTTAATTCGAAGCCGAAAGCTTCTCAAACGTCTAATCGTTTCCTCCGTTTACTAACATGATTTACCATACCATTTTTATTTCATTTTCCTCGCAGGAAATTCTTATTTGGATTTTTAAAACAAAGTTCGACTTTGCCGAATCTTCATTTATGTCACTTAACGCACGTGACATTCATCAGTAGAAGTTCTCCTTATGTCGGAGATCTCCTTTCGAAAACATTTCAAAAAAAATAACGTTTCTTAAAAACGTCTAAATTCTCGAAGAACCGGAAAGATCTTAGGTTTCGAGTCTACGTTCTCATTGAACCGGAAAAAATCCCTAAAATCCGACTATATTCTTGTGTCCAAAAATTTTTCAAAAAAAAGAAATTATTGCGCAAATAATTTCACATAAGATAGTACTTGTACTATCACATAATCACATAAAGTATGCAAAGTATAAAAATTATACTTCCATAAAATTCTTATTTTTGGCACACAACTCATTCTCATTCTCAATTTCGTTGAATACTTGTTCATAAATTTCTTATTTAAAAGAAATCACATAATTAGAATTCTTTTCTTTTCCTCGTTGAGTCGACGTAGCGGGAGGTTGAGTTGACATCTACATTCTCAATCTTAGTGTTATAGTCTAACTCTTATCTTCTACTTGAAAGAAGATCCTGATCTAGAGTATATACAAATACTCCATCCTATGACTCGAAAGAAGACTCGATATAGAGTACGAATGAATACTCTATATTATCACTCGAAGGAAGACTTGTATATAAATACCACTCTGTGATATTACTAGAAGGAATGACTCATACTAAGAAAGAATGACTCATAACCAGAGCAGGAAACAAACTACTGCTTCGATACCACTTTGTGGTATCACTAAGAGAATGGACTCATACTAGAAAATTGACTCATAATCAGAGCAGGAAACAAGCCTTGCTCTGATAACACTCTGTCATAGCCTCAAATCCCGAGGGACGGCAGAAGCCGGGGTGCGACTGGAATTGGATTAAAGAAGCGGGGAAGAAGGAGACTGACTAATTAAATATATATAAAAGACATCATACATTCAATGAACAAGACTTTGACTATTATAAAGGAAGAGTTAATCCCGAAGGATTACTCGACAAAAGGTACTCGAAAGTATCTAAGTTAAAGATTACAGACTTAATCTACAGTGATTTAATAATGTACATATTCTTAAAAGACTTAGAGTTTTGCAGCGGAAAGTAGGTCCTAGCTAAAGCAATCCTAACTTCTCAACTCGACTCAACTTCAACCACCGCCGCTCTCGTCGCTTCAACCTGCACATTTAGAAAACACATGCAGGGCTAAGTACGAAAGTACTTAGTGGGCACGATGCCGAAAACATAATCATAAGTAGAGATAATCTGGCATTTCATAATTTGTAGCACATCGGGGTTTTATTAAAAATTAGACCGTGTCTATTAAAACATTTTCTCACTCATTTTCTCAATTTACTCGGCCGAGCATTTTCTGGTATGTTACGTTTAAATCTTGACCAATTCTCATTAACCGTGGCTGGTTACCCCTCAACAGGATACCACATATACCACAGGTTACAAAGTGCACTAACTCTGGAAAGCACTTAATAGCTAACTCAGAGCCAATCGTTAGTTAACCTATTTAGATTAACTCTTAAAATCTGGAAAACACGAATGTTAACTCAGATAGGTACAAGAGAACTCACATAAAACATAAAACAGTTCATGCCATAATTATCACTTTGAAAACACAGATATCAAAGCGATAAAGAAAGGTTTTCGAGCATTGTTCGTTTTGTTTTATATATAAATGCCCACCTTAGCGTTTACAGAACTAAGTACGAGCTTCAGATCTCCTGATCTTCCGTCCTTTCCTTACTTTTGGCTTCCTCCTTCATCGTAAAATAATAACACTTTAAAATCGGTCGTAAAAGATAATCGAACATGGAAATTCGATTTAGGTTTTAGTCGTTTCATTTATTTAGGTATTTGCACGCTACTAGTTTCATTTTAATTAAACGGAAACGAGACTTGAACAAATCTCGTTTAGAACTCAAAAGGTCTCATACTCGACTCTTAGGTCAGTAGAGAAGGTAGTCATTAACTTATTACGACTTAAAAGATCGAAAGAAACTAAGTTGCGAAGAAAACAACTTAGTTATTCTAGTTCTGAAATTTTCACTGCGCAATGCAGTAGCTCTGGGGACAGCCTAGAACAGGGGTATTCGAAACAGGGGATGAGCCCTGTACCATTAAAAAGCTTAGAAAGTCTAGTTTACGCTCCAATTTACGGATCTCAAATCCGATAAATGAGCTAAGAGATATTACAGTTTCCGGCAAGGGTCGCAAAACTGCCGCGCTAACCCTAGTTGCTCGATAGAATCGACGTATAACTTCCTAAGTTCGTTCTAAGTTCTCGTACTCGATTTCTCACGAAACTTGACTCTCAAGGCAGTCAACACGTACTCCCGTACTTGAAGAACTCCTTCTCAAAACTCGTTTAAAACCACGACGATCAAACCTCATCGTTTCACTACCATTTACTATACCAAAATCAAGTTAACAAATTCTCGTTTCTAGTTCTCGACTATAACTACATCTCATTTTATAATAATTCGAATGCTCATGTCGTCAACTACAAAGTCGTTCATTAGTCTATTATAAACACTATTATCAAGTTAGAATCCTTACTCGACTTCTCGATTATTAATTACGTCCACTCGTTCGTCTCTTACGAGATTTCAAAAGTTATCGGAATTCGTTCATTTTCTACGACATCAATCATCATCTAACGAGATTCACTATTATACACATCATCACTTCATATCATTACTTAATCTCAACTTAAATCGAGTTCTTAGTCTCTTACGATCCACAAAATATTTTTAGAAAATTCCAATTAAAATCATAACATCATCTAATATCATTAGCAACATTAATTCATCAACAAAACATCAATTAATTCAACTACATGAAAACCCCTAATTCTTTCATATTTTTCGGTATTATCATATAATTAGAGAGGGTGATTTTCTTTATCAAACATCATCATTAATCCCTTAATCATACTACTATATCATCAATTTATTAATTCAAGTCTTATTACAACATCAAATTAAAAATCCCCAATTCAAACCCTAGCTCAAAAATCGGTCCTCATCAAATTCATGGGGGTTTCAATTTCTTTTTGTTCTAATCACTAATTGAATACCTCCTAAGCATGATTATCCAACTAATTGAAGAATTCAATCATCCCACATAAATCCCCTAATTTTCGTAATAGCTAGGTTTTAGGGTTCTTGGATTTCTTCAAATTTTAATCATAGATCCATATCTAAACCATCTAGTTATACTAATTAGAGATCAAGACATCTAATCCATCTACCCATAAAAATCGATCCACTTGAAAAATAAAAAGAAATGGAATCCAATTGGATAGGATTAGAGAGGAGGAGATTACCTTGAAGATTACTAAAGGAAGAAATAGGATTTGATGGTTGGATTAGAGACTTGTGTGAAAATCTTGCTCCAAGAACTTGAAACTTTCTTCAACAATGGTGAAAAGAAATTGAGAGAGAGGTGATGTGTGTGTGTTGGCAGCCGAGTGGGAGGGAGAGAGATAAGAGGATGAAGACTTAATTTGTTATATCATGTATCTAACAAAGATAATAGGAGTAAAGTTTAATTAGAAATATCTAAGAGTGAGTCATGATGTTAATACTATATAAAATGAAAATATCATGGTTGTGAGAGGAGGGGAAGTCGGTCAAAGAGGGAAGAGAAGAGAAATTACGCGTTTTCCGGCGCGATACAACGCTACGGAAATCGAAAGACGAAAACGTAGCTCGGCACAAAATCGTCAAATTCCGATTCGACCAAAAATTCTAACGTATTAAACTTAATCGGAAAGTAATATTTAAAAACCTAATTCCGACAAAAACTCGGGACGACACAGTCCGAGTTTCGTCCGGAAAATAAAAAAAACGAACTTTTTCGGGCGAGTTCGTATCGCGATTTCGTGAATGTAAAAATCAGACGGTTCTCCGTTCTGAGTTCCAGAACTAAAAAGTTTTTGTACGCGATAACCTTAAATACAGTAGTCATCTAACTAACTTCCGTAATTTATTTTCGGAAACGGATTTTACTGTTGGTTTTAGAATTCAGAATCGTAAACTTAGGCGTGCAAAGCCATTTTTATAATTAACTTTAAATTTTTAGGACTGTACGGAAAATCTGGGGTATTACAACATCATAGGTGATTTAAATCATCATATACTCATAATCATCTCATGTTAATTATATCATCAAATTATCAACAAAATAATCAAATAAAAATACTCCTCCACACCTCAAACTACACGGCACACACATATAAATTTAGGCATGCATTTTCTCAATTTTTCATGCACATATACTCATTCAAAATATACTCATAAACACATATCAAACATCAAATTATCAAATACTAAAGAAAATCAAATTTCTCCTATTTTTCTCCTAATTTTCGGTTCTCACCAAATTTTAGGGATTTAATTTTTTTTCTCTTTTAAGCATAGATTAATTCCTAGGGTTTAATTCTTCTATCGATTCCTCACTCGAATCTCAAATCGAAAACCTAGTTTTGCCTAAGCATAAATTTAAATCATGCATGCATCTTTTCTTTAGAGATTAAGGAGATTACATATATACAAGTAATCAAATAAGTAAACCTACTTTAGAAAATTAAAAGGATGCTCCTCTTTTGATTTCTCTTGGCCGAAATTGAGGGCTTGAAGGGCCGAAATTGAGGGCTTGAAGGGCTCAAACCCTCAAGGAAAAATGAAATAAAATTAATCATCTCTTCAAAGGCCTAAGTGCCGAAATTTATGAAGAAGTTTGAGATGATTTTTGATTGAGTATTGAACTCAAGGACTTATGGAATAATTACCTCTTCAACGTGAATATAGGAGATTGAAAAGATTGAAGATCTCTTGATTTTTCTTGGAAGCTTGGAGCTTGGATCTTGGAGGCTTCAATGGAGAAATTCTTCAAGTAAGTGTTGTGTGTGTGTGCTCGGTAGAGAGGGGAAGAAATGGAGAGAAATTTTTCTTCTTTCTCTTCCAAGAGAAGTCACGAGAGAGAGAGAGAGAGAGAGAGAGAGAGAGAGAGATTGAGAGAGAGTGTAGAGTGTTTGAGAGATAGATTGATGATAATGAGAAATGATGAAATGAAATGTAGTAAGTTAAGAAAGGAATAATCATCATTATATTCTTTGTAGGTGTTGAATTTAGGGGTCTAGGGAGAGAGATGAGGGAGAGGTCGGTAGAGAGAGAGAGATTCCTCTTTGACAAATATAATTTTACCCGGTTGAGAAAGTTTTCTGGATAAAAAGTCCGTATTATTTTATTTATACTGAAAACGGCTCTAATCTCTCCTCGTCTCGTTTCCGACACTAAAAACATCTCGAACCTATCTCATGTCCCACTAAATAAATCAAGAATTCCGATTATCTAATTTTTAGGTCAAAATTCCAAGTAACGAAGAAAACCTAAAAATTAATCGGCTAATTAATCCGTTAAGGACTAAATTCTTATAACTCTCTCATGTGATCTCGGATAAGCTTCTAACATATCTCAGGGGTCTTAGAATTAAATTTAGATTCAAAAGACACTAATTAGGTCAAATTCTAAGTTCGTTGGTGAATATTGTTTTCTCGGTTCTATTTACTATTCACTGAAAAGTAAAAATTCTCAAAATTCTCTGAAATTCATACTCATGCTCAAACTCATATAAATAAACTCAATCAATGCATCACATTCTCAACTTGGGTAATTAAAATACATAAGTTCACGTTGAAGCACATAGGGGTATTTTAGTCTTTTTCAAAAGTTTTCTTTTTCCTTAGAAAAATTTTATCACTCAAGCTTTGGGTATTACATATATTGAGTATAATGTGATTTGATGATGATGTTTGAGTAAAAATAAGCAAGTTTGCTTTTTGAATCACTTAAATCGGAGTTAAAACGAAGAAGTTAACGAGCGTCGAAGTTTTAAAATAAAAAGTCAAGTTTTTATTAAATAAAAACAAAAATTGAGAATTTTTAATTGAGAAAAAGATTAAACAATATTATTTGAAGTCGAGTTATTAAATTGAGAATTTATACGAGTATATGTTCGTATTTTGAAAAATGATGACGTGTTTTAGAGTTGAGAAATTTTAAATAGAAGTTTGAATTTTAAATTCAAACTTATTATTATTTTATTTATTAAAAGTTTAATGAAATTATTTTCATTAAAATCCAAAGTTATAAGTTTCTAAAAGATGAAAGTCGAGCAATATTGAATCATCAGTTGATTATGTTTGAATTATGAATTATTTTTAAGTTTATTGTGCTTGATTGAAATTATGTGATTAAGTGGATTTTCTTATTCCGCTTATTTGTGAAGTTAATCGTTTATATGATATGGATGTTCGATTATGATATGAATGATTTGTGATGATAATCGAGAATTAATGTTATGATTTTCTGAGTTCGTATAACTCGAGAACTTGAGAAGTATAAGACGAGATGAATAGTAACTTCTCGTTTTGCGTGAATATTAAAATATTATCTTCTAGAAACGAGATTTCGAGTTTGAGAATTATCTAGAGACCAAATAAAGACGATAATCCAAGAACGAGAAACTGAGAAAGATGTCGATGTAGAAAAGATAAAATAAGATAAGAAAGACCCGAGTCAAGTAGAAGTCCATCAGCCGAGCCCTAAGTCTATTTTACATTTTTCGAGACAATAAACTCGTCCTTATTCGATGTTATTCTTGAAGGACCGAGCGAGACTGAGAAGTAAGACGAAAGCGTAAAGTAAGCTACCTCGACTCAATTACCAGAAGTCAGGTGGGCTTTTCTAAAACTAAAACTCTGATGAATGCTATTACTTATTGAGTAATATTATGTGAGCTTTTAAAATGAATTGAGTTGCCGTTTAATTGAGTTTAGTATGCTTTATCATCTACATGAGTTATTATATCCTGTGTGAGGCAGGAACCCACGTGTGGTTATTGAATTGATGAGGTGACTGTGAGCTTTACTTCGGTTTAGCCGATTACAGTGTTTGAGAAGGAGGCATACTTCTCGACACAATGATGATGTGGTAGATGATTCATACCTGATATATATAATCATGTGCACACATTTTTAAAAGTAAATTGATTTATGCATTCACAAGTAAATTTTTTTCAAATGTACTAACACTTGTGATGCAGTGGCAAGACAAGTTCAATTATATAGCTCTAATGAGCATTGATTTCAAAACGTTTTTGGCATGTGTTCACTGAGTACGAAGTACTCAGCCCTGCATGTATTTCTAAACGTGGAATTTCTATGGTGGAATTATGTGTTGAAACAAACCTTCATTGTTGTTGAAATTCTGTGTTGAAATTTTAGAATCCATTGCAATCGGCGATGAATTTCTCCTCTTTGATGCAGCGGCGATGGTCAATCGAAGCTCAAAGATTTTGGTGAGGTGAATTGAAGATTTGTCGAAGTGAGGGAAATTTTATTTCTGCTACGAGCTGAAGGAAGGAAAGGAATGAAAGAGGTAATTAATTGGGCTGACAAATCGGGCTTCACTTATTCATACGGGCCTGGTGAAACCGATCAGAACACACCCCATATATATATAGGAGAGAGATCATATGAGAATAGATATTATCGTAAGAAATGAGAATGAATCTCCACCATAGATCTATAAGTGATGGAGGGTCAAGATTTGGCTCGGTCAAAGCGGGTCAAACCCGGATCAACCCGGTGACTTTTTTTTTAATTTTCGATTTTTTTTTGTTTTTTTTTTGTTTAGGGTCAGCTCATATGCACTATTTCACATATTCGGATGCACCACAGTGTATAACGAGATGCACCACTTAGTGCATTGAGATGCACTAGATGTTCGTTTTTTTTTTAGAATTTTTTTTAAGGTCAGCTCATATGCACCATTTCACTTAGTCGGATGCACCACACTATATAAAGAGATTCACCACTTAGTTCATTGAGATGCACTAGATTTTCAGGTATTTTATTTTTTTTCGATATTTTTTTAATATTTTCAGATATATCTTCCCCGTTTTTTTGTTTGCCTCTTTGTTTTTTAGTTTGCCGCTTCTTCTTTGGTCAAGATTCGAGTGAGGTGAACCGAAGGCCTCAAAGCTGTTGTATATGATGTGCGTAATGGATTTAAAGAAGCACAACGAAAAATGATTGTCACAGCCCCAAATCCCGAGGGACGGCAAAGCCGGGGTGCGACTAGGGGTTGGATTAAAGAAGCGGGGAAGAAGGGGGATAAATAAATAAACAGACAATAACTAAACAACAACTGATATCTATGAACAGACCTTGAAGGATCGCTCGACAGAGTTGTTCTTAAAAGAAACTAAGTTCAAAGTACGGGACTTAGATCAAAAGATATACAATGACATAAAAAGAAAGAGTTTAGCAGCAAAAAGCGTAAAGCTTGACACACAGTTCTTCATCCTCTTTACAACTCTTTACTCAACCTCCGCCGCTCCCGTCACTCAACCTGCACATTTTATAAAACATATGCAGGGCTAAGTATAAACATACTTAGTGGGCACATTGCTGAAAATATATCATAAGTATAGATTAAACAGGCATCTCGATAAATAGCGCATCGGGGTTTTTCATCAAATGCCCGTGCCTACTAAACATTTTCTTTCACTTTTCACAATATAGCTTGGCCAAGCCTTTACAGATGTTACGTTCAAACTTGCCCAACTTCTGTTTCAACGCCGGGAAAGAGTTAACTACTTCCGCGCACGTTCTATTTACCGTGGCTGGCTACCCCTTAACAGAGTACCACACACACCGGCTACCGTGTACACTAAACCCTGGAAAACCCTTTCTGGTTAACTCAACGGTCCGATCGATTAGTTAGACCCCATTTGGCTAACTCAGAAAGGCACAAGAGAACTCACATAAAACAAAGTATTTTCATGCCTTGATAATCACTTTAAAACACAGTTATAAAGCGATAAGTAAACATTTTCGAGCATCGCTCACTTGATTTGATATATAGAAAAGCCCACCTTAGGTGATTACAGAACTAAAACATGAGCTTCCGTCTTTAGTCTTCCGTCCTACCTTGACCTCGACTTCCTCCTTTAATCGCAAATAAATCAACTTTAGTGCTTGGTCGCAACGATAAAAGAAACAGAAATTGAATTCGTTTTATGACTTTTAGGCCTTTGCACTTTAACTAATCTCTTTCGATTAACTAAGAAACGAGACTCGAACAACGTCTTGCTGCTTAATTACGTGCTTAGGGTCAAAGACATACTTTCGTAATTGAGATACGTGAAACACGTTATGGACACTTCTTAGACTTGGCGGTAAGGTCAATCTATAAGCAACAGGTCCTACTTTCTCCAATATCTCGTAAGGTCCTATAAACCTTGGTCTGAGTTTACCCTTAACACCTAATCTAATGATTCCTTTAGTTGGTGAAATCTTGAGAAAAACTTTATCCCCAACTTCAAAGCTAAGATCGGTTCGACGATCGTCGGCGTAAGACTTCTGTCAGCTCTGGGCCTCTTTCATTCTAACTCGAATCTGTTGAATGATCTCGATCATTTCACTGATCGAATCAGGTCCTCGGTTCTTTCTTTCACCCACTTCATCCCAATAAAGTGGTGACCTACACTTCCTTCCATACAATGCCTCGTAAGGCGCCATTCCTATCGTTGCTTGATAACTATTGTTGTACGCGAATTCGACTAATGGCAAGATCTTTTCCCAATTTTTACTTCTATCCAATACTACTGTCCTTAACATATCAACGAGTATCTGAATCGTTCTCTCGGACTGTCCATCCGTCTGGGGGTGAAAAGCGGTACTAAAATTAAGTTCGGCACCTAACTCTTTCTGCATAGTGATCCAAAATCTCGAAGTGAATTTGGCATCTCTATCAGATGTTATTGACTTCGGTATTCCGTGCAGACGTACAATCTCACGGACATACAATTGTGCCAACTTCTCTGATCCGTAGGTAATTGGGATTGGTAAAAAGTGAGCTGATTTTGTGAGCCTATCGATAACTACCCAGATGGCAGTATTTCCTCTCTTAGTCTTGGGCAAACCTGTCACAAAATTCATGGCTATATCTTCAAACTTCCATGTTGGAATACTTAATGGCTGTAACAACCTGTTGACAAATATCGATAACTACCCGTCAGTGTAGAGCTTTCACTTGTTGACAAGCCAAACATCTCTCTACAAATGAGGTAACATCTCGTTTCAAACCATTCCACCAGAAATTCTTTCTTAAATCTTGATACATCTTCGTACTCCCTGGGTGTGCTATATATGGCGTATCGTGAGCCTCACTCATGATATCGTCCTTCAATTTGTCGTCTTCAGGGATACAAAGTCTATCTTCGAATAAAATCTCATTATCTGGTGCTTTAGAAAAACAGTCCGGTTTATCCGTTCTTATCCTTGGTCGAAGCTTCTCAATCGACTCGTCCTTTCTCTGCGCACTTATGATTCTTTCTCGTAAGTCTGGTGTAGCTACTAGTGCTACTATTTGGGTCGTTATTATTTCAGGTGTATCCAGCACTTCTAAATCCATTTTCTCAAATTCTTGCACAAGTGTTTCTTCTTCAATAACGAGACACCCTAATTTGGTCGGAGTCTTGCGACTCAGCGCTTCAGCTACAACGTTTGCTTTTCCTGAATGGTAATTGATACCGCAATCATAATCCTTTACTAGTTCGAGCCATCTTCTTTGTCTCATGTTCAATTCCTTTTGCTCGAAAAAGTACTTCAAACTCTTGTGATCCGTAAAAATCTCAACCCTAACACCATAGAGATGGTGTCTCCAAATTTTCAACGCATGCACAACGGCTTCTAGTTCTAAGTCGTGGGTTGGATATTCAACTTCATGAGGTCGAAGTTGTCGTGAAGCATAAGCTATCACCTTTCCGTCTTGCATCAATACACACCCTAATCCGTTCTTTGAAGCATCTGTATAGACTACGTATTCCTTATTCGCTTCTGGAAGAGCTAACACGGGTGCTATGGTTAACTTTTCTTTGAGTGTCTGAAAACTTGTCTCGCATTCGTCAGTCCATTTATACTTGTTTTCCTTTCGGAGTAGTTGCGTCATAGGTCTAGCAATTGTAGAAAATCCCTCGATGAATCTTCTATAATAGCTGGCTAAACCTAAGAAACTCCGAATTTCGTTCGGACTTGTTGGCGATTTCCAATCGCGTACTGCCTCTACCTTGGTAGGATCTACTTTGATGCCTTCAGCTAATACTATATGTCCAAGGAACATCACTTCCTTCAGCCAAAACTCGCACTTACTGAATTTGGCGTAAAGTTTCTCAGTTCTAAACGTTTCTAACACTATTCTCAAGCGTTCTTCATGCTCCTTCTCATTCTTGGAGTAAATAAGAATGTCGTCGATGAATACTAAGACGAATTTGTCTAAGTACTGGTGAAAAACTCGATTCATGAGATCCATGAATACTGCGGGAGCGTTAGTCAAACCGAATGGCATAACTAGGAATTCGTAATGGTCATATCTAGTTCGGAATGCAGTCTTAGGTATATCCTCAGGTTTGATTTTCAATTGATGATACCCAGATCTTAAGTCTATTTTTGAAAACACACCTGCACCCTTAAGCTGATCAAAGAGGTCTTCTATCCTTGGCAAAGGATACTTATTCTTAAGGGTGTTCTTATTTAGCTCTCGATAGTCTATGCACATCCTCATAGAACCATCCTTCTTTCTAACGAACAAAACAGGTGCTCCCCAAGGTGAAACACTCGGTCTAATGAAACCAAGATCTAACAACTCTTGCAGTTGAATTTTAAGCTCTTCTAACTCCTTAGGCGCCATCCTATATGGGGATTTTGATTTAGGGGACGATCCTGGTTCTAAGTCAATTGTGAAATCTACGTGACGGTCGGGTGGTAAACCAGGTAATATTTCTGGAAAGACGTCTTCATATTCGTTAACAACTTTCACGTCTTGTATGACTTTTTCGGTTCCCAGTTCTTCACTTAGGTATACAAGATAAGCTTTGCAATTCTTCTTCTTCATCAACTTCTTGGCTTGTAGGGCGGATATTATTGGTATCCTCCTGCCCATTAAAATCCCATGAAATTCTGTCGGCTCTTTTCCCGGGGGTTGGAAAGAAATTTCCTCTCGTTGCAGAGAATCATGGCATAATTCTCAGACAACCAGTCCATTCCTAGAATTATATCTACATCCCACATTATCATAACGTTCAAGTTGTTCGCTTTAACCTTATGAGTTCCAATTTCTAATTCTAGGTTAGAGCAGACATGCGTGGAAGTAATAATCTCTCCTGAAGGTGTAGCTACTCTCATAGCGTGTTCAGCTCATACAGGCCTGATATCTAAATTATCCGCACACGAACCAGCAATAAAAGAATGCGATGCGCCAGTATCAAACAGTATCTTAATAGGGGTATTATGAAGTTTACCCATACCTGCTAGGTTTCCCTTGCCCTTATGCTGCGCATTCTGTATGATCGCACATGCCCTGGCATTCTATTGCTGTTGAGCGTGCTGCTGGAACTACTGCTGTGTCATCTGCTGCTGCGGCTGAGCCTGAATCGCCCTCAAAGGCTGGGGCTGTCCATACTGTTTTTGTCCTGCCGCTTGCAACGGTTTCGGGCAATTCCTCTTAATGTGCCCCTTCTGCCCGCAGTTGAAGCAACTTCCAGAGTTTGCTTGACAGATCCCATAGTGTACCCTATTTCACTTAGGACAGGCAGGAACGGTAGTTCTTCCTTGGTTATTTCCTCCTTGGTTGTTTCTTTGTTGCCCTTGTGGCTGACCTTGCTGGTTATTTCCTTTCCATGGTCCCGCTTGATTATTTCCTTGTAAATACAGTCCCGACTGACTGTTTCCTTGCCATGGCTTCTTGCCATAATTGTTATTCTGGTTAGGCTGCTGATAGCCTTGCTGATTCCCATTCCTCTGGTTTCCATGATTATTGTAGCTCTGATAGTAGCCACTATTGTTTCCCCCTTCCCATTTCCTTTTCCCTTGATAGTTGCTATTATTGTTGTTGTAATAGCCTCGGTTCTGAGTCTGGGTTGGTGCTGGTGCGGGTGTTATAGCTTTCTTATCATCAGGCACTACTGCCTCCATCTCTAGAGCTCGCCGTAGTACATCAGTGTAGCTTAGTCCTCCATGACTAGCTAGTGCTATTCCTAACTCATGCTTAAGTCCCCCACGGGACTTCTTTGAGATCTTATCTTCGGTATCTACCTGAGTAGGTGCATACCTTGACAACTCACAGAACTTTGCATCGTACTCGGTCACTGTCATCTTTCCTTGTTTTAAATTATAGAACTCAGCCTCTTTCTGAGCTCTATAGGTCTTAGGTACGTACTTATCGTGCTTCCTTAAATTCCTCCCAAGTGAAACGAGCCAGGTGCTCTCCAGGTACAACCTTCTGCCTAGCTTCCCACCAGTAGTCAGCTGGTTCGGAAAGCTGGAATGCAATGCATAACAGATGTTCCTCATCAGTACATCTGAGGAGTTTGAAGTTTCTCTCTATGGTTCGTACCCAAAGCTCAGCATCGCTTGGGGTTACCAGATCCGTTAAACACAGGTGGGTTTTGTTTGAGGAATAAATCCTCAATATCACGACGGGGTGGTGGTGGAGGTGGTGATGGTGATGGTGGTGGAGGGGTATCTTGTCGTTCTTGTTCCTCCTCTCTATTATTTTGTGCTTGACGTCTACCACGTCCCCTGGGCCTACCAGGTCCTCTTCTGTTGTTAACTACTCTCGGTGGCATTCTTGAACTATAGGAAACAAGAATTCTCATTAGCATTTTGATTTTATGCTTTCGTTTACTTACTAAACCTTTTTCCAACTTAAACAAGTTCATGGAAAAGAAAATAGATAATAACTTCGATACTAGCTCTTTAAACTTTTAACTTCCCAAGTTAAACCGGAATATTCATCTAAACTTTTCTTCTAATTGCGTTTAGAAGAAACTTTCATAAGATCAAAGCCCACTCACGGGGTTATATATTATATACACGTCAAAAAGAATACTAATTTTGCCTCCAGGAGGACTTATACAAAAAGTTAGACTACAACTAGTCTGAACTAGGCTAACTGCCTATCTATGTACCGGGTGCACTAACAGGTTGCATCTCCGTATCTACTGGAAGTACTAGAACGGAAACGATCCCAAAACCTCATATCCGCATAGAGTACTACAAAAAGAAGTCTACTGATCCGACTATGTACAAGACAAAAACGAGTTGAAGTGCCTCGTCAACCCTCAAAGTGGTGCCGTCTAACAATACAAGTGGTGGTGGCGAAGGCACGTCTGAAACAGTCCTCTCTGAGTCGTCCAAACTAGTCACTACTGTACGCTTCTTCAGGGGAAGAAGGTGCTCAGGGGGTGGACTAGGCACGTATGCCTCTATAGAACGGGCCCTGGATGGTCCCGCCTTGAACTGTCCTCGGACCTTCGTCCACTCCTCACAAATCTCCTCAAGTGGTGTAAGAGGAGATGGTAACTCTAGCAACGCAGCAAGCTCTGCGTCTCTCTCTAAGTACTCTGCTCCAGGAACTAACTCCTCACTAGGTGCAAGTACTGGTGGTAACTCTAACAGTGCGGCCATCTCCGGATCCATGATGGCTCAGGCTCGGGATTAGTAGGGATGTGAAGGTAGGGAAAGTGCTCCTGAACCAGAACAGATCACATGAACCGACTCTCAAAGAAGCGCCCGTGTACGACTAGAGCGAATCTAGAAAAGTTGTCGGTCGGCTCGGTGTCGTCACCGATCAGTGCAAGGTGGTACCAGGCTATGTCGTGTGCCCAACCGTGCCACTCGTCGGGCAGCCATATGATCAAATTGGCTATTGCCTAACGCTCCGAAACAAAGTGACGAGCTACATAGAAACGTGCAGTGAAGTCACTGACTATCTGCCCTATATCATGGTTTGGGTCTACCTCGTAGTCGTGGTACTCGTCCAAGATCTCGTCCATCAAAGTACGTTGTCTCAGGGGTTGGCTCTTCCGAGCCGTGACACGTGTAGCAGGCATCCTACAAAGATTTTAAGAGAGCATGGATCAGTAACTGGTAGGATAATTAACATATCTTAAGGAATTCTTAAATTACAATTAGAATATTCCATTATTCAAATTGCAATACTTAACCACTTAATCACAACTTATCTTAATCATCTAGCAATTTCAAGAAATTGCACTCAAACAATATACGTAACAAAACCATTTCCCGTGATTTCTTTCCATCTTTTTAACTTTTTATCTTATTATCCTTTATTTTATTTCCTTAAAAGGAAACTCTTACGGCTTTCATTTATAAAAACAAGTCGACTTCAACGAGTCTGTGTTCATGTCACTTTACGCATGTGACATTCATTTATTCACTTTTATTCCCTTTATTCTGTCCTTTCCGATCCAATCGTTTTTTTTTTGAATATTTTGGAATCAACGCTTCTTAGAACGTCTATGTTCTCAAAGAATCGGGAAGGCCTTAGAATTAGTCTAGATTCTCGTGCCAACAAAATATCTTAATCAAAGAAATTATAACTCACATAGTTTCACATACTTTCACAAAGTATAGTACTCATACTTCCACATAATTCACATAATATCACAAAGTATAATTCTTATACTTTAAGCAAATTCATACTTGGCACTTATTCACAACGTACTTTCATACTTTAACGAAAATTCTTCTTAAAAAAAATCACACTTCTGAAACTCTTTCCTTTCTTTCCTTCTTTTGGTTGAGTCGACGTAGCGGGAGGTTGAGTTGTCGTCTACACTCTTAAACTTAGTGTTACGACCTAACTTTACTTAAAAGAAGACTTAGGTGTAGAGCATATACAAATACTCCACCTTACTACTGAAAGGAACTTGTAAGCAGAGCAAAAACGACTGCTCTGATACCACTCTGTCACAGACCCAAATCCCGAGGGACGGCAAAGCCGGGATGCGACTAGGGGTTGGATTAAAGAAGCGGGGAAGAAAGAGGATAAATAAATAAACAGACAATAACTAAACAACATCTGATATCTATGAACAGACTTTATTAAAAAGAAAGAGAGTCGACTTTGAAGGATCGCTCGACAGAGTTGTTCTTAAAAGAAACTAAGTTCAAAGTACGGGACTTAGATCAAAAGATATACAATGACACAAAAAGAAAGAGTTTAGCAGCGGAAAGCGTAAAGCTTGACACACAGTTCTTCGTCCTATTTACAACTCTTTACTCAATCTCCGCCGCTTCCGTCACTCAACCAGCACATTTTATAAAATATATGCAGGGCTAAGTATAAACATGCTTAGTGGGCACATTGCCGAAAACATATCATAAGTATAGATTAAACAGACATCTCGATAAATAGTGCATCGAGGTTTTTCATCAAATGCCCGTGCCTACTAAACATTTTCTTTCACTTTTCACAATATAGCTTGGCCAAGCCTTTACAGATGTTACGTTCAATCTTGCCTAACTTTTGTTTCAACGCTGGGGAAGAGTTAACTTCTTCCGCGCACGTTCTATTCACCGTGGTTGGCTACCCCTCAACAGAGTACCACACACACCGGCTACCGTGTACACTAAACCCTGGAAAACCCTTTCTGGTTAACTCAGCGGTCCGATCGATTAGTTAGACCCCATTTGACTAACTCAAAAAGGCACAAGAGAACTCACATAAAACAAAGTATTTTCATGCCTTGAAAATTACTTTAAAACACAGTTATAAAGTGATAAGTAAACATTTTCGAGCATCGCTCATTTGATTTGATATATAGAAAAGCCCACCTTAGGTGATTACAGAACTAAAACACGAGCTTCCATCTTTGGTCTTCCGTCCTATCCTTGACCTCGACTTCCTCCTTTTATCGCAAATAAATCAACTTTAGTGCTTGGTCGCAACGATAAAAGAAACAGAAATTGATTTCGTTTTATGACTTTTAGGCCTTTGCACTTTAACTAATCTCTTTTGATTAACTAAGAAACGAGACTCGAACATTTATCGTTTAGAACTAACTCGGTTCCTTACTCGACACTTAGGTCAGTTAATAACGGAAGTCGATAACTTATAACGACTTAGAAGTTCTAAAAAAACTAAGTCAAAAAGAATTCAACTTAAGAAAATAGGTTTTTGAATACCTCTGCACAAGACAGTAGTTCTGGAGCATGTATAGAACAGATTTCTGCGAAACAGGGGATAAATTTGGTACCAAAAGAAAGCTACGGATATCTAGTTTATTTTCCAATTTACGGATCTCGATTTCGTTAAGCGAACTAAGAGTTATAACAGTTTCCGTAACGGGTCGCAAAACAGTCCGAGTTAACCCTAATGCTCGATAAAACTCGACGCACAATTCCCTAGGTTCAATCAATGCTATACAACCTTTATGCGCGCAAAATTATTATCAAATTACAGAAGTCACACGTTCCTTTATCAGGAACACCTTCATGTCTCTTGATTAAACAAACGACAAGCATTTCCTCGTCTTTTTCAACTATCCAATTACTAAACCAAATTTCATTTCAATTCTATTTCAAACTTTAACTTCTATATTCATATTTCGAATGGAATCATCACCAACTACAATCTCGTTTATTAATCGACAACAAACACTAATATCAAATTAGTTGTCACACCCCGACTCCCGAGGTGCGACGTACTAATATTGACACTACTCAACAATCTATCAATCAACTCAAGCACGGGAAACATGCTCGGGGAATGTATGTGAATATCAACAGAAAGCAGTAACATTCAAACATGCTTTTAGAGATATGAAAAAATAACAATCGAGCATGTATAATTTACATATCAATTCGAATAGGATAAGTATTTCAAGTCAACGAGAACAAGATTCATCGAGGCAATAAAGACATCGAGCACATCGCTCGGAATTAGAACAAGTATCAGAGTATATTATCCAAAAGACTTCAAATAACAAAGCATATCAACGCAGCGGAAATCTCGACTCAATCCCAACAATCACATGTATGAAGACATGCAATTGCCAGTCTGACATTCAACTCGACTTAACAAAACACCACACCACCAAGCCATCCTTGCCATCACCATCCTGCTAACCTGCACGTTTAGAAATACATGCAAGGCTGAGTACTTCGTACTCAGTGAACACATGCCAAAAACATTTGAAAATTTGTTCTTAGAGCTATAACAATTGAACTTGCCTTGCCGAAGCATCACAAGTGTTAATGAAATTTTAAACGGTTTTACTTGTGAATGCAAAAACATTTTCATTTGAATAGACTGCGCAGTCAAAACAATTATATACATCAAACAGTATGTATCATCTACCACATCATCCATCCATTTGTGTTGAGAAGTAGGCCTCCTTCTCAAATACTGTGACCGGCCCAACCGAAGCAAGGCTCACAGTCACCATCAACAATTCATATACCACACGTAGGTTTCCTGCCTTTCACAGGATAATAGTATCTTATTCAAGCAGATGATAAAACATACAAAAAATCTCATGAAATCGGCAAGTCAATTGCATTTAAAACTCACATAATAATACTTCAAATAATAACAATAGCATTCATTGAAGTTTTGGTTTTAGAAAAGCCCACCTGCCCTCCGTCGATTAGCTAGGCGGCTTACTTGCTATTTGTCCTCGCTACTTCTCCATCCCGCTTGATCCTTCATTGTTGACATCGATTAAGAAAAATAAGATACGACGCAAGACGGAAAATAGACGTTTGTCTCGACTGAAGGACTTCTACTCGAGTCATCTCTCTCTATTTAATCTCTTCTAACTAAACCTCATTCCTCGGCTTTCTCATTCTCGGTTCTCACTCTCCTCGGGTACTCTTTATCATGTCTCGTACTCTCGTCTCTAGGTCATTAATACTACTCGATAATTGGTTAATACTACTAACCAATGTCTTAGCATTTAACTTTTAATTAACGACTTATTAACTCAATCGATAATTGGTTAATACTACTACTCGAATTCTTTCTTGCATTCTCAATCAATTCTCGATTTAATTAACGACTTATTAACTCAATCGTTTGCACATAAAGGCATATTCAAATCACATGCATTAATAGCATTCTCAACAATTTGTTCACGTTATTATCAAAGCAAAATGTTTCACTCAAGCACATTGATTTAGTCACACAATAACTCAATATATCAAACATGTTGTCACATATTCGATTCACACTTCAAGACACATTAGTCATTACTCGACTTTTGTTTTTGGAAAGATTCTTTCTTTAATTCTCAAATATAAACTCTTCTTCGTGAATAATATTCAAATAATAGGAATTCTTTTTAATTTAAAACTCAAATAATAAATTTATTCTTCTCGACTCAATATACGACACTATTCCAAAACTCATAGTCTATGTATACGTATTCATATACGTATTATTATTTCTTACTCAACTATTATTATCATTTCTCTTTTAATTTTAATAAACTCTTAAGAAAAATTCGTCTTTTGACAACTCATCTCGTATTCTCGACTCAAGACTAATTTTTTAATTTATTAACTCAATAACTTCTCTTGATTCATTTATTTTTATTTCAAACTTCTCGATTAGCTTTACGATTACACGAATTCAACTTGACTAAATCCTCTCCTTGATTACATATACTCAAATCGATAATTATTACTCATATTATTATTTTTCTTATCACTTCTCATTCACTTGAATGGCTAATCTCTTGATTAAAAAAAATTCATGCTCGTTTTACAACTCTACTTCTCGAGTTTTATTTCAACTTCTATTTCTCGTTTATTATATCTTCAAATTTTCTTTACTTATCTAATTCTCGATTATCAATTCCTTCAATCTCGATTTATTTAACCCGATCAACTCTTTTCTCGACTCTAATTATTTAACTAAGGAAATTACTTTTCCTTTGTTATTTTTCTAATTTATGACTCATTACTCAATTTGTAATTTTTCTCTTTTTATTTAATTTTAATTTCTATTTAATTTTATTTCAACAAATATGTTAAATATTTTATCATTTTAATAACTAATCTCTTTTTGAATTAATTTAAAGGATATTGAAATCTCATTTTAATAACTAATCTCTTTTTCATATTTTTCAATTTTTCTCCCCTTTTTAACTTAAAATCTCATCTTTTATCTCATTAAATCCTATTATTTACTTAGATTCAAAATCAACACTTGGTTATACTCATTAACCACTTAACATCAAGATCATCAAGTTTACTAAATCATCATATAATTATTTTTCTTCAAGAAATCTCACATATAACTCGGTTTTTCTCAAAATTAATACCATCAAGAATTAAATCATCACACCTCTTAACTATCTCAAGCTCAAAACATCAATTAAATCATCATCAAAATCAACAAAATATTTCCTTCCTCCTAGCCTAAAAATCACGGCATTAACAAGATTTTTAGGGCATTCGATTTTTAAATTTTTCAAACACATATACTCACTCACAATATATTCAAAAACATAAATCAAACATCAAAAAAATAAATACTCAAGAAAATCATATCTTCCTAATTTTTCTCCTAAATTTTCGGTATTAACCAAATTTTAGGGCTTTTAATTCCTTTTTCTCTCTTAATTCATAGATTAAATCCTAGGGTTCGATTTTCCTAACGATTTCCTCATTCGATCCTCACATCGATAAAATCCTATTTTGCCTAAACATAAAATAAATATCATGCATGCATGTTTCTCTTTTTCTTTAGGACTTAGGGAGATACATATATTCAAGTAATCAAATAAATAATCATACTTTTGGAAATTAAATTGATCTCCTCCCCTTGATCTCTTGGAATCGAAAATATGGTGGAAATTAGGGCTCAACTCCTAGCTTGGATTCTCATGGAAGTTTTCATCTTGAATCCCTTAAGAAAAATGAAACAAAAATTAATCATCCATTTAGTGCATAATAGCCGAAAATTATGAACGATTAGAGGATGATTATTGGATTTTAAAACTCAAGAATTTGAAGGATTAATACCTTTCTCTTCAAGGTATGCATGAACAAAATGGATGATGATGATCTTCACTTGTTCTTCATGGAATTAGAGCTCGAATCTTAGGACTTCGATGGAGAAATCTCCAAGTGTGTGTGGTGCGTATATGTTACGGTAGAGAGGAGGGAAGAGGGAGAGAGATTTTCTTTTCTTGGCTTGCTTGAGAATTTTCGAGAGAGAGAAGGTTTGAGAGAGATGGATTGTTGATGAATGATGTGATGAATGAAATGGCTTATAGAATAAGTCATTGACTATTATTAGGAATAAAATGATGATATTCATTTAAGTGTTGAAAATAGGGTATTTGAGAGAGATATTAGGGAGAGATTGAGAGAGAGGTCGGTGGGAGAGGGAGAGAGATGAGAGAGATTTTACTTTATTTTATTACAGATAAAATTTACCCGGTTGAAAAAGTTTTCCGGATATAAGGTCCGTGTTATTTCATTTATGCTGAAAACGGCTCTAATCTCTCCTCGTCTCGTTTCCGACACTAAAAACATCTTAAACCTATCTCATGTCCCATTAAATAAATCAAGGATTCCGATTATCTAATTTTTAGGTCTAAATTCCAAATAACGAAGAAAACCTAAAAATTTATCGGCCAATTAATCCGTTAAGGATTAAATTCTTATAACTCTCTCAAGTGATCTCGGATGATGATGAACCCATATTTGTGTCCATCTTTTCTTGTTTCTTTCTTGTGTTTCTAGTCTTTATCGAGTCATTATGTGTCTGGGAGGACACGCAAGTCGAGAGATAGTGTGCAGGGGAAGAACAGGTGGATGCTGGGCAAATCCGATGGAAAATCTGTTGTTGAGATGGTGATACGATGCGAATGGGCATAGGGCTGGAAGCTTGTAGCTGGGCAACATCGAAGCATCCTTTCTACAAGTCAGGAAGTACCTCCCCATATCCTTAAAGGCCAATAGACCGTATACTCGGAGGAGCCAGGATCGTGGTCAACACCGGAAGCAAAGCAGGATGTAGACAATAAAGGGCAAGATGAGAGTCGAGTAGCAGCAGCAGATTTCTTTTTCTTCAAGAAAGAGGATAAGGATCGGATGTTTCCTTCCTTATCCTAGCCGAGCCAAATCATGGAATAAATCTACCACGCAAGGAAAGAAGGATCGTGCATGCGAAGGAAAGAGAGAGAGGCGGAGGTTATGATATGCATGGGAAGAATCCTTATTCAACAAGGAAACTTCCCTAAACTCTCATCGCCTATATATATGGCTGACTCTATCATGTATGAGAGCTCTTGGATTCAGTAGTTTTAGATTAGTTTGCATCCTAGTTTGAGTGGAAGTAAGGAAGAACAAGTCCTACGGGCGATTTACAGTTTATTACGTTTGTTTATATTTTCTGCACTTTAGCTTTAGTTGCTGACGACGTTTTTGAGCAGCAACCCGTTTTCAGTTTATATTGAAGTATGTTTTCCTTTATTTATTTTGTGTTCTTATTTACTATTATGTCTAGCTATTTCTTAAGTTTAGATTGGATGTAGATGAAATGATCATACTTTACTCATTCTAAACTCGTGAGGTCGAATTGGTTTGAGTTCGTTAATTAATTTTGTTCCCGAAATACTTAGGATTAATATTAGACTAAGTCGAAATTGACAAGTGATTGATCACCACCTAGATGTTGAGATAAAGTCACTAACGGAATTGGGAGTAACGCGAGAGTGTCTTTCGTGCCTAAAAAGGTAAAAGGTGTTGGAGAGCAGTCGGTATTGACATACCTCTTGGCTGTCTTGGGTCTATTTATTCTTAATGCTTCTTGGGCAGGACGTCACTGAAGTGTCTTCTTGATGTTGTTGATCGAGAAAGGAGATCTTGCCTTCTGGTCAAGATCTGTAAAATTGATTAGACATAGGTTAAGTGAGTTTATATCGTGACTTCGTGACCTTAGGGTATAAACCGATCTTTTCCTTAAACCAATGATAAAATCAGTTAATTTAATATCCTTGCACTGATGAACGAGTGAAGAGTAATTATGATCATGGATTCGAAACCCAATCTAAACCCCTTTTTGTTATTTGATAGTTTTACTTGTTGAGTTCAGATTCGTGACCAAAACCCTTTTGTTGAACAACATCAGAAGAGCAAATTACGCTGAGTCCCTTGGGTACGATCCCGCTTGCCGCTGACTACTATCTTGTTGGGCAAGAGGTGTTATAAATATTATTTGTGCGAAGTGTGTGACGACAGCGCTCCGTCAAATTGGTGCCGTTGCTGGGGACTTGGTTTCTAAGCTAGTTTGCTTTTCTAAGATTGCGTTGAGCACGGTTGATGCCCAAGCCACACCTACGGAGTGACGGTGATCCACAAGATCAAGGTGTTTGCCCGGAGGAGATAGCTAGGAGGAATCGAGCAAAGCAACGTAAGAAGAGGAGAGATCTGGAGGAAGGCATCAACGAACCTTCAGAGTCGCAGAGCTTGACAGACGATCAGGATACTGAGCAAGAAGTCGAATCTTGCTCAACATCAAGTTCAGATAGTGAGAAGTCAACATTCAGTGCAGAAACAGAAATATCAACAACCATGGCAGGAATACCGGAAAGAACCATACGTCAGATCATGTTCCCTGACAACAAGGGAATCAGACCATCAAGTATCCAGTTGCCCACCATCGATGGCAATTGGGAGCTCAAGCACTCGCTGATACACATACTGCCCAAGTTCAGTGACCATCCTGGAGAAGATCCTCAAACCCATCTTCAAAACTTTGAAATGGCGATTAGCACAGTAAGGAACAATGCCACTACTACTACTAGGAACAATGGGGATAGACAAGTTGTTAGGAACCAAGATGCTGCCCAAGACACCTTTCCTGACTACGTAAGGTTGCTCACGTTCCCATTTTCACTTCTTGACGGGGCACGCGAGTGGCTTTACACCTTGCCAGAGGGGAGCATTGACACATGGAACAAGATGCATCAAGCCTTTCTTGACAAATACATACCTGTAGGCCGGATACAAAGTGGGAGAAGGCCATTTCATCGATCAAGATGGGAGGAAGTGAGGTATTATATGACTACTATGAAAGGTTCAAGAAGTTGTTGGCAAGATATCCTCAACATCGGATTCAAGATATTGATTTGATCGAATATTTCTTGAAGGGATTAAGGGCATCAGAGAGGAAGTATATAATTGCAGCATGTGGAGGAGCCATAGTCGATGAACTACCATCTGAAGTGTTCAAGAAAATAGCCGCGATGGCTGAACAATCACGAGATGAAGATGATATCCCAAGAGGGGGGTACGAAGGCAGCAAGGGCAACCAAGACAACTTGGTCAGCACCATGAAAGACTTCATGACCAAGATGTCTGGCCAGATAGAGGATTTAAAGAAGCAGGTCAATGACAAAGAAGTTCAAAGAGCTGTGAAAAGATGTGAAGTATGCCAGGCAACATCACATGTCACCTCAGAATGTCCCAGTTGGTTCGTGGAAGAAGGAGAAGAGGTGAAGGCAATAGGTCAGAACCAGCAAGGAGGAGGGCAACAAAGGTTCCAGTATGGCAACAACAATAACTATGGCAATAACTACGGCTATAGGCAGAATCAGCATGAGAACCTGAGGTATGGCAACAACCATTATCAAATGCCTCCTGCCCACCAACAACCGCAGCAGCCTGTTGGGCAACAACAACAATATGTGCCTCCACCTCAACAACAACCTCAACATCAAAATAATTATGTACCTCCACATCGAGAACCAGCAAAAACGGAATTCATGAAGGAGACCATTGATAGGTTCACCAATGAAAACCAAAGGCTGAGGAGAGACTTTGAGAACTTCCAACTAGAAAGTCGAGGACAGTCCAACAACTTTCAAGCTCAACTGACTCATATCAACCAAACCTTGTCAAGGTTGGTAGAAGACAAGCCAGGCAGACTTCCTGCCCAGGTAGAGGTCAACAAGGAGCAAGTCAATGCTGTAACGTTGCGCAGTGGGAAGAATTTGCCAGAGATGTTGCCCAGGACCCAACCTAAGGAACCAGCTCGAGTAGAGGAGACCAAGATGGGCTCAGAAGATATCAATGACATCTACGAGGAGTTGAAGACAAAGCGTGAAGAAGGGATAAAGGCCAACAAGAACCCAGTCTTTGATAATGAGGAGGATGAAGCCTTATTTGATTACGTAAAGATGGAGAGATCTAAGCTGGAATTTGACAAAGATGATGTGATGCTGGAATCTTTGCAGGCTGAAAAAGAAGCAGAGGCTTTGGCCAAGAAGCAGATTTATCCACAGTCTACCCGGATGGAGTGTTGGAGGATGTGTTGGTCAAGGTGGGGGATCTTCTATTCCCAGCCGACTTCTATGTTCTTGACATGGGAAAGAAAGCAATCAAGAACCCAGTGATCTTGCTCGGGAGGCTATTCTTGAGAACAACATGTACCAAAATTGATTGCGATACTGGAAAGTTGACAGTCCAAGTAGCAGGGGAAGTAGTAGAGTTCGACGCTTATAGGCAAAATCACGATGATGCCCTGGAACACCTCAACACCCTCAGTGCATGTGGAAAGCAAGTGGAGACTTTGAATAGCTTAAGTTGTTTCGTCGAAGACAACGAAGATGCAATCCAGGCAGAATTCAACCTAGTTCAGGATCTTGACCAGGATCCTGATCAGCATGAGGATAATAAGGAAGATGGTGCTCTGATGCAATTCTACGAAGGAGATGAGTACGAAAGTGAGAAAGATTTTTGGGAAGAGTCAGTTCATGGACATAGCTTTGACTCTAATGATGAGGACTACTCCACGGACGAAGAGTTGGAGAATTACGTATTTGAAAACATCCGTGGAGATGATGGAGATCAGGATGTAGGGGAACAAAAACCCCTTGATGTGTTTGATGAGGAACTTGAGGAGTTACCCTATGATGAGACCGAGGAGTTAGTAGAGGAATTTTGGCAACAAACAGTTCTTGAGGAGGATGCCAGCTTGCAAACAGAAGAGGATCTTGCCCAGAACGAAGAACCAGTAGATGTAGTGGAATGCAGTTACGCCAGGGTTCCGGGCAACATCCAGCCTCAGGGGTTTGAACCACTTAATATCCCTAAACTAAAACCGGAGGACAGGTTGGTGCCATCATTGCAAAGAGCACCTACTTTGGAATTGAAGCCCTTGCCCAAGAACCTGAAATACATCTACCTTGGCAAGAACGAGATCTTGCCCGTGATCATATCATTAGAGTTATCGAGCATGGAGGAGATCAGAGTTGGTGAGGTGCTGAGCAAGTACAAGGACGCAATAGGATGGATGTTGGCCGACATCAAGGGCATTAACCCTTTGGATTGTGTTCATCATATCTTGCTCGAGGAGGATGCTGCTCCAGTAAGAGATCCACAACGAAGATTGAACCCAGCCATGAAAGAAGTGGTTATGAAGGAGATACTTAAGCTTCTTGACTTAGGGATCATCTACCCAGTCTCCGACAGCCGGTGGGTGGGCCCCGTGCACGTGGTGCCTAAAAAGTCAGGAATCCAGGTGGTCGAGAATGATAAGAACGAGATGGTGGCCATGAGACTACAAACTGGATGGCGAGTGTGTATAGATTACCGGAAGCTCAACCAAAAGATGAAGAAGGATCACTTTCCTTTGCCCTTTATAGATGAGATGCTTGAAAGGTTAGCTGGTAATAACTATTATTTCTTTCTTGACGGTTATTCTGGTTACATGCAGATCTGGGTTGCCGATGAGGATCAAGGCAAGACCACCTTCACGTGCTCGTTTGGCACTTTTGCATATAGAAGGATGCCATTCGGGTTATGCAACGCTCCAGGGACATTCCAAAGGTGTATGATGCACATCTTTTCAGACCTTCTTGAAGAGTGCATCGAAGTTTTCATGGACGACTTCACTGTCTACGGCAAGACCTTCAACACATGCCTCAACAACCTGGATCGAGTCTTGAAGAGATGCATTGAGAAGAGCCTAGTGTTAAACTATGAGAAATGTCATTTCATGGTCAAGGAAGGAATAGTTTTGGGGCATGTCATATCGGGAAAAGGAATTGAGGTAGATAAGGCCAAAATCGACATCATTGCCAAATTACCTTACCCAAGATCCGTGAAGGAGTTAAGAGGATTCCTAGGGCATGCTGGATTCTATCGAAGATTTGTCAAGGACTTTGCCAAGATAGCCCAACCAATGACGAGACTACTTCAACATGAAGTACCATAGGAGTTTAACGAAGATTGCAAGAAGACGTTCCATGCCTTGAAGAAGAACTTGATCACAGCCCCCATTATCCAACCCCCGGACCGGGGCATGCCTTTCGAGTTAATGTGTGATGCCAGTGGTTATGCCATAGGAGCAGTTCTTGGGCAAAAACGAGGCAAGGAGAGTTATGTTATTTACTATGCATCCAAAACATTGAATCCTGCCCAATGCAACTATGCCACAACGGAGAAGGATTTGTTGGCTATCGTCTTCGCCTTTGAGAAGTTCAGATCATATTTACTAGGAGGCAAGACCATAGTGTACACCGACCACGCGGCATTAAAGTACTTGGTGAGCAAGAATGAGTCCAAGCCAAGATTGATTAGATGGATTCTTTTATTGCAGGAATTTGACATAGAGATCAAGGACAAGAGTGGTGCCCAAAATCAATTTGCCGACCACCTAAGTCGAATCCTCCAGCCAGACGATGGGATACCGATCAAGGAGACTTTTCCTGACGAGCATCTGAGTCTTGCCCAAGATGAACCATGGTATGCAGACATCGTGAACTACTTGGTGACTGGAGAAATTCCCTCCGATCTTGGGCGTTATCAACGAAACAAGCTGAAACATGAGAGTCGTTTCTACCTATGGGATGAGCCATACTTATGGAGAGAATGTGCGGATAAAATAATTAGAAGGTGTGTCGAGGATAAAGAGCAACGAAGCATTCTTGAGCATTGTCACAACAAGGAGTGTGGAGGACACTTTGGGCACCAACGTACTGTAAGGAAGATTTTGGAGTGTGATTTTTATTGGCCAACATTGTTTAAAGACTGTTATGAGTGGGTCAAGATGTGCGAGAGGTGCCAAAGGGAAGGCAACATCACGAGAAGGAACGAGATGCCCATGATCCCGATCTTGCCCGTGGAAGTATTCGATATATGGGGCATGGATTTTATGGGACCATTGCCAAGTTCCAAAGGCAACAAGTACATCATATTAGCAGTGGATTATGTCTTGAAGTGGATAGAGGCTCGTGCTTCATACAAGGATGATTCGAAGGTGGTTTCTGACTTCTTGAGAACTCAAATTTTCAATAGGTTTGGCGTTCCTCGAGCTATAATAAGTGATCAAGGGACTCATTTTTGCAACGCCATGGTGACTGCCTTGTTCAAGAAGTATGGAGTTACCCATCGTGTGTCAACAGCCTACCACCCACAAGCCAATGGACAAGCGGAGTTGTCCAATAGAATAATCAAGATGATCTTGAGGAAGACTGTGGGCGCAACAAGGAAGGATTGGAGCATGCGGTTGGATGATGCCTTGTGGGCATATAGGACTGCTTTCAAAACACCTTTTGGCATGTCCCCTTATAGAATGGTCTATGGCAAGAGATGTCACTTGCCCGTGGAACTGGAACATCGTGCGCATTGGGCTATTGCCCAACTTAACCTCGACTGGAATGAGGCAGGTGAATCAAGGAAGCTCGAGATCCAGAAACTCGACGAAATCAGACTCCAGGCCTATAATAATGCCGGTCTATACAAGGAACGGATGAAGAAGACCCATGACCTCTTGATCAAGGAAAAGGAGTTCCATTTTGGGCAACATGTGCTGCTCTATCAAACAAGATTTAGGCTTTCATCGGGAAAGCTTTCGACCAAGTGGGCAGGACCCTATGACATGCAAGCTCAGTTCCCTAATGGAGCTGTTGAGATCAAGGATCCCAAGAACGGGAAGATTTTTAAAGTTAATGGCCAGCGCTTGAAGGCCTATCTTGGGCAAGAACAGTTTGTTGAGGGGGAACCATCTGGGTTTCCTGTCGAGGAGGACCTCTGACTTTTAAAGAGGGGGGTGTCGTGCCCAAGACCTTAAATGGTGCGCTGTCCAGGAGGCAATCTGGTTAGTATTTTATTTATTTTATTTTAGTTTAATTTTGTGTTTTTATTTAATTATCTTATTTTCGTAAAAATATTAAAATCCAAAAAAATTCATAAAATCATGAAAATTCAAAAAAATTAGTGTAGTTTAGCTAGTTTATGTTTTAAGTATTTTATTTTAAAGCATTTTATGATCGAGTCTAACCATAAGGGGAAATTCATAAAATCATGAAAATTCAAAAAAATTAGTGTAGCTAGCTAGTTTATGTTTTAAGTGTTTTAAGTGTATTTGTGTTTCTAAGTGTGCAGGAGATGTTGAGCAAGATGCAGATTGTAGATCAGGATCCACTCTAAGGGAAAGAGCTGTGGGAGTAGAGCAAGGATTCTGGGCAAGAGCTAAGTTGTTGGTCAACAACGATTGAGGCGATTACTGTACCCCTAAAACTACGCGCCCTTTAAAACCACCCTACCACGTCTATACCCCCACTACCCGATTTCAAATTCAAGTCTGCAACTTCTCATCTTCTCTCTTCTCTCTCCATCAAAACTCCCAAATTCCCTACAATGGTGTCTACTCGCCCCAAAAACAAATTCAACAAGATCCCTTTCGGAACCAATATCGACCTCACCACCGAACACCTCACTACCACCACCACAAAGCCCAAAATCATCACTAAGAGGAAACTACCAATGGAACCCGCCAACCCTTCTGTCGACCAACACCCAGAAATTCCGATCGGAACTACTGTACCCAAGAGTCCGCCGGTCGACGCCACGCTTCTGATGAGCGACGAAAACCCTAGCCTGATGGAAGAGGAGTTAGAGGAAGAAGCAGAGGAGGAGGAACACGACGTCGAGGATGAAGAAGAAGAAAAAGGCGATGAGGGAGAAGGCGACAACGATGATGTGAATGAAGCCATTGACGTAGTGGCGGCGACGTTAGCAGTGGAGGCGTTGGTGGAGGCGAAGACCAAGGCCAAGGAAAGTCCGGTGAAGAAGAAGGAAGCCAAGGTGGCTAAGAAACTCCGTCACAGTGGCGAGGGGACGCCGGCAAAGAAGCACAAGTCTGCTGCTTCGGACGCCGGGTCCTTTCAGCCCTCGATTTCGAAGGGAACGGGTGTCAGTGAACAAGAGGATGAAGGAGACGATGTGGAGGAGCAAGGGGATGATGAGCAGTCTACCCCAGCAAGTGCTAAAAGCAGGAAGAAGAGGAAGGGGCCTACGGTGATGACGTGTAGCAAGCCCAAAGAGTGGAAGGTGACTGCACCTCGAGTTTTTGACTTCAAATTCTACGAGAACTTGGGTGTTGCCCAGGAAGTAAGAGAGTTGTTCAAGGGGATCGACTGGAGTAAGTTTTTGGAGTGGCCTGTGGAGGTCTACGAGGAGCAAGTCAAGGAAGTATATAGCACGGCGGCAATAACAAGTGACCCTGAGAACGGGGTGAGCATGATTTCCTTCTCGCTGTTGGGCGAGAGTATGAGATTCAAGTCAGTGCCCTCAATCTGATTCTCGGGATGGTGAGTCTGCGAGATTTGGCCAAGAAGGAGTTCATGGAGGCCATGACCAAGGTGCCATCCCCAGGAGATGTGGTTTATGAGGAGCAGTGGAAGGAGATCAGCAATGGGACGCCCTACTATGGAGCCAACAACAAGGGTACTGAGCTAAGAACGTCTGCCCTGAGACTTTGCCACCGCATCCTTGCCTACAACTTGTATGGCAAGAATGACAGCGGCAACAGCTTGAGCAACAAGGAGCGATATCTACTGTGGTGTATGCACACCAAGACCAAAGTCAATTTCGCGGCGTTCCTTGGTGAGCAGCTCAAGACCGTGTTGGCAAAGCAGGCGTTGGGATGCACTTGTGGCCACTTTGTGACAGCCTTCGCGAATGGAGTTGGGGTCTATGGTGATCTGAAGGGGAAGCCGAAGATGCCGGTCAACATGTTGGGAGAAACTGCCTTGAGAAAGATGAATGATATCGAGATCAGGAATGGCAGATATGTGTTTATTGATCATTCCAAACCAGCATCTAGCAGGCGACCACCAGTGGGCAAGAAGCTTGACTAAAGGAATCGATTTCGTTCTAAGCTGCTGAATCTTATGATCTAGAATTCTCTCGGGTTTCTCCTCGTAGCTTAAATCGGGCTTAATTCTACATCCTCTAGGCGTATCACGTGCTTTGGATCGAAGACATACTTCCTCAATTGCGACACGTGAAAAATATTATGCGAATTCCCAAAATTAGGAGGCAATGCTAATCTATATGATACGGATCCAATCCTCTCAAGGATTTCAAACGGTCCTATAAATCGAGGTTTTAGCTTTCCTTTAACTCCAAAACGATACACTCCTCTTGAAGGCGACACCTTCAAGAACACTTTACTTCCAACTTCGAACTCTAACTTGTACCTTCGGTTATCGGAATACGACTTTTGTCGACTCTGAGCTTCCTTAATCTTCTCGCGAATCTGTTGCACAGATTCTATCATCTCCTCGATTGCTTCTGGCCCTATCACTTTTCTCTCACCTACTTCGTCCCAATAAAGCGGCGATCTACACTTCTTTCCGTAAAGAGCTTCGTAAGGGGCCATTCCTATCGTATTCTGATAACTATTATTATAGGCAAATTCGACAAGAGGTAAAATTTTCTCCTATTCATTTCCTTTGTCTAATAAAATAGCTCTCAACATATCCTCGAGGATTTGAATCGTACGCTCGGATTGACCATCGGTCTGGGGATGATAAATAGTGCTGAACTGCAACTGTGTTCCCAACTCTTTGTGGAAACTTTCCCAAAAACGGGCGATGAACTTAGAATCTCTATCGGAGGTAATCGTACTAGGCACTCTGTCCAATCTTACGATTTCCTTAACATAAATCTGAGTTAACTTGTCTGATCCATAAGTGTGTGGAATATGTATGAAATGAGCAGACTTTGTTAATCTATCCACGATCACCCATACTACTGTATTTCCTTTTCTCGACTTTGGTAATCCTGTCACGAAATCCATCGTGATTCCATCCCACTTCCACTCGGGTACTGGTAGTGGCTGCAACAGCCCATATGGTCTTTGATGTAGGGACTTCACTTGTTGACAGGCTAAACATCTTTCAACGAACAATGCCACGTCTATTTTCATTCCATTCCACCATAACTGTCGCTTCAAGTATTGGTACATCTTCGTGCTTCCGGGATGGGCTGTGTACGGGGTTTCATGAGCTTCAATCATTATCTCGTTTCTTATCTTTTCGGATAAGTGTTTGTTGAGTCAGTTTGTTTTTGTTTGATTGTTGCCCAACATTTTACCCACTTTGCCTAAGGCAAAGTGTGTGGGTGTTGGGGTGTCAGTTGTGTTTTTAAAGTATGTTTATGTTATTGATCAACATGTTAGCATGAAAGTTAGAATAGGTTTATGGATGATGCCGTATGTAAATAGGTAGGACGGAATGAGATATTGGGCATTAACTGTGAGGATTTGAGTTTTTAAAATGCTATATACATACGCAGCATTATTCTTTCTTGTGTGATAATGATCAGTTGACATGTGTTGATCTAGAACTTGCCTGCATCTCTTAATTAAAGCTTCATGTAACTTAGTAGAACTACTTAGATGAATTAGGCAATTTTTGTTCAAAGAAGCCCATAGCTAAAAAATTCCCTACCATAACATTTATCCTTTGATTAGCCCCCTTGAGCTTGGATCGTATTCTTTCTATTTACTTATAGAAACCTGAATTTTAAGCCTTCTCGGTCAAGAACTCAGGTCTAGAAGAACGAGGGATGAAAGGAAATGTTGGGTAGCACATAACGGGCAATATCACCTAAGATAGAGGTGTTTGGATAAAAAAAAAGAAGGAACAAAAATAGAAAAAGAAAAAAAATAGAAAAAGAAAAAAAAAAGAGAGAAAAGAAAAAAAAAAGAGAAAAAAAGAAAATAAATAATTAAATATATAAGAAGCCCAGAATAAGTGTGCTAAATAAAGAGGAGTAAGGAATCAAGGGCAATGTGTTGCTCGAGAACCTAGTTCATGACTTAGCCAGTTTCCATATTATCCTACCTTTTGTCATAAGCCACATTACAACCCAATGAAGACCTAAGGATAAGTAGTTTGAATTTGTTCGAAGAAGTAGAGATGTAGAGGGCAGACAAGCCTATGCAAAAACTTTGTTGATCATGGTCAAGAGCGTAAATACTTAACCTTATACACTTGAGAGATGAGTGCTGGTGAGGATGTCCTTGTTGCCCAATAACTCTATCTTGACCTATTTGATGGCACTATCTCTTACATATTCTGTTTTGACTGACATGTGAGATGCTGATTTGTTTTGAGTCTGTGTTTTCTATTTTGTCTTTTCTATGTTTGAGTCTTGGGCAAAGTCGCAGCCATACACTTGAGGGCAAGTGTAATTCAAGTGTGTGGGTGTGATGAACCCATATTTGTGTCCATCTTTTCTTGTTTCTTTCTTGTGTTTTTAGTCTTTATCGAGTCATATGTGTCTGGGAGGACACGCAAGTCGAGAGATAGTGTGCAGGGGAAGAACAGGTGGATGCTGGGCAAATCCGATGTAAAATCTGTTGTTGAGATGGAGATATGATGCGAATGGGCATAGAGCTGGAAGCTTGTAGCTGGGCAACATCGAAACATCCTTTCTACAAGTCAGGAAGTACCTCCCCATATCCTTAAAGGCCAACAGATAGAGTACTTGGAGGAGCCAGGATCGTGGTCAACACCGGAAGCAAAGCAGGATGCAGACGATAAAGGGCAAGATGAGAGTCGAGTAGCAGCAGCAGATTTCTTTTCCTTCAAGGAAGAGGATAAGGATCGAATGTTTCCTTCCTTATCCTAGCCGAGCCAAATCATGGAATAAATCTACCACGCAAGGAAAGAAGGATCGTGCATGCGAAGGAAAGAGAGAGAGACGAAGGTTATGATATGCATGAGAAGAATCCTTATTCAACAAGGAAACTTCCCTAAACCCTAGAATCTCATCGCCTATATATCTGGCAGACTCTATCATGTATGAGAGCTCTTGGATTCAGTAGTTTTAGATTAGTTTGCATCCTAGTTTGAGTGGAAGTAAGGAAGAACAAGTCCTACGGGTGATTTACAGTTTATTACGTTTGTTTATATTTTCTGCACTTTAGCTTTAGTTGATGACGATGTTTTTGGGCAGCAACCCGTTTTCAGTTTATATTGAAGTATGTTTTCCTTTATTTATTTTGTGTTCTTATTTACTATTATGTCTAGCTAATTCTTAAGTTTAGATTGGATGTAGATGAAGTGATCATACTTTACTCGTTCTAAACTCGTGAGGTCGAATTGGTTTGAGTTCGTTAATTAATTTTGTTCCCGAAACACTTAGGATTAATATTAGACTAAGTCGAAATTGACAAGTGATTGATCACCACCAAAATGTTGAGATAAAGTCACTAACGAAATTGGGAGTAACGCGACAGTGTCTTTCGTGCCTAAAAAGGTAAAAGGTGTTGGAGAGCAGTCGGTATTGACATACCTCTTGGCTGTCTTGGGTCTATTTATTCTTAATGCTTCTTGGGCAGGAACTTCACTGAAGTGTCTTCGTGATGTTGTTGATCGAGAAAGGAGATCTTGCCTTCTGGTCAAGATCTGTAAAATTGATTAGACATAGATTAAGTGAGTTTATATCGTGACTTCGTGACCTTAGGGTATAAACCGATCTTTTCCTTAAACCAAATGATAAAATCAGTTAATTGAATATCCTTGCACTGATGAATGAGTGAAGAGTAATTATGATCATGGATTCGAAACCCAATCTAAACCCCTTTTTGTTATTTGATAGTTTTACTTGTTGAGTTCAGGTTCGTGACCAAAACCCTTTTATTGAACAACATCAGAAGAGCAAATTACGCCGAGTCCCTTGGGTACGATCCCGCTTGCCGCTGACTATTATCTTGTTAGGCAAGAGGTGTTATAAATATTATTTGTGCGAAGTGTGTGACAATAGCGCTCCGTCAGATGAGCTTCTATCATATCTCAATGACCTTAGAATTTATTCTAGGTTCAACAGACTCTAATTAGGCCAATTCTAAGTTCATCGGTGAATAGTGTTTTCTCGGTTATTGATACTATTCACTCAAAAGTAAAAATTCTCGGAATTTCCTGAAAATCACACTCATGCTCAAACTCATATAAATAAATTCAATCAATGCATCACATCCTTAACTCAATCATTAAAAACAAATAAACTCACGTCAAAGCACATAGGGGCATTTTGATCTTTTCAATCACTTCTTTTTATTTTAGAAAATTTTTATTCCTCAAGACTCGTCAATTAAGCTTATTAGCTTATTAAATTATTTAGAACGCACTCAAGGACTCACGAAAGTTAGGGGTATTACATCCTCACCTCCTTAAAAAAAATTTCGTCCCGAAATTTACTAACCTTGAGAAAACAGCTCGGGATATTTTACCCTCATCTTTTTTTCGAGTCCCTATGTGGTTTCTTCGAGATCTTGATGACGCCACTTGATCTTCACTAAGGGAATCGATTTCGTTCTAAGCTGCTGAATCTTATGATCTAGAATTCTCTCGGGTTTCTCCTCGTAGCTTAAATCGGGCTTCAATTCTACATCCTCTTGGCGTATCACGTGCTTTGGATCGAAGACATACTTCCTCAATTGCGACACGTGAAAAATATTATGCGAATTCCCAAAACTGGGAGGCAATGCTAATCTATATGATACGGATCCAATCCTCTCAAGGATTTCAAACGGTCCTATAAATCGAGGTTTTAGCTTTCCTTTAACTCCAAAACGATACACTCCTCTTGAAGGCGACACCTTCAAGAACACTTTACTTCCAACTTCGAACTCTAACTTGTACCTTCGGTTATCGGAATACGACTTTTGTCGACTCTGAGCTTCCTTAATCTTCTCGCGAATCTGTTGCACAGATTCTATCATCTCCTCGATTGCTTCTGGCCCTATCACTTTTCTCTCACCTACTTCGTCCCAATAAAGCAGCGATCTACACTTCTTTCCGTAAAGAGCTTCGTAAGGGGCCATTCCTATCGTATTCTGATAACTATTAGTATAGGCAAATTCGACAAGAGGTAAAATTTTCTCCCATTCATTTCCTTTGTCTAATAAAACAGCTCTCAACATATCCTCGAGGATTTGAATCGTTCGCTCGGATTGACCATCGGTCTGGGGATGATAAACAGTGCTGAACTGCAACTGTGTTCCCAACTCTTTGTGGAAACTTTCCCAAAAACGGGCGATGAACTTCGAATCTCTATCGGAGGTAATCGTACTAGGCACTCTGTCCAATCTTACGATTTCCTTAACATAAATATGAGTTAACTTGTCTGATCCATAAGTGTGTGGAATATGTATGAAATGAGCAGACTTTGTTAATCTATCCACGATCACCCATACTACTGTATTTCCTTTTCTCGACTTTGGTAATCCTGTCACGAAATCCATCGTGATTCCATCCCACTTCCACTCGAGTACTGGTAGTGGCTGCAACAGCCCATATGGTCTTTGATGTAGGGACTTCACTTGTTGGCAGGCTAAACATCTTTCAACAAACAATGCCACGTCTATTTTCATTCCATTCCACCATAACTGTCGCTTCAAGTATTGGTACATCTTCGTGCTGCCGGGATGGGCTGTGTACGGGGTTTCATGAGCTTCACTCATTATCTCGTTTCTTATCTTTTCGTCGTTAGGCACACAAATTCTTCCTTGATACAACAAGGCATTATCGCTCGACTCAGAGAAATCCTTAACTGCTTCACTTCTCACCTTCATCCTCAACTTTTCCAAATCTTCATCTCATCTCTGACCTTCTATGATACAAGTTCTCAAAACTAGCATTACTACTAAAGTAGCAATCACTTGCTCTACTGTCTTTGGTGGTACAATCACTTCGATTCTCATCTTTCCGAATTCTTCGATCAACTTGACTTCATCACTAAGCAAAAATCCTAATTTGGTTCCTTCTGAATTTTCCTTCTTTCTTTTTCAACTTAGCGCATTAGCTACAACATTAGCTTTACCGGGATGGTAAGATATCTTGCAATCGTAATCTTTTACCAACTCGAGCCATCTTCTTTGTCTCATATTCAACTCCTTCTGCTCGAAGAAGTACTTCAAACTTTTATGATCTGAAAATATTTCACACTTGGGATAGATTTTTATTCAAAATATCACGTTTTATGGGTCTAATACGACGTATATAAATCGAGAAATTAATTTCTTAGACGGTTACATTTTTGACAAAATCTAATTCGACCATTAGATTGGAAATAAATCTCTTACTCGGAAAGCATAATTTGTTTTCCAAAATCCGATGAAAAGTCGAGATAAGAAAGTCCAAAATTTGCCCGGAAAAATAATAAAAACTGACTTTCTCCGATAGACTCGGATCGCAGAAAAAGTGAATGCAATGTCTGACGGTTTCTCGATCTGAGTTTTCGAACGAAAATTCTATCGGATGTGAAAACCTTAATACAGTAGTCATTCAACCGACTTCTGGAATTTATTTTCAGAAACGGATTTCACCGTTAGTCTTAGAATTGAAAATCCTTAACTTAGGCGTGCAAAGCCTTAATTAATAATGTCACAGCCCCAAATCCCGAGGGACGGCAGAAGCCGGGGTGCGACTGGGGTTGGATTAAAGAAGCGGGGAAGAAGGGGGATGAAAGAATAAACATACATACATAACATCTTATCTTCTATGAACAAGACTTTATTGACGAAGGAAAGAGTTAATCTCGAAAGATTACTCGACAAAGCATTTCAAAAGCTTCTAAGTTATATTACAGAACTTAGGCTACAGCGATTATTACACAACATCAAAAGAGTTTAGAGTCTAGCAGCGGAATTGTGAACTATATACAGAAGTCTTCCTTAACTCTTATTCAACTCTAACTCAACAGTCGCCGCTTCGTCGCTTCAACCTGCACATTTAGAAAACATATGCAGGGCTAAGTACAAAAGTACTTAGTGGGTACGTTGCCAAAAATATAATCATAAGTATAGATAATCAAGCATTTCATTTTATAGCGCATCGGGGTTTTCATTTAAAAGAGCCCGTGCCTATTAAATATTTGCATTTCACTCATAAAGTAGCTTGATCAAGCATTTTTCATAGATGTTACGTTCAAATTTTGACCAGTCATAATTCACCGTGGATGGCTACCCCTCAACAGGATACCACATACACCACAGGCTACAAGTGCACTAACTTTGGAAAGCCCCTTTTGACTAACTCAAAGCCGATCGTTAGTTAACCCCTTTTGATTAACTCATAAGGTACAAGAGAACTCACATAAAACACAAAACAGTTCATGCCATGATTATCACTTTGAAAACACGATTATCAAAGCGATAAAGAAAAGGTTTTCGAGCATTGCTCGTTTTATTTTTATATAGGAAAGCCCACCTTGATTAAATACAGAACAAGACACATGCTTCCGTCTTCTGATCTTCCGTCCTAACCTTGGTCTCGACTTCCTCCTTCATCGTGAAAATCATACTTTAAAGCTCGGTCGCAAACGATAAACAAATACGAAAAGAATCAGATTAAGTTTTTGTTCTTTAGACATTTAGGCATTTGCACGTTAACTAAACTCTTTAGTTAAAAAGAAACGAGATACGAACGCATCTCATTTGACACTCACTCAGTTCCGTACTCGACACTTTAAGTCGGTAGAAAGAAGGTAGTCGACCGCCGTTCGTCTCTTACGTAATTCACATCCTCATATCATCATCTATTCTCAACTTATCGACCGTCGTTCGTCTCTTACGTAAAATTTTACATTCTCCGTTTTCATTCAAATTTTACGACAACGATTATCATCTAACGAGCATTACTAACATGTAAATCATATTATCAAAACATTATCGAGCCTCGACTTATCAACACATCTTCGTCTCTTACATTTCTCGTTTTATTTTTAGAAAAATCTCAATTTAATATATATTCATCCTCATGCATCGTATATCTCATTTCCATCAACCAATCGAGTATATCATAACATTTACTAACCTAAATCGAGCCTTCTTCGTCTCTTAGGTTTTGGATTTTATTTTTAGAAAAATCTAAAACAAATCATACGATCAATTAACATCATAAGAAACACTAATCTAACATTCAATCTACAAAGAAATCGAGCACGAATCAAAGCCCCAAAATCTGAAAATTTTCGGTAATAAATAGAGTTTAGGGTTCTTGATTTTTCTTCATGATTTGATCCGTAGAACTCGATTCTAAACATCCTAGAATAAGATTCGATCAAAGACAACATGCTATTTCATTCTCCTTATTTTCGAAAAAAAAGAAATTGGGGGAAACAAAGTTTGTTCGGTTCAAATGGAAAATGAAGCGCTTACCTTTCATATATGAACTCGGATATGGATTTGATCGGTAGATGGAAGAGTATTGCTCTTGAAGAAAGCTTGAGAGGTGCTTCAATGGAGGAGATGATGAAGAGAAAATGAGAGAGGGAATGGAGAAGGGGAGAGGCGGTAATGGGAGGTTAAGGGGGAGGGTGATGACTCATTTTTGGTGAGTCATAAAGTAGAAAATATCCAACAAAGTGAAGTGACTCGTAAGGGACATGTTTGGCGAGGGAAAAATTAACGAAAATTCCCGTTTCCGGCTCTTAAACGTCGTTTTAAAAGTCGAGAAATATTTTCCTAGATAGTTAGGGAATTAACGAAATCTAATTAGTCCGCTAGATTGAAAATAATTTACATACTCGGAAAACCTAATTCGTTTTTCAAAATCCGAGAAAAAGTCGGGACGTCACAGTCCAAAATTCGTCCGGAAAATCATAAAAATTAACTTTCTCCGGTGAACTCGTCTCGAAGAAAAAGTGAATGTAAATTCTGACGGAATTTGATTCCGAGTTTCGGGCAAAAAATTTAACGGACGCCAAAACCCTAATACAGTAGTCGTTCGTCCGATTTCTGGAAATTATTTTCGGAAACGGATTTCACCGTAAATCTTAGAATTTAATTTCATGATCTTAGGCGTGCAAAGCCATAATTATTATTAACTTTCATTTTTAAAGACTGTAGAAAAAGTCTGGGATATTACATCCCACCCCCCTTACGAAAAATTTCGTCCCGAAATTTACATACCTTCTTCAAAAAGATAAGGATATCTCTCCTTCATCTTTTCCTCGAGCTCCCACGTGGCTTCTTCTTGCCCGTGGTTATTCCATAATACTTTTACTACTGGTATCGACTTGGTTCTTAATTCTTGAACTTTTCTATCCAAAATAGATATCGGCTTTTCAAATTCTCGTACTAGCGCTTCTTCCTCGACAAGCAGACATCCTAACTTGGTTGGAGCCTTGCGACTCAGCGCATCTGCTACTACATTTGCCTTTCCTGTGTGGTAGTTGATTCCGTAGTCGTAATCTTTGACCAATTCGAGCCATCTCCTTTGTCGCATATTCAGTTCCTTCTGCTCGAAGAAGTACTTCAAACTCTTGTGATCTGTTAAGATCTCAACCCTTATACCATAAAGATGGTGTCTCCAAATCTTTAATGCATGCACAACTGCTGCGAGTTCTAAATCGTGGGTTGGATACTCAACTTCGTGAGGTCGAAGTTGTCGTGAGGCATAAGCTATTACCTTTCCGTCTTGTATTAGAACACAACCTAACCCGTTCTTCGAAGCATCGGTATACACCACATATTCCTTGTTTGCGTCTGGAAGAGCTAATACTGGTGCTGTGGTCAACTTTTCTTTGAGCGTTTGGAAACTCTTTTCACACTCGTCCGTCCATTTAAACTTGTTTTCTTTTCGAAGTAGCTGCGTCATGGGTCTAGCAATCGTGAAGAATCCTTCGATGAATCTTCTGTAGTAGCCTGCTAAACCTAAGAAACTCCTGATCTCGTTCGGACTTGTTGGTGACTTCCAATTATGCACTGCCTCTACCTTGGCAGGATCTACCTTGATTCCTTTGGCTGAAACTATGTGTCCGAGAAACATTACTTCCTTCAACCAAAATTCGCACAAACTGAACTTGGCATACAGTTTCTCAGTTCTAAGTGTTTCCAACACTATCCGTAGATGTTCTTCGTGTTCATTCTCATTCTTAGAGTAAATGAGAATATCGTCGATGAAAACTAAGACGAATTTGTCTAAGTATGGGTGGAAAACTCTATTCATGAGGTCCATGAATACAGCAGGGGCGTTGGTCAATCCAAATGGCATAACTAAGAATTCGTAGTGGCCATATCTGGTTCGAAAAGCAGTCTTAGGTACGTCCTCAGGTTTAATCTTCAGCTGATGATACCCTGATCTTAAATCTATCTTTGAAAACACTCCTGCACCCTTGAGCTGATCGAAAAGGTCCTCTATCCTTGGCAAAGGATATTTGTTCTTGAGGGTGATCTTGTTCAGCTCTCGATAATCTATACACATCCTCATTGACCCATCCTTCTTTCTGACAAATAATACTGGTGCTCCCCAAGGTGAGACACTTGGTCTGATGAAACCAAGCTATAGCAGTTCTTGCAATTGGATTTTAAGTTCTTCTAGTTCTTTCAGTGCCATCCTATATGGGGCTTTAGATTTGGGGGCCAATCCTAGTTCTAGGTCAATCGAGAAATCTATATGACGGTCGGGTGGTAAACCAGGTAAAATTTCTGGAAAGACGTCTTCGTACTAGTTGACAACTTTTACGTCTTGAACGATCTTCTCGGCTCCTGGTTCTCCAACTAGGTACACAAGATAGGCTGTGCAACCTTTCTTCTTTATCAACTTCTTGGCTTGTAAGGCGGATATTACCGGTATTCTCTTGCCCATAGCAATCCCATGAAATTCGGTCGGCTCTCTACCCGGGGGTTGAAAAGAGATTTTTTTCTCGTTGCAGAGAATTGTGGCATAATTCTCTGACAACCAGTCCATCCCTAGGATTATGTCTACGTCCCACATTATCATAACATTCAAATTGTTCGCTTTAACCTTAAAGGGTTCCGATTTCTAGTTCTAGGTTAAAGCAAACATGTGTGGAAGTAGTGATCTCTCCTGAAGGTGTAGCTACTCTCATAGGGTGTTCAGCTCTTACAGGTTTGATGTCTAAGTTATCCGCACAACAACCTGCAATAAATGAATGCGATGCACCCGTATCGAACAATATCTTAATAGGGATGTTGTGAAGTTTTCCCATACCTGCAAGGTTTCCTTTTCCCTTTCCCTTATCCTTCCCAGTCTGCCTATTCGCGCATGCCCTTGCATTCTGTTGTTGTTCTACGTGCTGCTGAAACTACTGCTGATTCATTTGCTGCTGTGGCTGCGCTTGTATGGCCCTCAGAGGTACTGCTTGCAGTGGTTTTGGGCAATCTTTCTTCATGTGTCCCTTCTGTCCGCAATTAAAACAGTTGGGAGTGCCTGCTTGACAGACACCAGAATGTGATTTGTTGCACTTGGGGCATACCGGACTGGTAACCCTCCATGGGTTATTCCATCCCTGATTGAAATTCCTTTCTTGTCCCTGAGGTTGCCTTTGCTGATTATTCCCTTTCAGGGTCCGACTTGGTTGTTTCCCTCCAAATACAACCCAGATTGGTTGTTTCCCTGCCACTGTCTTTTGTTGTTATTCTGATTCGGCTACTGGTAGCCCTGCTGATTGCCACTTCTCTGATTTCCCTGGTTGTTGAAATTATTTATTGTAGCCACCGCTACTTCCTCCTTCCCACTTTCTCTTCCCTTGGAAATTGTTGTTGTTGTTATAGTAGCCTCGATTTTGGTTTTGGGTTGGAGCTGGTGTGGTTATTATTGTTTTCTTCTCATCAGGCACAACGGCCTCCATTTCCAAAGCTCATCCTAAGACATCCGTATAGCTCAGTCCCCCATGACTGGCTAAGGCGATCCCCAATTCGTATCTCAGTCCCCCACGAAACTTCTTTGAAATCTTTTCCTCGGTATCGACCTGAGTAGGCGCATACCTTGATAGCTCGCAAAACTTAGCGTCGTATTCTGTCACCGTCATCTTACCCTGCTTCAAGTTGTAGAACTCAGCCTCCTTCTGAGCCCTATACGTCTTCGGCACGTACTTGTCGTACAGTGCTTCCTTAAATTCTTCCTATGTAAGTTAAGCCAGATGCTCCTCAGGTATCATCTTCTGTCTTGCCTCCCACCAGTAGTCAGCTGGTCCGGAGAGCTGGAATGCTATGCATGATAGTCGCTCCTCATCAGTACATCTGAGGAGCTTGAAAATTCTCTCAATTGATCGCACCCATAGCTCAGCATCGCTAGGGTTGCCTGTTCCATTAAATACGGGTGGGTTTCATTTGAGGAAAAGATCCTCAATATCCCTACGGGGTGGTGGTGGGGGTGGTGGTGATGGTGATGGTGGTGGTGGAGGGGTATCATTGCGTTCTTGTTCTTGTTCTTGTCTCCTTTCATTTTCTGGTTGACGTTGTCCACGTCCTCGGGGCCTACTAGGCCCCCTTCTATTGTTAACATTCCTTGACGACATTTCTCTTTAACTATGGGGAACAGAAAATTCTCATTAGCCCTTTCTTTTAAACATTCTTTTACTTACTCACTCTCTTTCCAACTTAATCAAGTTCATGGAAAAGAAAAATCGAACATAACTTCGATATTAGTTCTTTAATCTTTTAACTTTTCAAGTTAAGCTAAACTTCTCGTTACACGAGTTCATTTGACATTCTGGTTTACTACATGATTTATAAGAAACGTTTCTTGTGATCAAAACCCTCTTACGGGTCATGTATATATATATACATCAAAAAGAATATTAATTCTGCCTCCAACGAGGACTTATACAAAAAGTTAGACTACTACTAGTCTAAACTAGGCTGACTGCCTATCACTGAACCGGGTGCACTAACAAGCTGCATCTCCGTATCTACTGGGAGTACTAAAACGGAAACGATTCATAAAATTTCGTATCCGCTAGAGTACTACAAAAACTAGTTACTGATCCGACTATGTACAGGACAAAAGAAACTACTACTACTATTAACACTAACACGCGTCTACGACGCTCTGCTCAACTAACTGCAGTCAAGTCCAAACTGCCCTCTACGGCCTGTAAAACCCTAAGAGTCCTCCTCTGGGTCCTCCTCCGGATCCTCGTTCGGGTCCTCCTCCTCAGACTCTGAACCAAGGACGAGCTGGAGTGCCTCGTCCTCCCTCAGAGTAGAGCCATCAGAAAATGTAAGTAGGGGTGGTGATGGTGCCTCTGAAACTGTCTCCTCTAAGTCTGAAACAAGGTAGTCCTCACTAGTCTCTACTGCACGCTTCTTCAGAGGAAGAAGGTGCTCTGGAACGGAATCGGAACCTGACTTGTACTCCTCCCTAGAACGGACTCTGGATGGTCCTACCTCGAACTGACCTCTGACTACATCCCACTTTGCACAAATCTCCTCAAGCGGTGTCAGTGGAGATGGTAGCTCTAACATGGCGGCAAGCTCCGCGTCTATCCCTCGGCTCCCTGACTCTGTCTTAAACAGCCCTGTCTCTAAAGGTCCTCGAACCCTCACACTAGGCTCGGGTAGAAAAGGAGTAGCTAACCCTAACAGGGCAGCTGTCTCTGCATCAATCTCCATGAGTCCTGGTCCTGGGATCAACTCCTCAAGTGGTCCAAGTGAAAGTGGTAACTCCGGTGAGGCTGTGGGCTCCTCGTCTACCTCTAACTGCTCTGACTCCGCGTCAGACTCCTCACTCGGTACAAAGTCTGGTGGTATCTCCAACAGCGCGGCCAACTCTGGGTCCAAGTCTAAGTGCTCTAGCTCGGTCTCTGCTGGGAAGTGACGGTAGGGAACATGTGGCTCAAAAGAAACTAGAATCATGAACCTGCTGTCAAGGAAACGCCTGTGTATATATAGAGCGAATCCCGTGTAGTTGCCCGTCGCCTCAGTGTCGTCGTCGAAAACTCCAAGAAAAAACCACACCACGCGGTGCGCCCAACCGCGCCACTCGTCCGGCAGTCGCACAATCAGGTCGGATATCGCCTGACTCTCCGGGATAAAGTGCCGTGCTGCATAATAAACTGACGAGAAGTAGCTCACTATCTGCCCTACATCCTCCACACCGTAATCTACCTTGTAACCGTGGTAAGCATCCTGTAAGGTGTCTGCTAAGGTACGCTGTGGTAAAGGTGCGCTCTTTCGAGCTATGACGCGTCTCCTAGCCATCCTACAAAAGTTTTAAGGAAATACGGATCAATAACAGGTAGGGAACATAACTTATCTCAACGAAATACTTAAATTACAAAATGAACATTCCCTATTCAATTGTAATATCACCATTTAAATAACGACTTATCATAACATCTAGCAATTCAAGAAATTGCACTCAAACAATAAATGGAAATAAAATTTCAAGATTTTATTTCCATCCTTTATTTCATTATTCATTTACATTTTCTTACTTTATTTTCTTATAAACTTTCTTTCTTTATTCTTTATTACTTTTCTTCATTATTTCTTTCTTAAGGAAAATTTCTTAACGATTTTCACTTATTAAAACAAAGTACGTCCACTTTGTTCATGTTACTTATTCAAAAGTAACATTCGTTTACAAAAGATTTTGTCCTTTCTCGACACTCGAATCTCACTTACTCGTCGTATTCTTCATTTAATTACGAAGTATGAAATAAAATAAATTCTAAAGAAAAGGAATTACAACTGGAATACGACTTTAGAAACAAAGTTCTAGTCGTCGTTGGATATTAACTAAGATTCGTACTTGATTCTTGGAAATTATAACAAACTTCTTCTTGAAGTTCGAGTGAGACGAACTCCAACTGAAAATGACTCCGTTCATGTTACTTTTGAGGAAACAACATTCGTTTCTTTCGTTTACTTGATACAGAATTAACGCACCTTATCATTATTTATCTTATTTCCTCGAAGAAAATTCTTATCGGCTCTTGGTTATAAAAACAAAAATCAACTCTGCCGAGTCTTTGTTCATGTCACTATACGCATGTGACATTCGTCTACAGAAGTTCTTCCCGTTTCACGATCTTCTTTCGAAATCATTCGACCTAACGTTCTTAAAACGTCTAAGTTGTCGAGGAATTAGAAAGATCTTAGGTTTCAAGTCTATGTTCTTAGCGAACCGGGAAAAATCCCTAGAATCATTCTAGATTCTCGTGCCATCATACTTTCAGTAAAAAAAATCATTGCGCAAATAATTTCACGTAGTTCACATAGCAGAAAACAAGTATGATTCTCATACTTTCAAAATTTCCTTTTTGGCACCGTTGTCATTCTTAACTTCTTGGAATACGTATTCAAAAATTTTCTTAAAAGAAAACACATTTCTGAAATTCTTTCTTTTCTTCCTTTCTTTCTTTCCTTCGTTGAGTCGACGCAGCGGGAGGTTGAGTTGTCGTCTACACTCTTAAACTTAGTGTTACAGCCCTATCTTACTTGAAAGAAGATTCGGGTATAGAGCATGAACGAATACTCCATCTGACTACTTTGAAAGAAACTTGTATACAGAGCAGAAACGACTGCTCTGATACCACTCTGTCACATCCCCAAATCCCGAAGGACGGCAGAAGCCGGGGTGCGACTGGGGTTGGATTAAAGAAGTGGGGAAGAAGGGGGATGAAAGAATAAACATACATACATAACATCTTATCTTCTATGAACAAGACTTTATTGACGAAGGAAAGAGTTAATCTTTCGAGATTACTCGACAAAGCATTTCAAAAGCTTCTAAGTTATATTACAGAACTTAGGCTACAGCGATTATTACACAACATCAAAAGAGTTTAGAGTCTAGCAGCGGAATTATGAACTATATACAGAAGTCTTCCTTAACTCTTATTAAACTCTAACTCAACCGTCGCCGCTTCGTCGCTTCAACCTCAACATTTAGAAAACATATGCAGGGCTAAGTACAAAAGTACTTAGTGGGCACGTTGTCGAAAACATAATCATAAGTATAGATAATCAGGCATTTCATTTTATAGCGCATCGGGGTTTTCATTTAGAAGAGCCCGTGCCTATTAAACATTTGCATTTCATTCATAAAGTAGCTTGATCAAGCATTTTTCATAGATGTTACGTTCAAATCTTGACCAGTCATAATTCACCGTGGCTGGCTACCCCTCAACAGGATACCACATACACCACAAGCTACAAGTGTACTAACTTTGGAAAGCCCCTTTTGACTAACTCAAAGTCGATCGTTAGTTAACCCCTTTTAATTAACTTATAAGGTACAGGAGAACTCACATAAAACACAAAACAGTTCATGCCATGATTATCACTTTGAAAATACGATTATCAAAGCGATAAAGAAAAGGTTTTTGAGCATTGCTCGTTTTATTTGTATATAGGAAAGCCCTCCTTGATAAAATACAGAACAAACACGTGCTTCCGTCTTCTGATCTTCCGTCCTAACCTTGGTGTTGACTTCCTCCTTCATCGTGAACATCATACTTTAAAGTTCGGTCGCAAACGATAAACAAATACGAAAAGAATCGGATTAATTTTTTGTTCTTTAGACATTTAGGCATTTACACGTTAACTAAACTCTTTTAGTTAAAAAGAAACGAGATACGAACACATCTCGTTTGACACTCACTCGGTTCTGTACTCGACACTTTAGGTCGGTAGAAAGAAGGTAGTCGATAACTTGAACAGACTAAAAAGGTCGAAAGAGTTCAAGTTGAGAAGAATTCAACTTAAGAAACTACATTTTGAACATGCACTGCACGAGGTCAGTAAGTCTTTCCAGAACAGGGGATTGCGAAACAGGGGTCAAATCTTATACCAAAAGAAAGGTATGGGTGTCTAGTTTACTCTCCATTTCGAGGATCTCAATTCCAATTAACGAGCTAGGAGATATCACAGTTTCCATGGAAGGTCGCAAGAACTGCCGAGTGAACCCTAATGCTCGATAAAATCGACGCACGGTTTTCTAGGTTCGTTCTATATTATCGAACCTAAATTCTCACAAATTTACTGACTCAATACAGTGTACTCGTATCATTATACGTGATAGAACCCTTTTCATTTCTCGTTTATAAACACGACGATCAAAACCTCGCCGTTCAAACTATACAATTACTAAACCAATTCAAGTTCTCGTTCAAATTCCTAACTTCTTGTTTCTACTTCTCGATTATAACTACAACTTATCTTTTCATAACTCGGACGAACATGTCATCAACTACAAACTCGTTCCTTAAATCATTAATAATCATCAATATCCAAATAGAATCATTAATCGACTTTTCTATCATTACTTATCATCAATCGATCGTCTCTTACGAAAAATCTAACATCTTTAGAATTCGTTCAAAATTTACAACATTATTTATCATCTATCAAGAATCATAAATACGTAATTCACATCCTCATATCATTATCTATTCTCGACTTATGGACCGTCGTTCGTCTCTTACGTAAAATTTTACATTCTCCGTTTTCATTCAAATTTTACGACAACGATTATCATCTAACGAGCATTACTAACATGCAAATCATATTATCAAAACATTATCGAGCCTCGACTTATCAACACATCTTCGTCTCTTACATTTCTCGTTTTATTTTTAGAAAAATCTCAATTTTGATATATATTCATCCTCATGCATCGTATATCTCATTTCCATCAACCAATCGAGCATATCATAACATTTACTAACCTAAATCGAGCCTTCTTCGTCTCTTAGGTTTTGGATTTTATTTTTAGAAAAATCTAAAACAATTCATACGATCAATTAACATCATAAGAAACACAAATCTAACATTCAATCGACAAAGAAATCGAGCACGAATCAAAACCCCAAATCTGAAAATTTTCGGTAATAAATAGAGTTTAGGGTTCTTGATTTTTCTTCATGATTTGATCCGTAGAACTCAATTCTAAACATCCTAGAACAAGATTCTATCAAAGACAACATGCTATTTCATTCTCCTTATTTTCGAAAAAAAAAGAAATTGGGGGAAACAAAGTTTGTTCGGTTCAAATGGAAGATGAAGCTCTTACCTTTCGTATTATGAACTCGGATATGGATTTGATCGGTAGATGGAAGAGTATTGCTCTTGAAGAAAGCTTGAGAGGTGCTTCAATGGAGGAGATGATGAAGAGAAAATGAGAGAGGGAATCGAGAAGGGGAGTGGCGGTAATGGAAGGTTAAGGGGGAGGGTGATGACTCATTTTTGGTAAGTCATAAAGTAGAAAATATCCCACAAAGTGAAATGACTCGTTAGGGACATGTTTGGCGAGGGAAAAATTAACGAAAATTCTCGTTTCCGACTCTTAAACGTTGTTTTAAAAGTCGAGAAATATTTTTCTAGATAGTTACGGAATTGACGAAATCTAATTCGTCCGTTAGATTGGGAATAATTTACGTACTCGGAAAACCTAATTCGTTTTTTCAAAATCCGATAAAAAGTCGGGACGTCACAGTCCAAAATTCATCCGGAAAATCATAAAAATTAACTTTCTCCGGTGAACTCGTCTCGAATAAAAAGTGAATGTAAATTCTAACGGAATTTGATTCCGAGTTTTCGGGCAAAAACTTTAACGGACGCGAAAACCCTAATACAGTAGTCATTCGTCCGATTTCTGGAAATTATTTTCGGAAACGAACTTCACCGTAAATCTTAGAATTTAATTTCATGATCTTAGGTGTGCAAAGCCATAATTATTATTAACTTTCATTTTTAAAGACTGTAGAAAAAGTCTGGGATATTACAATTACAACTTCGTACTTAGTGAACACATGCCAAAAACTTTTGAAACTTTGCTCTTAGAGCTATATCAATTGAACTTGCCTTGCCGTAGCATCACAAGTATTAATGCAGTGAAAACAGTTTTACTTGTGAATGCAAAATCATTTTCCTTTCGAATAGACTGCGCAGTCAAACAATATATATGCTCAAGCAATATGTATCATCTACAACATTTCACTCTCACTGTGCCGAGAAGTAGGCCTCCTTCTCGAACACTGTGACCGGCCCAACCGAAGCAAGGCTCACAGTCACCTCAAACAATTCATATACCACACGTGAGTTTCCTGCCTTTCACAGGACAATAATATCTCAACAAGCAGATGATAACACATACCAAAAACTCAAGTAAAAATGGCAAGTCAATTTGAACTTAAAAAACTCACATAATAATACTCATATCATAATAGCATTCATCAATAGTTTTGGTGTTAGAAAAGCCCACCTTACTTCCGTCGATTAGCTAGGCAGCTTACTCTTTCTTCATCCTTGCTACTTCTCCGTCCCGCTCGATCCTTTGTATTTTGACATCGATAAAAGAAGTAAGACACGAAGCTTAAAACGTAAAGTAGACGTTTGATTTGACTGAAGGACTTCTACTTGACTCGTCTCTCTCTATTTTTATCTTTTCTAAGACAATCTCGATTCTCGACTTTCTCGTCCTCGGTTCTCACTCTACTCGGTTACTAATTACTGTATCTCGTACTCTTGTTTCTAAATCATGTTCGCTACTCACTAATGCTTGGCATTTCTCATTAATTAAAGAAACGTTAATTTTCTAAGCTTCAATACTTGAATCCTTACTCACATTCTCAATTAGATACTCGATTATACGAACATCATTCATGTCATGAACACACATTCTCAACAATTTGAACGATCATTTCATTATAACTCATAGCATAAATATCTTACTCAAGCATATAGGTTCAACTAAGCATATTCAATATGTTTAATCACATAAGTCTACTCAAACGAATTTAATTCAATATAGAATTTTAATCAATCTTCACATTCTAAATTGGAATTTAAACAAACGTATTATCTCAAACTCGATTCACACTTCAAGTCACATTAACAATCACACGTTATTACTCGACTCTAGTTTTGGTAAAGACATTAATTCAAATAATAAAAGTTTTCTTAGATTAAAGCTCAAATAATAATCTAATATCTCTTAACTCAATATACGACGCTATTTTCAAAGACGTCGTCTTTTTTCAACTACTTATACGTATTCGCACACGTACTATTACTTATGCTTCTATTATTATTTCTCTTTTTCTTTTAATTAAACTCTTATTGAAATAAAAATTCATTTTCTATTTATGGCTCGACACTTATCTTCGACTCAAAACTCGATTCTTAAACTATTACTCGATAACTTTTATTTTTCATTTAACATTCAAAACATGACAATTTCCTCGACTCCTTTTTAGTTTAAACAATTTGAAAATCAAACTCGATTATCACGGAATAATCATTACTCGTCATAATATAAACAATTACTCAAACAATTATCATTTATAAACTCGATTCTCAAAATAACTCTTATTAACTCTTATTCTCTTTTTTATATCGTTTCTCAATTAATTACTTTAATTCGCTCAATTAATTCTTACTCAACTCTTAATCTCATAGTTTCTCTTACTCGACTTATCTTTTTATTTATTTTCTAAGCTTGACTCAACTTATTTGTCACAGCTCCAAATCCGAGGGACGGCAAAAGCCGGGGTGCGACTGGGATTGGATTAAAGAAGCGGGGAAGAAGGGGGGCTGACTAATTAAATATACATAAAAGACATCATACATTCAATGAACAAGACGTTACTATTAAAAAGGAAGAGTTAATCACGAAGGATTACTCGACAAAAGTACTCGAAAGTATCAAAGTTAAAGATTACAGACTTATACTACAGTGATTTAATAATGTACATATCCTCAAAAAGAGACTAGAGTTTTGCAGCGGAAAGTAGGTCATAGCTAAAGCAATCCTAACTTTTCAACTCGACTAAACTTCAACCACCGCCGCTCTCGTCGCTTCAACCTGCACATTTATAAACACATGCAGGGCTAAGTACGAAGGTACTTAGTGGGCACGATGCCGAAAACATAATCATAAGTAGAGATAATCTCGCATTTCATAATTTGTAGCACATCGGGGGTTTTATTTAAAATTAGCCCGTGTCTACTAAAACATTTGCTGACTCATTTTCACAATTTACTCGGCTGAGCATTTTCTGGTATGTTACGTTCAAATCTTGACCAATTCTCATTCACCGTGGCTGCTTACCCCTCAACAGGATACCACATACACCACCGGTTACAAAGTGCACTAACTCTGGAAAGCACTTAATAGCTAACTCAGAGCCGATCGTTAGTTAACCTATTTTGTTTAACTCATAAATCTGAAAAACACGAATGTTAACTCAGATAGGTACAAGAGAACTCACATAAAACATAAAACAGTTCATGCCATAATTATAACTTTGAAAACACAGATATCAAAGAGATAAAGAAAGGTTTTCGAGCATTGCTCGTTTTGTTTTATATATAGGAAAGCCCACCTCGATGATACAAAACTACTAAACAGGTTCTCGTTCTTCTTTTCATCCGTCCTTTCCTTAGTGCTGGCTTCCTCTTTCATCGTAAAATAATCACACTTTAAAAATAGGTCGCAAAAGATAATCGAACATGGAAATTCGAATTAGGTTTCTAGTCGTTTTGTTTCTTTAGGCATTTGTACGCTACTAGTTTCTTTTTAATTTAAACGGGAACGAGACTTGAACAAATCTCGTTAAAAACTCAAAAGGTCTCATACTCGACTCTTAGGTCAGTAGAGAAGGTAGTCGCTAACTTATTACAGCTTAAACGATCGAAAAAAACTAAGTTACGAAGAAAACAACTTAGGCAAAAAAATCCTGAAATTTCACTGCGCAAAGCAGTAGTTCTGGGGACTGCCCAGAATAGAGGAAATGGAAACAGGAGACAAGCCCTGTACCGTTAGAAAGCTTGGAAATTCTAGTTTACGCTCCAATTTACGGATCTCAAATCCGATAAACGAGCTAAAATATATTACAGTTTCCGGGAAGGGTCGCACAACTGCCGCGGCTAACCCTAGTTGCTCGATAGAATCGACGTATAACTTCCTAAGTTCGTTCTATGTTCTCGTACTCAATTTCTCATGAAATTTCACTCTCAAGGCAGTCAACACGTACTCCCGTACGTGAAGGACTCCTTTTCAAAACTCGTTTATAACCACGACGATCAAACCTCGTCGTTTCAACTACCATTTACTATACCAACAACAAGTTAACAAATTCTCGTTTCTAGTTCTCGACTATAACTACAACTCATATTATAATATTCCGGATCCTCATGTCGTCAACTACAAAGTCGTTCATTAGTCCATAATAATCATTATTATCTAATTAGAATCCTTACTCGACTTCTCGATTATTAATTACGTCCACTTGTTCGTCTCTTACAAGATTTCAAAAGTTATTGGAATTCGTTCATTTTCTACGACATCAATCATCATCTAACGAGATTCATTATTATACATATCATCACTCCATATCATTACTTAAACTCAACTTAAATCCACTTCTTTGTCTATTACAATTTCATTAATATTTTTAGAAAATTCTAATTTAATTCCCAACATCATCTAATGTCATTAGAAACATTAATTCATCAACATATCATCATCTAAATCAAGCTACATGAAAACCCCCAATTTCCTAAAAAAAATCGGTAAAGACATAATAATTTAAGGGGTGATTTTCTTCATCGATTAACATCATTACTCCATTTATCATACTACTACAACATCGATTAAACAATTACAAGTCTCATTACATCACTAATTTGAAAAACCCCAACTCAAACCCTAGCTAAAATTTCGATCATCATCAAAATACATAGGGGTTTTGATTTCTCTTTGTTTTAATCATCAATCGAACATCTCCTAAGATCAATTACACAACTAATTTAAGAATCCAAACATCCTATTCCAAAGCCCCAAATTTTCGGTATTAAGTAGAAAATAGGGTTCTTGATTTTCTTTCAATTTTAATCATAGATCCATATCTAATACACCTAATTACACTAATTAAAGATCAAAACATCTAATCTCCATCATCCTAATTTTCGATCAACATGAGAAAATTAAAAGAAATGGAATCCATTTGGATAGAAATGTAGAGGAGGAGATTACCTTAAACTTTAGTGAAGGAAGAAATAGGATTCGATGGAGGATGATGAACTTGTGGAATTTCTTGTCAAGAACTTGAAGCTTCCAACAATGGTGAAATGAAAAATGGGAGAGAGAGAGAGAGTGTGTAGCCGTGTGTGTTGAGGGAGGGAGTGAGGATGATGGTGATAACTAAGGGTAGAAATAATATCTAACAACTTAGGTGTAAAGTTAATTAGAAATATCTAATGGTGAGTCATAATGTTAAATACTATATAAAATGAAATATCAAGCTTAGAGAGGGAAGGAGAAGTCGGTCAAGAGGGAAAAGAAAAGAAAAAATACGCGTTTTTCCGGCGCGATACGACGGTACGGAAATCGAAAGACGAAAAACATAGCTCGGCACAAAATTATCAAATTCCGATTCGACCAAAAATTATAACGTATTTAACTTATTCGGAAAGTAATATTTAAAATCTAAATTCCGACAAAACTTGGGACGTCACAGTCCGAGTTTCGTCCGGAAAATCATAAAAACGAACTTTCTCGGGCGAGTTTGTATCGCAATTTCGTGAATGTAAAAATCAGACGGTTTTCCGTTCTTAGTTCTAGAATTAAAAAGTTTTCGTACGCGATAACCCTAAATACAGTAGTCATCTAACTGACTTCCGTAATTTATTTTCGGAAACGGATTTCACCGTTGGTTTAGAATTCAAAATCGTAAACTTAGGCATGCAAAGCAATTTTTATTATTAACTTTAAAATTTTAAGACTGCACGAAATTTCTGGGGTATTACATCCTACCCCCCTTGCGAAAAATTTCGTCCCGAAATTTGCATACCTTCTGCAAAAAGATGAGGATATCTCTCCTTCATTTTCTCCTCGAGCTCCCACGTGGCTTCTTCTTGCCCGTGGTGATTCCATAGTACTTTAACGATTGGTATCGATTTAGTTCTTAATTCTTGGACTTTTCTATCCAAAATCGATATCGACTTTTCTTCGGACCTTAGGTCAGATTCAAGAACTACGTCTTGCTGACTAATGACGTGCTTAGGATCATAGACGTATTTTCTCAACTGAGAAACGTGAAATACATTGTGGACACTTCCTAGACGTGGCGGTAAGGCCAATCTATAAGCGACGGGTCCTATTTTCTCGAGGATTTCATAAGGTCCTATGCACCTGGGTCTTAGTTTACCCTTAACTCCGAATCTAAGGATTCCTCTGGTCGGTGATATCTTAAGGAAAACTTTATCTCCTATTTCAAACTCAAGATTGGTTCGACGGTTGTCGGCATAAGACTTCTGTCGGCTCTGGGCTTCTTTCATTCTATTTCGTATCTGCCGAACTATCTCAATCATCTCATTTACTGCATTCGGGCCTAGGTTCTTTCTCTTACCTACTTCGTCCCAATAAAGTGGTGATCTACATTTCCTTCCATACAAAGCCTCATACGGCGCCATTCCTATCATGGCCTGATAGCTGTTGTTGTAAGCGAATTCGACTAAGTGTAGGATTTCTTCCCAATTCGCGCCTCAGTCTAAAACCACTGTTCTTAACATATCGACTAAAATCTGAATCGTCCTCTCTGACTGTCCATCTGTCTGTGGGTGAAACGCTGTACTGAAATTAAGCTCTGTTCCCAATTCTTTCTGCATCGTATTCCAAAATCTCGAGGTAAATTTGGCGTCTCTATCTGATATTATACCTTCGGTACTCCATGTAGATGTACAATCTCTCTGACGTACAACTGAGCTAGTTTCTCTGATCCGTAGGTAGTCTTAATCGGCAAGAAATGTGCTGATTTCGTAAGTCTATCGATAATTACCCAAATAGCTGTGCTTCCTCTTCTTGACTTAGGCAAGCCTGTGACAAATTCCATAGCTATGCCTTCCCATTTCCATTTTGGGACATCCAATGGTTGCAGCAATCCATAAGGTCGTCGGTGTAAAGCCTTAACTTGCTGACATGCCAAACATCTTTCTACAAACGAGGCAACGTCTCGTTTCATTCCATTCCACCAGAAGTTCCTTCTCAAATCCTGATAAAGGATCGCATTGTCTGGTGCTTCGGAATATCCCCAGTTCTTATCTTTAATCGCAACTTTTCCATCGACTCGTCCTTCCTCTGAGCACTGATGATTCTTTCTCTTAAATCTGGTGTAGCTTCTAATGCTGCTATCTGACTTGTTATCGTAGCTGGCGTTCGAGCACTTTGATATCCATCTTCTCGAATTTTCGTACTAAAGTTTCTTCCTCTACAAAGAGGCATCCTAACTTCGTTGGGGCCTTGCGACTCAAAGCGTCTGCTACCACGTTAGCCTTTCTTGGATGATAGTTAATTCCGCAGTCGTAATCCTTGACTAATTCGAGCCATCTCCTTTGTCTCATATTCAGTTCCTTCTGCTCGAAAAAGTACTTCAGACTCTTGTGATCAGTGAATGTCTCAACCCTTACACCATAAAGATGGTGTCTCCAAATCTTTAACGCATGCACCACGGCTGCGAGTTCTAAGTCGTGGGTTGGGTACTCAACTTCGTGAGGTCAAAGTTGTCATGAAGCATAAGCTATAACTCATCCATCTTGCATTAAGACACAACCTAATCCATTTTTCGATGCGTCGGTGTAGACCACATACTCCTTGTTTATGTCTGGAAGAGCTAATACTGGCGCTGTGGTTAATTTCTCCTTGAGCGTTTGGAAACTCTTCTCGCACTCGTCCATCCATTTAAATTTGGTTTCCTTCCTGAGTAGCTGTGTTATCGGCCTAGCAATCGTGGAGAATCCTTCGATGGATCTTCTGTAGTAGCCTGCCAAACCTAAGAAACTTCTGATCTCATTCGGACTCGTCGGTGACTTCCAGTTGTGCACTGCCTACACCTTGGCTGGGTCCACTTTGATTCCTTCCGCCGATACTATGTGCCTAAGGAACATTACTTCCTTCAGCCAAAATTCGCATTTACTGAATTCGGTGTAGAGTTTCTCGGTTCTTAGTGTTTTCAACACTATCCGTAAATGTTCCTCGTGCTCCTTTTCATTCCTAGAGTAAACGAGGATGTCGTCAATGAATACTAAAACGAATTTGTCCAAGTAAGGGTGGAAAACTCTATTCATAAGATCCATGAATACAGCTAGAGCATTGGTTAAACCAAACGGCATTACTAGGAATTCGTAATGGCCATATCAGGTTCTAAAGACGGTCTTCGGTACATCTTCAGGTTTGATCTTCAGCTGATGGTACCCTGACCTTAAATCCATTTTGGAGAAGACTCCTGCACCCTTGAGCTGATCGAACAGTTTCTCGATCCTTGGCAAAGGATATTTGTTCTTGAGTGTGACCTTGTTCAGTTCTCGATAATCTATACACATTCTCATCGATCCGTCCTTTTTCCTAACAAACAACATGGGTGCTCCCCAAGGTGAGACGCTTGGCATGATGAACCCAAGGTCTAGCAATTCTTGTAACTAGATTTTGAGCTCTTCTAGTTCTTTCGGTGCCATCCTACATGGGGCTTTAGATTTAGGAGCTGCTCCTGGTTCTAAGTCGATCGTGAAGTCCACGTGACGATCTAGTGGCAATCCTGGTAACACTTCTGGAAAGACGTCTTCGTATTCATTCACAACTTTTAAGTCTTGGATGGTCTTCTCGGCTCCTGGCTCTCCGACTAGGTACACGAGATAAGCTGTGGTACCTTTCTTCTTCATGAGTTTCGTGGCTTGAAGGGCTGATATAATTGGTACGCCTCTACCCATGGAAATTCTATGGAATTTGGTTGGTTCCTTACCCAGGGTTTGAAAAGAGATTTTTCTCTCGTTGCAGAGAATTGTGGCATAATTCTCTGACAACCAATCCATTCCTAAGATTATATCTACGTCCCACATTATCATAACGTTAAGTTGTTCGCCTTAACCTTAAGAGTTACGATTTCTAGTTCTAGGTTAGAGCAAACATGCGTGGAAGTAGTGATCTCTCCTGAAGGTGTAGCTACTCTCATAGAATGTGCAGCTCTTACAGGTCTGATGTCTAAGTTATCGGCACACGAGCCAGCAATGAAAGAATGCGATGCGCCAGTATTAAACAGTATCTTAATAGGGATGTTGTGTAGTTTTCCCATACCTGCTAGGTTGCCTTTTCCCTTGTGCTGGCCACCCTGTTTGATAGCACATGCCCTCGCATTCTGTTGTTGCTGTGCATGCTGCTGGAACTGCTGTTGGTTCATTTGCGGCTGCTGCGGCTGTGCTTGTATGGCTCTGAGAGGTATGGCCTGCAGCGGTTTCGGGCAATCTTTCTTCATATGCCCCTTCTGTCCACAATTGAAACAGTTGGGGGTGCCTATCTGACAAACTCCGGGATGGGCTCTGTTGCACTTAGAGCAGACAGGAATGGTAACCCTCCCTGGGTTAATTCCTCTCTGGTTGAAGTTTCATTGCTGTCCTTGCGGCTGGATCTGTTGACCGTTGCAATTCCATGGAGCGTTCTACTTATTCCCCTGAATAAACAACCCCGATTGGTTGTTTCCCTGCCACGGTCTTTTGTTGCTATTACTGTTGTTGTTGTTGTTGTTGTTCTGACCAGGCTGCTGATAGCCCTGTTGATTTCCCTTTCTCTGACTTCCCTAGTTGTTATAATTTAGATTGTAGCCTCCGCTACCTCCTCCATTCCACTTCCTCTTTCCCTGATAGTTGCTATTATTGTTGTTATAATAGCCTTGCATCTGGTTCTATGCTGGAGCTGATGCAGTTGGTACAACTTTCTTCTCATCAGGCACGACGGCCTCCATTTCCAATGCTCTTCCCAAAATGTCAGTGTAGCCTAGTCCCCCATGACTAGCTTACGCGATTCCCAGTTCATGTCGTAGTCCCCCTTGGAACTTCTTCGATAATTTCTCCTCGGTATCAACCAAAGCAGGTGCATACCTAGACAGCTCGCAAAACTTGGCGTCATACTCAGTCACGGTCAGCTTTCCTTGCTTCAAATTATAGAACTTGGCTTCCTTCTGAGCTCTATACGTCTTGGGTACGTACTTATCGAACAGTATTTCCTTGAATTCTTCCCACGTGAAACGAGCCAGCTGCTCTGCGGGTATCACCTTCTACCTGGCTTCCCACCAATAATCTGCCGATCCAGTCAGTTGGAACGCGACAAATAGCATTCTCTCCTCATCAGTACATCTGAGGAGTTTGAATATCTTCTCAGTAGATCTTACCCATAGCTCAGCATCGCTAGGACTACCCGTTCCATTAAACATCAGGGGGTTTCATTTGAGGAAGAGGTCCTCAATATCCCTACGGGGTGGTGGTGGAGGTGGTGGTGATGGGGGTGGTGATGGGGATGGTGACGGGGTAGCATTCTGCTCGTGCTCTTGTTCTCTGTCGTTCTCTGGTTGACGTCTCCCACGTCCTCGAGGCCTTCCAGGTCCTCGACCTCTCCTATTGTTAATGTTTCTTGGCGGCATTTTCTTTGATCTAAAGAAATTTGAAATTCTCATTAGTCTTTTCTGTTAATCACTCTTAGTACTTACTAGCTCGTTCTCAACTTAATCAAGTTCACGGGACGACATATTGAACATAGCTTCGATACAAACTTCGTAATCTTTTAACTTTCAGGTTAGACTTAAATTTCTCGTCACACGAATTCATTGACATTCTGATTTAATTACACGATTCATAGAAAAAATTTTTCTTGCGATTCAAAACCCTCTCATGGGTCATGTATATATATATACATCAAAAAGAATATTAATTCTGCCTCCAACGAGGACTTAAACAAAAAAGTTAGACTACTACTAGTCTAAATTAGGCTGACTGCCTACTATTTACAGGGTGCACTAACAAGCTGCAACTCCGTACCTATTAAAAGTACTAGAACATAAACGATTCATAAAATTTCGTATCCGTTAGAGTACTACAAAAACTAGTTACTGATCCGACTATATCAGGACAAAAGAGCTACTACTACTACTAACATGCGTCTACGATGCTCTACTCAACAGACTACAGTCGAGTTGAAACTGCCCTCTACGGCCTGAAACCCTAAGAGTCCTCCTCGGGGTCCTCATCTGGATCCTCGTCCGGGTCCTCCTCAGGATCCTCATCCGGGTCCTCCTCCTCAGACCAAATACGAGCTGGAGTGCCTCATCCTCCCTCAGAGTAGAGCTGTCAGAAAGTGTAAGCAGAGTGGGTGACGGTGCCTCTGAAACTGTCTCCTCAAGGTCGGAAATAAGGTAGTCCTCACTGAGCTCTACTGCATGCTTCTTCTGGGGAAGAAGGTGCTCTGGAACGGAACCGGAACCTGAACCTGACTCGAACTCCTCCCTAGAACGGACTCTGGACGGTCCTGCCTCCATCTGACCTCTAACTATGCCCCACTTCTCATAGATCTCCTCAAGCGGTGTCAGTGGAGATGGTAACTCTAACATGGCGGCAAGCTCCACGTCAATCTCTCGGTACTCTAACTCTGTCCGAAATAGTCCTATCTCTAAAGGTCCCCTGACTCTAACACAAACGTCAGGTAAGAACGGTGAAGATAGTCCTAACAACGCAGCTGTCTCGGCGTCGATCTCTACGAATCTCGGTCCTGGGATCAACTCCTTGATCTGTGTACTAACTGGCGGTAACTCTGGTGTAACAGCGGGCTCCTCGTCTACCTCTAATTGCTCTGACTCCGCGTCAGACTCCTCACTCGGCACAAAGTCTGGTGGTAACTCCAACAAGGCGGAAAACTCTGGGTCCAAGTCGAGGTGCTCTAGCTCGGTCTCTGCGGGAAAGTGACTGTAGGGGAGATGCGGCTCAAAAGGAACTGGAAGCATGCATCTGCTGTCAAAGAATCGCCTGTGTACAAACAGGGCGAATCCTGTGTAGTTGCCGGTCGGCTCTGTGTCGTCGCCGAAAATTCCTAGAAAGTACCACGCCACGCGGTGTGCCCAACCGTGCCACTCGTCCGGTAGGTGTACAATCAGGTCTGATATTGCCTGACTCTCCAGAATCAAGTGCCGTACTAGAAAGTAAACTGACGAAAAGTTGCTAACTATCTGCCCCACATCGTAATCTGCCTCAAACTCATAATACTCGTCTTGTATCATATCTAGTATGGTACGCTCGCACGCGGCCAAGGGCTGGCTCTTCCGAGCAGTAACACGAGTCCTAGCCATCCTAGAAAAGTTTTAAGAAAATACGGATTAGTAACAGGTAGGGAAATAACTTATCTCAACTAAATACTTAAATAAAATTTCAAGATTTTATTTCCATTCTTATCTTACTACATTCTTATTCACTTTAATTCTTTAGTACTTTCTCAACAACATTTCTTAACGATTCTTACTTATTAAAACAAAGTACGTTTATTTTGTTCATGTTACTTATTCAAAAGTAACATCCATTCACAAAAGAATTTGTCGTTAACGACTCTTGATACTCGTACTATTGGTAGTCTTTGCTCAAGACGAAATATGGAATAAATTCCAAAAGAAAATGGAATATAACTTAAAGAATAACTTTTCTGGAAACTAAGTTCCAGTTGTCGTCACTAGAATCGGGCGATCGATGGAAAAATTTAATCAAGCTTCGTGCTCGACTTCTAATAATTTATACGATTTTCTTCGTAGAGTTCGATCAAGGCAAACCCTACTAAAACATGATACGAAAAAGAAACAGAATGACGTGACATGAATGACGTCATTTAAGTTACTTACACGTAAGAAACGTTCACTTATTTCATTTGGCTTTGATTCCCTTTATTCTATCTTCGTCGTCTCATTCATATCTTTCTTAATTCAAAGCCGAAAGCTTCTCAAACGTCTAATCGTTTACTCCGTTTACTAACACGATTTACCGTACCATTTTTATTTCATTTTCCTCGCAGGAAATTCTTGTTTGGATTTTTAAAACAAAGTTCGACTTTGCCGAATCTTTATTCATGTCACCTTATGCACGTGACATTCATCAGTAGAAGTTCTCCTCGTGTCGGGGATCTCCTTTCGAAATCATTTCATAATAACGTTTCTTAAAAACGTCTAAATTCTCGAAGAACCGGAAAGATCTTAGGTTTCGAGTATATGTTATCATGGAACCGGGAAAAATCCCTAAAATCCAACTATATTCTTGTGCCCAAAAATTTTTCATAAGAAAGAAATTATCGCGCAAATAATTTCACATAAGATAGTACTTGTACTATCACATAATCACATAAAAGTATGCAAAGTATAAAAATTATACTTCCATAAAATTCTTATTTTTGGCACAAAACTCATTCTCATTCTCAATTTCGTTGAAATTTCTTATTTAAAACTCATAAAATTTCTTATTTAAAAAAAATCACATAATTAAAATTCTTTCCTTTTCCTCGTTGAGTCGACGTAGCGGGAGGTTGAGTTGACATCTACATTCTCAATCTTAGTGTCATAGTCTAACTCTTATCTTTTACTTGAAAGAAGGCCCTGATCTAGAGTATATACAAATACTCTATCCTATGACTCGAAAGAAGACTCGATATAGAGTACGAATGAATACTCTATATTATTTCTTGAAGGAAGACTCGTATACAAATACCACTCTGTGGCATTACTAAAATAATGACTCATACTAGAAAAGAATGACTCATAACCAGAGCAGGAAACGAACTACTGCTCCGATACCACTCTGTGGTATCACTAAAAAGAATGACTCGAACTAGAAGGTTACAGAGCAGAAAACGAACCTCTGTTATGATACCACTCTGTGGTATCACTAAAAGAATAACTCGTACTAAAAGATTGAATCATAAGCAGAGCAGAAAACGAACCTCTGCTCTGATACCACTCTGTCACAGCCCTAAATCCCGAGGGACGGCAAAAGTCGGGGTGCGACTGGGATTGGATTAAAGAAGCGGGGAAGAAGGGGGGTTGACTAATTAAACATACATAAAAGACATCATACATTCAATGAACAAGACGTTACTATTAAAAAGGAAGAGTTAATCACAAAGGATTACTCGACAAAAGTACTCGAAAGTATCTAAGTTAAAGATTACAGACTTATACTACAGTGATTTAATAATGTACATATTCTCAAAAAGAGACTAGAGTTTTGCAGCGGAAAGTAGGTCATAGCTAAAGCAATCCTAACTTCTCAACTCGACTCAACTTCAACCACCGCCGCTCTCGTCGCTTCAACCTGCACATTTATAACACATGCAGGGATAAGTATGAAGGTACTTAGTGGGCACGATGCCGAAAACATAATCATAAGTAGAGATAATGTGGCATTTCATAATTTGTAGCAAATCGGGGGTTTTATTTAAAATTAGCCCGTGTCTACTAAAACATTTTCTAACTCATTTTCACAATTTACTCGGCCGAGCATTTTCTGGTATGTTACGTTCAAATCTTGACCAATTCTCATTCACCGTGGCTGGTTACCCCTCAACAGGATACCACATACACCACAGGTTACAAAGTGCACTAACTCTGGAAAGCACTTAATAGCTAACTCAGAGCCGATCGTTAGTTAACCTATTTTGATTAACTCATAAATCTGGAAAACACGAATGTTAACTCAGATAGGTACAAGAGAACTCACATAAAACATAAAACAGTTCATGCCATAATTATCACTTTGAAAACACAGATATCAAAGCGATAAAGAAAGGTTTTCGAGCATTGCTCGTTTTGTTTTATATATAGGAAAGCCCGCCTCGATGATACAGAACTACTTAACAGGTTCTCATTCTTCTGTTCTTCCGTCCTTTCCTTAGTGCTGGCTTCCTCCTTCATCGTAAAATAATCACACTTTAAAAATCTGTCGCAAAAGATAATCGAACATTGAAATTCGAATTAGGTTTCTAGTCGTTTTGTTTCTTTAGGCATTTGCACGCTACTAGTTTCTTTTTAATTTAAACGGGAACGAGACTTGAAAAAATCTCGTTTAAAACTCGAAAGGTCTCATACTCGACTCTTAGGTCAGTAGAGAAGGTAGTCGTTAACTTATTACGGCTTAAACGATCGAAAGAAACTAAGTTGCGAAGAAAACAACTTAGGCAAACAAATCCTGAAATTTCACTGCACAAAGCAGTAGTTCTGGGGACTGTCCAGAACAGAGGAATTGGAAACAGGGAACAAGCCATGTACCGTTAGAAAGCTTGGAAAGTCTAGTTTACGCTCCAATTTACGGATCTCAAATCAGATAAACGAGCTAAAAGATATTACAGTTTCCGGGAAGGGTCGCACAACTGCCGCGGCTAACCCTAGTTGCTCGATAGAATCGACGTATAACTTCCTAAGTTCGTTCAAAGTTCTCGTACTCGATTTCTCATGAAATTTCACTCTCAAGGCAGTCAACACGTACTCCCGTACGTGAAGGACTCCTTTTCAAAACTCGTTTATAACCACGACGATCAAACCTCGTCGTTTCAACTACCATTTACTATACCAACAACAAGTTAACAAATTCTCGTTTCTAGTTGTCGACTATAACTACAACTCATATTATAATATTCCGGATGCTCATGTCGTCAACTACAAAGTCATGCCTTAGTCCATAATAATCATTATTATCTAATTAGAATCCTTACTCGACTTCTCGATTATTAATTACGTCCACTTGTTCGTCTCTTACAAGATTTCAAAAGTTATCGGAATTCATTCATTTTCTACGACATCAATCATCATCTAACGAGATTCATTATTATACATATCATTACTTAAACTCAACTTAAATCCACTTCTTTGTCTCTTACAATTTCATTAATATTTTTAGAAAATTCTAATTTAATTCCCAACATCATCTAATGTCATTAGAAACATTAATTCATCAACATATCATCATCTAAATCAAGCTACATGAAAACCCCCAATTTCCTAAAAAAAATCGATAAAGACATAATAATTTAAGGGGTGATTTTCTTCATCGATTAACATCATTACTCCATTTATCATACTACTACAACATCAGTTAAACAATTACATGTCTCATTGCATCATTAATTTGAAAAACCCCAACTCAAACCCTAGCTAAAATTTCGGTCATCATCAAAATACATAGGGGTTTTGATTTCTCTTTGTTTTAATCATCAATCGAACATCTCCTAAGATCAATTACAAAACTAATTTAAGAATCCAAACATCCTACTCCAAAGCCCCAAATTTTCGGTATTAAGTAGAAAATAGGGTTCTTGATTTTCTTTCAATTTTAATCATAGATCCATATCTAATACACCTAATTACACTAATTAAAGATTAAAACTTCTAATCTCCATCATCCTAATTTTCGATCAACATGAGAAAATTAAAAGAAATGGAATCCATTTGGATAGAAATGTAGAGGAGGAGATTACCTTAAACTTTAGTGAAGGAAGAAATAGGATTCGATGGAGGATGATGAACTTGTGGAATTTCTTGTCAAGAACTTGAAGCTTCCAACAATGGTGAAATGAAAAATGGGAGAGAGAGAGAGAGTGTGTAGCCGTGTGTGTTGAGGGAGGGAGTGAGGATGATGGTGATAACTAAGGGTAGAAATAATATCTAACAACTTAGGTGTAAAGTTAATTAGAAATATCTAATGGTGAGTCATAATGTTAAATACTATATAAAATGAAATATCAAGCTTAGAGAGAGAAGGAGAAGTCGGTCAAGAGGGAAAAGAAAAGAGAAAATACGCGTTTTTCCGGCGCGATACGACGCTACGGAAATCGAAAGACGAAAAACATAGCTCGGCACAAAATCGTCAAATTCCGATTCGACCAAAAATTCTAACGTATTTAACTTATTCGGAAAGTAATATTTAAAATCTAAATTCCAACAAAAACTCGAGACGTCACACTCCGAGTTTCGTCCGGAAAATCATAAAAACGAACTTTCTCGGGCGAGTTCGTATCGCGATTTCGTGAATGTAAAAATCAGAAGATTTTCCGTTCTGAGTTCTAGAACTAAAAAGTTTTCGTACGCGATAACCCTAAATACAGTAGTCATCTAACTGACTTCCGTAATTTATTTTCGGAAACAGATTTCACCGTTGGTTTTAGAATTCCAAATCGTAAACTTAGGCGTGCAAAGCCATTTTTATTATTAACTTTAAAATTTTAAGACTGTACGGAATTTCTGGGGTATTACATTATTATTCTCATATTCTATTATTTTTTATTTTATGAAGAAATTCTTATTTTAGTTATTTTGATCTCACTTATTTTTAAACTTCAAACTTCTCGATTAATTTAATATCATTCGGATAATTAAATTCATACTCGGTTTAAAGCTTTTCGTTGATTACTTATATTCAACTCTATTATTATTTATTATTCTCATTATTTCTCGTTTATTCAAACGACTTAATTCTCAATTTCTCGACTCAAATTTCATACTCGTTTTATAACTCTTTTCCTTTAATTCTATCTCGTCTTTTATTTTTCATATATTACGACTTCTAATTCATCGATATTTATTTCTCTATTATTAATTTCTCTAGTCTCGATTTATTTAACTCGATTAACTTTTTCTCTTAATCTTTAATAAAGAAATTACCTTCCTTTATTATTTTCTAGTTTATGATCATTTCTTAAATTAATGATTTTTTTTATTTTCTCTTTAATTTTTATTCCAACAAATATCTTGAATATTTTATTATTTTAATAATTAATTTCTTTTAGAATTAATTTTAATGATCTTTAAATCTTCAAATAAAACACCAAGAACACCTAGAACACACACTAGGCATTCATTCAAATCTTCAAAAATTCATATCTTTTCACCAAGAACACCTAGAACACACACTAGGTATCCTTTCTTATTTTCTTCGATTTTTACCTCTTTTTATGCTTAAAATTTATTCTTTTTATCTCATAAATCCTACTAACATCTAATATTCAAAATTTCCACAACAAAACATCATACTATCATCAAAATCATTACAACATCATAAACATCAAAATGTCATAAAAATTATTTTTCTTCTAAACATGCATATATATTTTGATTTTCTTCATAACAACATCATTGGAGATTAAATCATCATATACTCATAATCATCTCATTCTCATTATATCATCAAATCATCAACAAGATAATCAAGTAAAAATACTCCTCCACACTCCAATATACACGGCACACACATATATTTTTAGGCATGTTTTTTCTCAAATTTCTCATGCATAAATCTCAATCAAAATATACTCATAAACACATATCAAACATCAAATTATCAAATACTCAAGAAAATCAAATTTTCCTATTTTTCTCTAATTTTTCGGTTTTAATCAAAATTTTAGGGAATTAATTCTTCTTTCTCTTTTAATCAAAGATAAATTCCTAGGCTCGATTTCCTATCGATTTCTTCACTCGAATCTCACATTGAATCTCATATCAAATCCCTAGTTTTTGCCTAAGTATAAATTAAATCATGCATGTATATTTTTCTTTAGAGATTAGGGAGATTACAAATATACAAGAAATCAAATAAATAACCCTACTTCAAAATAATTAAATGGATGCTCCTTTCTTGAATCTCTTGGACCGAAAATGAACAAGATTAGGGCTCAAACTCTTGGCTTGGAATTTCCATGGTTGAATCCACCTTAATCCTCAAGAAAAATGAAACAAAAATTAATTATCCACACTAGGGCATAAGTGCCGAAATTTTTAAGAAAAAATAGAGGGATGATTGTTTTGATTTCAAGCTCAAGAATTTGAAGGATTATTACCTTTCTCTTTAGAGTAAGAAAGAACTAGGTAAATGATGATGGAAATCTCTTGATCTTGAAAGCTTGAAGTTTGAAACTTGAAGCTTTAATGGAGGATTTCCAACTTTGTGTTGTGTGTGTGTGTGATCGGCAAGAGGGGAAGAGAGATGAGAGGATTTTTTTTTTCTTTCCTCTTTGAGAGTTATTGAGAGAGAGAGAGAGAGGTTGAGAGAGAGAGTAGAGAGGTTGAGAGAGAAAATGATATGATGAATGAGAAATGATGTTAAATTAAATGTAGTAAGTTAAGAATAAGAATAACATCATTATATTCCATATAGGTGTTGAATTTAGGGGTCTAGGGAGAGAGATTAGGGAGAGAGAGGAGAGTGATGTCGGTGGGAGGGAGGGAGGGAGAGAGATTCTTTTTGACAGATAAAATTTTACCCGGTTGAGAAAGTTTTCCGGATAAAAAGTCCGTATTATTTCATTTATATTGAAAACGGCTCTAATCTCTCCTCGTCTCGTTTCCGACACTAGAAACATCTCAAACCTATCTCATGTCCCATTAAATAAATCAAGGATTCTAATTTTTAGGTCAAAATTCCAAGTAACGAAGAAAACCTAAAAATTAATCGGCTAATTAATCCGTTAAGGATTAAATTCTTATAACTCTCTCATGTGATCTCGGATAAGCTTCTAACATATCTCAGGGGTCATAGAATTAATTCTAGATTCAAAAGACTCTAATTAGGTCAAATTCTAAGTTCGTCGGTGAATAGCGTTTTCTCAGTTATAGCTACTATTCACTCAAAAGTAAAAATTCTCGGAATTCTCTGAAATTCATTCTCATGCTCAAACTCATTTAAATAAACTCAATCAATGCATCACATCCTCAATTCGAGTAATTTAAACACATAAGTTCACGTTAAGGCACATAAGGGCATTTTAGTCTTTTCACAAATTTTCTTTTTCCTTAGGAAAAATTTTATCACTCAAAACTTGATAATTGAGCATATCAACTCATTTAGAACGCACTTAAGGACTTATGAAAGCTCGGGGTATTACATTGCCACTTTTTTTTCTTTTACAATTCCTTGTTAACTACTTGGCATCATCAACTTTCTCTCTCATGTTCTGTTTTACTACATTCGTTTCTTTCATTTACTTTGATCCCCTTTATTCTGTCCTTCTTGACCCAATCATTTCTTTCTTATTTCGAAGCCAATACTTCTCAAACGTCTAATCGTTTCTTTCATTCACTTGGTACAGAATTAACTTTCCTTATCATTACTTATCTTATTTCCTTGAAGAAAATTCTTATCGGCTCTTGATTACAAAAACAAAAATCGACTTTGTCGAGTCTTTGTTCATGACATTATACGCACGTGACATTCGTCTATAAAAGTTCTTCCCGTTTTACGATCTCCTTTCAAAATCATTTGAACTAACATTTCTTAAAACGTCTAAGTTCTCGAGGAATAGGAAAGACCTTAGATTCAAATGATAACACGATTCTTCTTCCTTATAACGACCTTTACTCAACCTCCTCCACCTTTGTCACTCAACCTGCACATTTAAAAACAAACATGTAGGGCTAAGTACATAAAGCACTTAGTGGGCACTTTGCCGAAAACATATATTAAGTATTGATAAATCAGGCATTCTTATCTATGTAGCACATCGGGGTTTTCTTTTAAAATGCCCGTGTCTACTAAAACATTTTCTTATCATTTTCACAATTTAGCTTGGCCAAGCATTTTTCTGACAGATGTTACGTTCAATCTTGCCCAATAAGAATCACCGTGGCTGGTTACCCCTCAACAGGATACCACATACACCACCGGCTACTGTGTACACTAACTTTGGAAAGCAAGTCGGCTAACTCAAAGTCCGATCGTTTTAGTTAACAAGTCGGTTAACTAATAAATTCTGGATAGTAGGTCGGCTAACTCAGAAGGGTACAAGAGAACTCACATAAAATATAAAATAGTTTATGCCTGATAATCATTTTTGATAAACACAGTTATCAAAGCTATAAATATCACTTTTGATTTGTAGAAAAAATCCACATTTTGTTTGGTATATATAAAAGCCCACCTTAAAGATTACAGAACTTCTAATCGAGCTTCCGTTCTTCAATCTTCCGTCCTATCCTTGTGCTAACTTCCTCCTTCATCGTACATAATCATACTTCGATAACTCGTTGATACGATAAATGAAAATGGAAATCAAAAACGAAATCGAATTAGTCTTTAAGCTTTTTAGGCATTTGCACGCTAAACTAGATTCTTTTAGTTAAACGGGAACGAGACTCGAACGCATCTCATTTAGATCTCATTTGGTTCCTTACTCGACACTTATGTCGGTAAAACTGAAGTCGATTGCTTACAACGACTTAGAAGATCAAAAGGAATTAAGTTAAAAAGAATTCAATTTACGAAACTAGGTTCTTGACATTACTGCACAGATCACTAAGCTTGCACAGAACATGGGATTTCGAAACAGGGGACATGCCCTGTACCAAAAGAAAGCCACGGATGTCTACTTTACTATCCAATTTACGGATCTCAATTCCGATAAACGAGCTAGGAGATATGACAGTTTCCGTGAAGGGTCGCAAAATTGCCGAGTAAAACCCTAATGCTTGATAAAATCGACGCACGGTTTTCTAGGTTCGTTTTATGTTATTGTACTTAAATTCTCACGAAATTTACACATCAAGGCAGTCGACACGCACTATCTTATGTGAAGAACTCCTTCCTCGTCTATAAGCACGACGTTTAAAAACTCGTCTCTTCAACTATACAATTACTATACCAAAATAATTCCAACTTCTCGTTCACAACTATAACTTATCATTTCATAACTCGGATGAACATGTCGTCAACTACAAACTTATTCATTTAACAATAACATTCATTAATATCTAATTACTTTTCTTACTCGTCTTTTCTATCAATACATATATTCATTCATTCGTCTCTTACGAAATATCCGACGTCATTGGAATTCGATCCAATTTCTACAATATTATTAATCGTCTATCAAGAACCATTAGTACGTGAATCATAACCTCAATTGATTATCTAATCTTGACTTATTTATGAATCTTCGTCTCTTACACTTTTCATAATATTTTTAGAAAAATCTAAATAAATTCATGTCATCATCTAACATTATATAAAACCTTAATTTATCAACCAATCCTCAATATAATCAAACTATACCAAACCCCTAATTCCTTATTAGTTTTCGGTTTTGACATTAAATTCGGAGAGGTGATTTTCTTCATTAATTCAATCCATTAATCCATTTCTAATCCTACTACAACATGTATTAATCAAGAATTAAACTTCTACATCTTTAATTGAATTTCAACCCTTGAAACCCTAGCCCCTAAAATCGGTCCACCTTAATTCTTTAGGGCAATCCATTTCTTCTTGCATAAATCATCAATTAAACACTTTCTATGTAATACCCCAGAATTTCCGTACAGTCTTAAAATTTTAAAGTTAATAATAAAAATGGCTTTGCACGCCTAAGTTTACGATTTTGAATTCTAGAACCAACGGTGAAATCCGTATCCAAAAATTAATTACGGAAGTCAGTTAGATGACTACTGTATTTAGGATTAGCGCGTACAAAAACTTTTTAGTTCTGGAACTCAGAACGGAAAACCGTCTGATTTTTACATTCACGAAATCGCAATACGAACTCGCCCGAGAAAGTTCATTTTTATGATTTTCCGGATGAAACTCGAACTGTGTCGTCCCGAGTTTTTGTCGGAATTAAGTTTTTAAATATTATTTTTCCGATTAAGTATAATACGTTAGAATTTTTGGTCGAATCAGAATTTTACGATTTTGTGCCGAGCATCGTTTTTCGTCGTTCGATTTCCGTAACGTCGTATCGCGCCAGAAAAGCGCGTAATTTCTTCTTTTCCCTCTCTTGGCCGACATTACACACTCTCTTATACATGATATTTCATTTCTTTATAATATTTATCCTAATAACTCACCATAGATATTTTTATATCACTTTACACCTATTAACCTAAAGTAATAACATAACAATTTACTCATCTCCCTCACTTACTCTCTCCCTCATTTTCGAACACACACACACATCTCCTCTCTCTCTTTGTTCTTCCATCACCATTGAAGACCTCAAGTTCTTGGACAAGAAATTCTTCACAAGTCTCTAATCCTTCATCGAATCTTCTAACTTCCTTTAGTAATCTTCAAGGTATTTATCTCCTCTCTAATTCTATCCATTCCAAATCCATTTCTTTTAATTTTTCATATGGATCAAAAACTATGGATGTTGGGATTTAGATGATTTGATCTCTAATTAGTGTAATAGGGTGGATTAGTTATGGATATATGATTAAAATTGAAAGAAAATCCAAGAACCCTAATTCCTTCTATGTACCGAAAATTAGGGCTTTCTATTAGGATGATGGAATTCTTCAATTAGTTGGATAATCATGCTTAGGAGGTGTTCAATTAGTGATTAGAACAAAAAAAAATCGAAACCCCTATGATATTGAAGGGGACCGATTTTAGGGCTAGGGTTTGAATTGGGGTTTTCAAATTAATGGTGTAATTAGACTTGTAATTGTTTAATTGATGTTATAATAGTGTGATAAAGGGATTAATGTTGTTAATCGATGAAGAAAATCAACCCCCCTCATGCATGTTAATACCGATTTTTTTATAGAAATTGGGGAATTTCATGTAGCTTGTTTTATTGATGATTTGTTGATAAAATAATGTTCCTAATCATGTTAGTTGATAATAGGAATTATTTGAGAATTTTCTAAAATTATTAATGAAGTCGTAAGAGACAAAGAATCCCATTTAAGTTGAGATTAAGTAATGATATGAAGTGATGATATGTATAATAATGGATCTCGTTAGATGTTGATTGATGTCGTAAAATTTGAACGAATTCCGATAACTTTTGAAATCTCGTAAGAGACGAACAAGTGGTCGTAATTAATAATCGAGAAGTCGAGTAAGAATTCTAACTTGATAATAATGTTTATTATGGACTAAGGAACGACTTTGTAGTTGACGACATGAGCATTCGGATTAGTATAATATGAGTTGTAGTTATAGTCGAGAACTAGCAACGAGAAATGTTAACTTGATTTTGGTTTAGTAATTGGTAGTTGAGACGACGATGTTTAGAACGTGGTGCTAATGAAACGAGTTTTGAAAAGGAGTCCTTCACGTATGGGAGTACGTGTTGACTACCTTGAGAGTCCAGTTTTGTTAGAAATCGAGTACGAGAACTTAGAACGAACTTAGGAAGTTATACGTCGATTCTATCGAGCAACTAGGGTTAACCGCAACAGTTTTGTGACCCTTGTCGGAAACTGTAATATCTTTTATCTCGTTTATCCGATTTGAGATCCGTAAATTAGAGCGTAAACTAGACTTTCCAAGATTTCCAATGATACAGGGCTCATACCCTGTTTCCAGTTCCGCTGTTCTGGGCAGCCCCCAGAACTACTGCCTTGTGCAGTGATTTTTCAGGATTTATTTTACTAAGTTGTTTTCTTCGCAACTAAATTTCTTTCGATCATTTAAGCCGTAATAAGTTAACGACTACCCTCTCTACTGACCTAAGAGTCGAGTATGAGACCTTTCGAGTTTTAAACGAGATTTGTCCAAGTCTCGTTCCCGTTTAATTAAAATGAAACTAGTAGCGTGCAAATGCCTAAAGAAATGAAACGACTAAAACCTAATTCGAATTTCTATGTTCGATTATCTTTTACGACCGATTTTAAAGTGTTATTATTTTACGATGAAGGAGGAAGCCAGCAGTAAGGAAAGGATGGAAGATATCGCTTTGATATCTGTGTTTTCAAAGTGATAATTATGGCATGAACTGTTTTATGTTTTATGTGAGTTCACTTGTACCTATCTGAGTTAACATTCGTGTTTTCCAGATTTTAAGAGTTAATCTAAATAGGTTAACTAACGATCGGCTCTGAGTTAGCTATTAAGTGCTTTCCAAAGTTAGTGCACTTTGTACCTGTGGTGTATGTGGTATCCTGTTGAGGGGTAACTAGCCACGGTGAATGAGAATTGGTCAAGATTGAACATAACATACCAGAAAATGCTCGGCCGAGTAAATTGTGAAAATAAGTCAGAAAATGTTTAGTAGGCATGGGCTAATTTTAAATAAAACCCTGATGTGCTACAAATTATGAAATGCCAAATTATCTATACTTATGATTATGATTTCGGCATCGTGCCCACTAAGTACTTTTGTACTTAGCCCTGTATATGTTTTCTAAATGTGCAGGTTGAAGCGACGAGAGCGGCGGTGGTTGAAGTTGAGTTGAGAAGTTAGGATGCGTTAGCTATGACTTACTTTCCGCTGCAAAACTCTAAGTCTTTTGAGAACATGTACATTATTAAATCACTGTAGTATAAGTCTGTAATCTTGAACTTAGATACTTTCGAGTACTTTTGTCGAGTAATCCTTCGCGATTAACTCTTCCTTTATAATAGTCAAGTCATGTTCATTGAATGTATGTTGTCTTTTATGTATGTTTAGTTAGTCAGCCCCCTTCTTCCCCACTTCTTTAATCCAATCCCAGTCGCACCCCGACTTCTACCGTCCCTCGGGATTTGGGGCTGTGACATCCTAAGCCTAATCATCCAATCAATTTTGAGATCAAAGCATCCTAACTACTTTCCCATAATTTTCGGTCATACCCTAGGTTTAGTGTTCTTGATTTTTCTCATAAATTAAACCATGAGAATTAATTCCTATCCATCTTATATCATGAAATAAGACATCAATCATCATCCTAATTCATCTTAATATTTTCGATCATAATGAAAATTAAAAGAATGGAATTTTGAATTGGATAGATTAATAGCTATGAAGATTACCTTGAGTATTATGAGATTAGAAATGGAATTAGATGGATGATGATCAAAGTAGGTGAAGAATCCTTGCCAAAAGCTTCAAGTTCTTCAATGGAGTTGAAGAGAAAATTGAGAGAGATAGTATGTATGTGTGTGGCGGTTTAGGGGGGTGTTGGGAGGGAAGAAGATGACTAATATGAAGAGATATTATGTAATAAACACTTAGGTGTAAAGTTTTAAGAATGATCTAATGGTGAGTCATAAAGTTATATTACTATAAAATTGAAATATCCTATGTTTGTGTGTGAGGGTGATGTCAGCTATGAGGAGTTTTAATACTCCAATTATCGCATTTTTTCCGGCTCGTTACGACGTAATAAAAATCGAGAATTAAAAACGTAGTCGGTTACGTTTTCGTCGAAATCTAATTCGACCATTAAATCCGAAATATTTTACATACTTAAAAAGTATAATTTAATTTCTAAAATCCGACAAAAACTCGGGACATCACGGTCCAAATTTTGTCCAGAAAATAATAAAACTAACTTTCTCCGGTGAACTCATATCGAAGAAAAAGTGAATGTAAAGTTCGACAGTTTTTCGATCTGAGTTCTAGAACTAAAAAGTTTTCGTACGCGAAAACTCTAATATAGTAGTCATCTGACTGACTTCCATAATTTATTTTCGGAAACGAATTTCACCGTTAGTCTTAGAATTTAATTTCATGATCTTAGGCGTGCAAAGCCATAATTATTATTAACTTTAAATTCTCAACAAGAGTTTCTTTCTCAACATAGAGACATCCTAACTTGGTTGGAGTCTTGCGACTCAGCGCGTTGGTTACAACGTTTTCTTTTCCTGGTGGTAATTGATTTCGCAGTTATAATCCTTTACTAGTTCGAGCCATCGTTTTTATCTCATGTTCAATTCCTTTTTGCTCGAAGAAGTACTTTAAACTCTTATGGTCCGTAAAAATCTCAACCCTAACACCATAGAGATGGTGTCTCCAAATCTTCAGCGCATGCACAACAACTGCTAGTTCTAAGTCGTGGGTTGGGTATTCAATTTCGTGAAGTCAGAGTTGTTGTGAAGCATAAGCTATTACCTTTTCCATCTTGCATCAAAACACAACCTAATCCGTTCTTCGAAGCATCTGTATAGACCATGTATTCCTTATTCGCTTCTGGCAGAGCCAACACTGTGGCTGTGGTTAACTTTTCCTTAAGTGTCTGAAAACTCTTCTCGCATTCATCCGTCCATTTATACTTGCTTTTCTTCCGAAGTAGTAGCGTCATAGGTCTAGCAATCGTTGAAAATCCTTCGATGAATCTTCTGTAATAACCGGCTAAACCTAAGAAACTCCTAATTTCGTTCGGACTTGTCAGCGATTTCCAATCGCGTACTACCTCTACCTTGGCGGGATCTACCTTGATGCCTTCTACTGATACTACATGTCCAAGGAACATTACTTCCTTCAGCCAAAACTCGCACTTACTGAATTTGGCGTAAAACTTCTCGGCTCTAAAACACTGTTCGCAAGTGTTGTTCGTGCTCATCCTCATTCTTGGAGTAATGAGAATGTTGTCGATGAATATTAAGATGAATTTGTCTAAGTATGGGAGAAAACTTCATTCATGAGGTCCATGAATACTGCGGAAGTGTTAGTCAAACCATATGGCATAACTAAAAATTTGTAATGAATATATCTGATCCGAAGGCGATTTTTAGGTATATCTCCGGTTTATTCTTCAACTAGTGTTGTTTAGACCTTAAGTCTATCCTCGAAAATACACTTGTTCCTTTTAAGCTTATCAAGAGGTCTTCTATCCTTATAAAAAGATACTTATTCTTAAGGGCTATCTTATTTAACTTGTGATAGCCTATGAACATTCTCATAGAACCATCCTTCTTCCTGATGAACCAATCAGGTGCTCCTATGGTGAAAACGCTTGTCTAATGAAATCATCATCTAACAACTCTTGCAGTTGGATCTTAAGCTCTTCTAACTCTTTTGGTACCGTCCTATACGGCCTTTTGATTTGGAAGCCGATCTTGGTTCTCAGTCGATCGTGAAATCTACGTGACGGTCTGGTGGTAAACCAGGTAATACTTCTGGAAAGACATCTTCATATTCGTTCACAACCTTAACGTCTTGAATGGTCTTCTTGGCTCCTGGTTCTTCAACTAGGCACACGAGATATGTTGTGGTTCCTTTCTTCCTCATCATCTTTTTGGCTTATAGGGCGGATATTATTGGTATCCTCTTATCCATCGTAATCCCATAAAATTCAGTTGGTTCTCTACCCGGGGGTTGAAAAGAGATCTTTCTCTCGTTGCAGAGAATCGTGGCATAATTCTCTGACAACCACTCCATTCCTAAGATTATATCTACGTCCCACATTATTATAACGTTTAAGTTGTTCGTTTTAACCTTAAGAGTTTTGATTTCTAGTTCTAGGTTAGAGCAAACATGCGTGGAAGTAGTGATCTCTCCTGAAGGTGTAGCTATTCTCATAGCGTGCGCAGCTCTTACAGGTCTAATATCTAAGTTATCGCACAAGATCCAGCAATAGAAGAATGCGATGCGCCAGTATCAAACAGTATCTTAATAAGGGTGTTATGAAGTTTGTCCATACCTTCTAAGTTCCTTTTCCCTTTATGTTGTGCACCCTGTTTGATCGCGCATGCCCTTGCATTCTGCTGCTGTTGAGCGTGCTGCTGAAATTGCTGTTGGGTCATCTGTTGCTGCGGTTGTGCCTGTATCGCCCTCAAAGGCTGGGGCTGTCTAAACTAGTTCTGTCCTTGCCGCTGGAAAAGGTTTTGAGCAAGCTAATCCCTCTTCATATGCCCTTTCTGTCCGCAGTTAAAACAAACACCAGTGCTGGCTTGACAAACACCGGGGTGCGTACTATTACACTTAGGACAAACAGGACTGATAACCCTCCCTGGGTTATTTCCTCCTTGATTGGAATTCCTCTGTTGTCCTTGCGGCCGGTTTTGCTGATTATTGCCTCTCCATGGTCCATTTTGGTTATTTCCTTGGATGTACAATCCTGACTGACTATTTCCCTGCCATGGCCTCTTGTCGTTGTTATTACCCTGATTAGCCTGCTGAAAGCCTCGTTGATTTCCATTCCTCTGATTCCCTTGATTGTTATAATTCTGGTTGTAACCACTGCGATTACCCCTTTCCCACTTTCTTTTTCCTAGGTAGTTGCTATTATAGTTGTTATAATAGCCTCGATTTTGATTCTGGGTTGGAGTTGGGGTGGGTGTTATTACTTTCTTCTCATCAGGCACTACGGCCTCCATCTCTAGGACTCGCCCTAGAACATCAGTATAGCTCAGTCCCCTATGACTGGCTAATGCTATTCCCAATTCGTGTCTAAGTCCCCCATGGAACTTCTTATTTATCTTTTCTTCGGTATCGACCTGAGTTGGCGCATACCTCAACAATTTACAGACCTTTGCATCGTATTCTGTGACCGTCATCTTACCCTGTTTCAAATTATAGAACTCAGCCTCCTTCTGAGCTCTATACGTCTTCGACACGTATTTGTCAAACAATACCTCTTTAAATTCTTCCCATGTGAATCGAGCCAGATGCTCTGCCGGTATCACCTTCTGTCTTGCCTCCCACCAGTAGTCAGCTAGTCCGGAGAGCTTGAATGCTATGCACGATAGTCGCTCCTCATCAGTACATCTGAGGAGTTTGAAAATTCTTTTGATTGATCGCACCCATAGCTCAGCATCGCTAGGGTTGCCCGATCCATTGAACACAGACGGGTTTTGTTTGAGGAAAAAATCCTCAATATCCCTACGAGGTGGTGGTGGTGGTGGTGGTGAAGGGGATGGTGGAGGGGTATCATTACGTTCTTATTCTTGCTCCCTTTTGTCATCTGGTTGACGTCTTCCACGCCCTCTGGGCCTACCAGGGCCTCTACGATTATTAATATTTCTTGGCGGCATTTTCTTTAACCATAGAAAACGAAAGTTTTCATTAGCGCCTTACCTTAAACCTTTCTTTTACTTACTAACCCCTTTTTGCAACTCAAACAAATTCACGGAAAAAGAATTAGGGAATTAACTTCATTACTAGCTCTTTCATCTTTTTAACTTCCCAAGTTAAACTTAAACTCTCGTTACACGAGTTCATTCGACATTCTTGTTTACTACATGATTTAAAAGAAACTTTCTTGTGATCAAAACCCTCTCACGTGTCATGTATATATATATACATAAAAAAGAATACTAGTTTTGCCTCCAACGAGGACTTATACAACAGGAAATCTAGACTACTACAAGTCTAAGCTAGGCTAACTGCCTATCTGTATACAGAATGCACTACTGGTTGCATTACTACCACTGGAAGTACTAGAACGGAAACGATCCAAAACTACGTATCCGTTTAAAGTACTACAAAAACTAGTTACTGATCCGACTATATACAAGGGAAAAGGAACTACTACTACTACGCGTCTAAAACGCTCCCCTCATCTAGCTGCGGTCGAGTCAGCACTGCCCTCTACGGCCTGTGACTCCTTTGGGTCCTCCTCCGGATCCTCATCCGGATCCTCCTCCTCTGAATTTGAACCAAAGACGAGCTGTTGTGCCTCGTCAACCCTCAAGGTAATGCCGTCTATAAGTGTAAATAGTGGTGGGGCAGGTACCTCTGAAACTGTCCTCTCGGAGTCTGACACTAGGTATTCACAACTGGGCTCTACTGTTCTCTTCTTCAGGGGAAAAAGGTGCTCTGCAATCGTACTAGGATCGTACTCCTCCCTAGAACGGACCCTGGACGATCCTGCCTCATACTCTGCTCTAACTCTGGCCAACTCTGAACAAATCACGTCAAGTGGTCTGAAGGGGTATGGTAACTCGATCATAGCGGTAAGATCCGTGCCAATCACTGGGTATTCTGCCTCTGAAACTAACTCCTTTGTGTCCTCAGTAGGTACAGACACTGGAGGGATCTCTAACTGTGCGTCCATCTCTGGATCTATCTCAACATGCTCTGTCTCTGAATCTGCTGGAAAGTGAGTGTAGGGAGGGTGCTCTTGAATGGGATATGATGCTATGATTCTGCTCTGAAAGAAACATTTGTGTACTGCTAGAGCGAATCCTAAGTAATCACCCGTCGGCTCTACGTCGTCACCAAACACTCCAAGGTAGTACCATGCCGTGTCGTGTGCCCAACCACGCCACTCCTCTGGCAGTCAAATAATCAGGTCGAATATAGCAGGACGCTCTGTAACGGAATAGCGAACTGCATGGTAAACGGCCGAAAAGTTACTAATTATTTGTCCTATATCATGATTCGGGTCTGCCTCAAAACTCGATACTTATCTAGTATCTGATCTGCCCAAGTACAGTGTGGCGGGGATTGGCTCTCCTGAGCCGCGTCAAATCTAGTATTCATCCTACAAAGTTTTTAAGAAACACGGATCAGTAACGAGTAGGATAATAACTTATCTTAAGGAAAATCTTAAATTACAAGTTGAATATTCCTTATTCAATTGTAATGTCACCAACACTTAAATAATCTCTTATAACAATTCACAGAGAATTGCTGTTAAACAATATATAGAAATAAAATTTCAAGATTTTATTTCCATCCTTTATTTTATCATTCTTTTACTTCCTTACTTTATCTTCTTATCACACTCTTACTTCATTCTCCATTACTTTTTTTCTTTATTTCTTCCTAGAAGAAATTTTCTTAACGATTCTCACTTATTAAAACAAAGTACGTCTACTTTGTTCATGTTACTCATTCAAAAGTAACATTCGTTTACAAAAGATTTTGTCCTTCCTGGCACTTGAATCTCGTACTTATCGTATTCTTCGTTCAATTACAAATTATGACATGAATTCCAAAAGAAAATGGAATAATAACTAGAGAATAAATTTTTAGAACTCAAGTTCTAATCGTCGTTGGAATCGATCGATCGTTTAAGATTCGTGCTCGAGTCTTAATAATTAAAACAAATCTCTTCTTGAAGTTCGAACGAGGCGAACTCCAACTGAAAACGAATTCGTTCATGTTACTTTACGGAAGTAACATTCGTTTCTTTCATTTACTTTGATCCCCTTTATTCTGTCCTTCTTGACCCGATCATTTCTTTCTTATTTCGAAGCCAATACTTCTCAAACGTCTAATCGTTTCTTTCGTTCACTTGGTACATAATTAACTTTCCTTATCATTACTTATCTTATTTCCTTGAAGGAAATTCTTATCGGCTCTTGATTACAAAAACAAAAATCGACTCTGTCAAGTCTTTGTTCATGTCACTATACACACGTGACATTCGTCTATAAAAGTTCTTCCCGTTTTACGATCTCCTTTCAAAATCATTTTAACTAACGTTTCTTAAAACGTCTAAGTTCTCGAGGAATAGGAAAGACCTTAGATTCAAAGTCTATGTTCTTAGCGAACCGGGAAAAATCCCTAGAATTAGTCTAGATTCTCGTGCCAACAAACTTTGCAAATTAAAAAAAATTATTGCGCAAATAATTTCACATAATTTAGTACTCGTACTATCACATAATCACAAAATATCTCAAAGTATAATTCTTATGCTTTCAAACAATTCATATTCTTGATTCAAATACTTTTTTTTCAAAATTTTCTTAAAAGAATTCACATTTCTTGAAACTCTTTCCTTTCCTTTCCTTCTTTCTTTCTTTCTTTCCTTTGTTGAGTCGACGTAGCGGGAGGTTGAGTTGTCGTCTACACTCTTAATCTTAGTGTCACGACCTAACTTCACTTGAAAGGAGACTTGGGTATAGAGTATGAACGAATACCCTATCTGACTACTTTGAAAGAAGACTTGTATGCAGAGCAGAAACGATTGCTCTGATACCACTTTGTCACAGCCCCAAATCCCGAGGGACGGCCAAGCCGGGGTGCGACTAGAGGTTGGACTAAAGAGGCGGGGAAGAAGGGGGAATAACTGAATAAACAGACATAATTATAACAGAAACTACTATGAACTTGACTTCATTGAATAAAAAGGAAGTCAATCTCGAAGGATCACTCGACATATTTGTTTTAAAGAAGACTAGGTTTTAAGTATGAAAAACTTAAAACGAAAAGATTACACAACAAAAAGTGTATTAGTTTGCAACGGAAAGACGTAGAATGATATCACATACCAAATGTGAAATCGAGGCTCAAATGATAACACGATTCTTCTTCCTTATAACGACCTTTACTCAACCTCCTCCGCCTTTGTCACTCAACCTGCACATTTAAAAACAAACATGTAGGGCTAAGTACATAAAGCACTTAGTGGGCACTTTGCCGAAAACATATATTAAGTATTGATAAATCAGGCATTCTTATCTCTGTAGCACATCGGGGTTTTCTTTTAAAATGCCCGTGTCTACTAAAACATTTTCTTATCATTTTCACAATTTAGCTTGGCCAAGCATTTTTCTGACAGATGTTACGTTCAATATTGCCCAATAAGAATCACCGTGGTTGGTTACCCCTCAACAGGATACCACATACACCACCGGCTACTGTGTACACTAACTTTGGAAAGCAAGTCGGCTAACTCAAAGTCCGATCGTTTTAGTTAACAAGTTGGTTAACTAATAAATTCTGGATAGTAGGTTGGCTAACTCAGAAGGGTACAAGAGAACTCACATAAAACATAAAACAGATTATGCCTGATAATCATTTTTGATAAACACAGTTATCAAAGCTATAAATATCACTTCCGATTTGTGGAAAAAACCCACATTTTGTTTGGTATATATAAAAGCCCACCTTAAAGATTACAGAACTTCTAATCGAGCTTCCGTTCTTCAATCTTCCGTCCTATCCTTGTGCTGACTTCCTCCTTCATCGTACATAATCATACTTTGAAAAGTCGTTGATACGATAAATGAAAATGAAAATCGAAAACGAAATCGAATTAGTCTTTTAAGCTTTTTAGGCATTTGCACGCTAAACTAGATTCTTTTAGTTAAACGAGAACGAGACTCGAACGCATCTCGTTTAGAACTCATTTGGTTCCTTACTCGACACTTATGTTGGTAAAACTGAAGTCGATTGCTTACAACGACTTAGAAGATCAAAAGGAACTAAGTTAAAAAGAATTCAACTTACGAAACTAGGTTCTTGAAATTACTGCACAGATCAGTAAGTTTTCACAGAACAGGGAATTTCGAAACAGGGGACGTGCCCTGTACCAAAAGAAAGCCACGGATGTCTAGTTTACTCTCCAATTTATGGATCTCAATTCCGATAAACGAGCTAGGAGATATGACAGTTTCCGTGAAGGGTCGCAAAACTGCCGAGTAAAACCCTAATGCTTGATAAAATCGACGCACGGTTTTCTAGGTTCGTTTTATGTTATCGTACTTAAATTCTCACGAAATTTACACATCAAGGCAGTCGACACGCACTATCATACGTGAAGAACTCCTTTCCATTCCTCGTCTATAAGCACGACGTTTAAAAACTTGTCTCTTCAACTATACAATTACTATACCAAAATAATTCCAACTTCTCGTTTCTACTTCTCGTTCACAACTATAACTTATCATTTCATAACTCGGATGAACATGTCATCAACTATAAACTTATCATTGAACAATAACATTCATTAATATCTAATTACTTTCCTTACTCGTCTTTTCTATCAACACTTATACTCATTCATTCGTCTCTTACGAAATATCCGACGTCATTGGAATTCGATCCAATTTCTACAATATTATTAATCGTCTATCAAGAACCATTAGTACGTGAATCATAACCTCAATTCATTATCTAATCTTGACTTATTTATGAATCTTCGTCTCTTACACTTTTCATATTATTTTTAGAAAAATCTAAATAAATTCATGTCATCATCTAACATTATATAGAATCTTAATTTATCAACCAATCCTCAATATAATCAAACTATACCAAATCCCTAATTCCTTATTAATTTTCGGTTTTGACATTAAATTAGGAGAGGTGATTTTCTTCATTAATTCAATCCATTAATCCATTTCTAATCCTACTACAACATATATTAATCAAGAATTAAACTTCTACATCTTTAATTGAATTTCAACCCTTGAAACCCTAGCCCCTAAAATCGGTCCACCTTAATTCTTTAGGGCAATCCATTTCTTCTTGCATAAATCATCAATTATACACTTCCTAAGCCTAATCATCCAATCAATTTTGAGATCAAAGCATCCTAACTAGTTTCCCCTAATTTTCGGTCATACCCTAGGTTTAGTGTTCTTGATTTTTCTCATAAATTAAACCATGAGATATAATTCCTATCCATCTTATATCATGAAATAAGACTTCAATCATCATCCTAATTCATCCTAATATTTTCGATCATAGTGAAGATTAAAAGAATGGAATTTTGAATTGGATAGATTAATAGCTATGAAGATTACCTTGAGTATTATGAGATTAGAAATGGAATTGGATGGATGATGATCAAAGTAGGTGAAGAATCCTTGCCAAAAGTTTCAAGTTCTTCAATGGAGTTGGAGAGAAAATTGAGAGAGATAGTATGTATGTGTGTGGCGGTTTTGGGGGGTGTTGGGAGGGAAGAAGATGACTAATATGAAGAGATATTATGTAATAAACACTTAGGTGTAAAGTTTTACGAATTATCTAATGGTGAGTCATAAAGTTATATTACTATAAAATTGAAATATCCTATGTTTGTGTGTGAGGGTGATGTCGGCCATGAGGAGTTTTAATACTCCAATTATCGCATTTTTCCGGCTCGTTATGACGTAATAAAAATCGAGAATTAAAAACATAGTCGGTTACGTTTTCGTCGAAATCTAATTCGACCATTAAATCCGAAATATTTTACATACTTAAAAAGTATAATTTAATTTCTAAAATTCGACAAAAACTTGGGACATCACAGTCCAAATTTTGTTCGGAAAATAATAAAACTAACTTTCTCCGGTGAACTCGTATCGAAGAAAAAGTGAATGTAAAGTTCGACGGTTTTTCGATCTGAGTTCTAGAACTAAAAAGTTTTCGTACGCGAAAACCCTAATACAGTAGTCATCTGACTGACTTCCGTAATTTATTTTCGGAAACGGATTTCACCGTTAGTCTTAGAATTTAATTTCATGATCTTAGGCGTGCAAAGCCATGATTATTATTAACTTTAAATTTTTCAGACAGTAGAAAGTATCTGAGGTATTACAAGCCAGCAGCTGGAGAAACTAGCGGAGCAACTGCTGGATTTGCTGGACGAGATGATCCAGAATTATTTGTTGATTGTCGATTGTAATGCCATGTCGGTCGATATTGAAAATGAAATATTGTGATAATTTATCAAATGTATTGTAATAATTCCGTCAGCTTTCATTTATTACATTTTGTCACGGTCCCAAATCCCGAGGGACGGCAAAAGTCGGGGTGCGACTGGGATTGGATTAAAGAAGAGGGGAAGAAAGGGGCTGACTAAATAAACATACATAAAAGACATCATAAATTCTATGAACAAGACTTCATTACCAAAAGAAAGAGTTAATCACGATGGATTACTCGACGAAGTTCTCAAGAGGAAAACTAAGTTATAATTATAGAACTTAGTCTACAGTGATTAAACATAAACAACAAAGTTTAGAGTTATGCAGCGGAATAATGAACTAAGTACATAGTCTTCTCAAACTCTATTCGACCTTAACTCAACCATCCACCGCTGCCGTCGCTTCAACCTGCACATTTAGAACACATATGCAGGGCTAAGTACGAAAGTACTTATTGGACACAATGCCGAAAATATATTCATAAGTATAGATAATCAGGCATCTTATTTTATAGCGCATCGGGGGTTTTCATTTAAAAGAGTCCGTGCCTATTAAACATTTTCTGACTCATTTACATAATTTAGCTTGCAAGCATTTTTCATAGATGTTACGTTCAAATCTTGACCAGTCATAATTCACTGTGGCTGGCTACCCCTCAACAGGATACCACATACACCACAGGTTACAAGTGCACTAACTTTGGAAAGCCCCTTTTTGACTAACTCAAAGCCGATCGTCAGTTAACCCCTTTTGATTAACTCATAAGGTACAAGAGAACTCACATAAAACACAAAACAATTCATGCCATAATTATCACTTTGAAAACACGATTATCAAAGCGATAAAGAAAAGGTTTTCCAGCATTGCTCGTTTTGTTTCATATATATAAGAAAAGCACACCTTATAAGTTACAGAACTATTTAACGAGTTTTCTGTTGTCGATCCTTCGTCTTATCCCAAGTGCTGACTTCCTCCTTCATTGTAAATAATCATAACTTCGATAAGTCATCGAGTCGATAAAAGAAAACGGAAATCGAAATCGAAATCGAAATCAAATTAGTTCTCATATGTTCTTAAGCTTTTAGGCCTTTGCACGCCATTCTAGATTCTTTTAATTAAACGGGAACGAGAATCGAACATTTCTCATTTAGAAATCTTACTTGACGCTAAGGTCAGTAAATTATAATAGTCGATACTTGGAACGACTTAAAAGACCGAATGAAATTAAGTTGACAAGAAATCAACTTAAGAAATTAAGTTTTGAAACTTCACTGCACGAGGCAGAGCTTCTGAGGACTGCCCAGAACAGAGTACCCTGAAACAGGGGAGGTTCTCTGTACCGAATGAAAGCCAAGGAAGTCTAGTTTACTCTCCAATTTACGGATCTCAAATCCGATAAACGAGCTAAGAGATATGGCAGTTTCCGGAAAGGGTCGCAAAACTGCCGAAGTTAACACTAAGGTTTAATAAAAATCGACGTATGACTTTCTAGGTTCGTTTCATGTTCTCGTATCTAAATTCTCACGAAAATTATACAACAGGGCAGTCAACACGTATTTCCATACGTGAAAAACTTGTAATACCCCATATTTTCTGTACAGTCTTAAAATTTTAAAGTTAATAATAAAAATGGCTTTGCACGCCTAAGTTTACGATTCTGAATTCTAGAACCAACAGTGAAATCCGTTTCCGAAAATAAATTACGGAAGTCAGTTAGATGACTACTGTATTTAGGGTTATTGCGTACAAAAACTTTTTAGTTCTAGAACTCAGAACGGAAAACCGTCTGATTTTTACATTCACGAAATCGCGATACGAACTCGCCCGAGAAAGTTCGTTTTTTTGATTTTCCGGACGAAACTCGGACTGTGATGTCCCGAGTTTTTGTTGGAACTTAGATTTTAAATATTACTTTCCGATTAAGTTAAATAAGTTAGAATTTTTGGTCAAATCGGAATTTGACGATTTTGTGCCGAGCTACGTTTTTCGTCTTTCGATTTCCGTAGCGTCGTATCACGCCGGAAAAACGCGTAATTCTCTTTTTCTTTCCCCTCTAGCCGACTTCACTCTCTCTTTAGCATAAATATTTCTTTATTATAAGGTATTAACATCATGACTCACCACTTAGGATATTTTAATAACTTTACACCTATTATCTTTGTTAGATACATGATATAACAATTTAGTCACCATCCTCACTACTCTCTACCTCCCAATTCGGTACACACACACACCACACCTCTCTCCATTTTCTTTCAAAACTCCATTCAAGAAAGCTTCAAGTTCTTGACAAGAAATTCCACAAGTTCATCATCCAACCATCGAATCATCTAACTTCCTTCATTAAACTTCAAGGTAATCTCCTCATCTCTAATCCTATCCAAATGGATTCAATTTCTTTTATATTTCAAGTGGGATCGATTTTTATGGATGATGTAATTAGATGTTTTGATCTTCAATTAGTGTAATTAGATGGATTAGATATGGATCTATGATTAAAATTGAAAGAAAATCAAGAACCCTATTTCCTAATGAATACCGATTTTTAGGGCTTTCTATTAGGATGATTGAATTCTTCAATTAGTTGGATAATTAGACTTAGAAGTAGTTCAATTGATGATTAAAACAAAAAGAAATCTAAACCCCTATGAATTTAAGTGAGGACCAAATTTGAGCTAGGGTTTGAGTTGGGATTTTCAAATTAGTGATGTAATGAGACTTGTAATTGTTTGATTGATGATATAGTAGTATGATAAATGGATTAATGAGGTTAATCGATGAAGAAAATCACCCCTTAAATGTCACAGCCCCAAATTCCGAGGGACGGCAGAAGCCGGGGTGCGACTGGGGTTGGATTAAAGAAGCGGGGAAGAAAAGGGGCTAAATGACTAAACATACATGAAAAAGCATCGATAAACCATGAACAAGACTTGAATATAAATAAGAAAGAGTTAATCCCTAAGGATTACTCGACAAAAGTACAAAAAGAAGCTAAGTTCATATTTACAGACTTAGACTACAGAGTATTGTTCAAAAGTACATCTCAAAAAGAAATTCAGAGTTTGGCAGCGGAAGGGTTCTAACTAAGCATCCTACCCTTTAACTCAACATCAACCGTCGCCGCTCACCGTCGCTTCAACCTGCACATTTAGAAAACAATGTAGGGCTAAGTACAAACGTACTTAGTGGGCACGATGCCGAAATCATAATCATAAATATAGATAAATATGGCATTTCATAAGCGTAGCACATCGGAGTTTTATTTGAAAGAATCCGTGTCTACTAAACATTTTCTGACTTTTTCTCATAATTCACTCGCGCGAGCATTTTCTGACTAATGTTACTTTCAATCTTGACCAATTCTAATTCACCGTGGCTGGTACCCCTCAACAGGATATCACATACACCACAGGTTACAAAGTGCACTAACTCTGGAAAGCACTTAGCAGCTAACTCAGAGCCGATCGTTAGTTAATCTAAATAGACTAACTCTAAATCTAGAAAACATGAATGTTAACTCAGATAGGTACAAGAGAACTCACATAAAACATAAAACAGTTCATGCCATAATATCACTTTGAAAACACAGATATCAAAGCGATAAAGAAAGATTTTCCGAGCATTGCTCGTTTTATTTTGTATATAAAAGCCCACCTTGATTTACAGAACTTAAAGCAAAACTTCCAACTTCAGATCTTCTGTCCTTTCTCTACAGTTGGCTTCCTCCTTCATCGTAAAATAAACATACTTAAAAATGGGTTGTAAAAGATAATCGATTAAAGAGAATCGAAGAAAGTTTTAGTTGTTTCATTCTTTAGGCATTTGCACGCTTACTAGATTCGTTTTACTTAAACGGGAAGCGCGACTCGTACCAATCTCGTTTAGAACTCGGTAGATCTCATACTCGACTCTCGGGTCAGTAGAGAAGGTAGTCGATATCTTAATATGACTTTAAAGATTATAAGAAACTAAGTTGGAAAGAATCAACTTAGGTGATTTACATTTTAGTTCATTGAACGATTTATGAAATTTCTCGTTTATTACTTCTTTAATGAAAGGATAAGAGATAAGATCTCGACTGGTTTTTATCATTAAAGGTCCTGTACTTGACTCTGGGGTCAGTAGGGAGATATTCGTTAGATAAAACGGCTTAAACGATCGAAAGAAACTAAGTTGTGAACTAAACAACTTAGAAAACAAGAAACTGAATTTTCACCGTGCAGTCCAGTAACTCTGGAGGCTGTCCAGAACAGAGGATTTGGAAACAGGGGATGAGCCCTGTACCACTGGAAAGATTGGGATGTCTAGTTCGCGCTCCAATTTACGGATCACAAATCCGATAAACGAGCTGGAAGTTATTACAGTTTCCGGCGAGGGTCGCAAAACTGACGTGAAAACCCTAATTGCTTGATAGGTTCGACGTATAACGTCTTAGGTTCGTTCTAAGCTCTCGTATTCATTTTTTTTAGAAACTGGACTCTCAAGGCAGTCATCACGTACTTCCGTACGTGACGTACTCCTTCTCAAAACTCGCTCAAAAGCACGACGTTCTAAACGTCGGATTTCAACTAACAATTACTAAACCAACAAAATTTAAAACGCGTTCTAGTTCTCGACTATAACTATAGCCCATATTATATCAACTCAAAAGCTTATGATATCAACTAGAAAGTTGTTCTAAATTCCATTATAAACAATAATATCAAAATAGAATTCCCATCCGACTTCTCGATTATTAGTTACGACTAAAAGTTCGTCTCTTACGCAATTTTTCAAAGGTTGTCGGATTCTATTCAAATTTTACGATGTTAAACTACGTCTAACGTGAAACACTTTCATGCATGCAAACATATCATAACATCATTATAACTCAACTTATAAGGTGATCTTTATCTCTTATGTTTCATTAAACATTTTTAGAAAATTCTCAATTAAATTCTATAATCAACTAACATGATTTGCAACATAATTTAACCAACAATTCATCACTTATATCAACATGTGGAAACCCCTAATTACTCTATAAATTTCTGTTTTTATAAAGATGTTAAGGGGGTGATTTTCTTCTACAATTAACTACATTTATTTACTAATCAACCTCTTATATCATCAAATAATCAATTACAAAACAATTATAAACTAACATGCATAAACCCCTAAATTCAATTCAAACCCTAATTTAAATTTCACAAACACATAGGGCTTTTGATTCCCTTTCATTCTAATCACTAATTAAATATCTATTAAACAAGAATCAATCATCAAATGAAGAAAATTCAAAATCCTACAAATTACCTAAAAATTTCGGTATTAACACAAAAGATAGGGTTCTTGGTTTTGATCAATTTTAAACCCTATTTAATCTATCTAACACATCCATTTTCATTATTCCAAGATCAATTCATCAATTTCAATACCTTAATTTTCGATCAAAGAAGGAAAAAAAAAAAAAAGAAGAAGATGGTTGGATAGAATTAAAGAGGAGATCGTTACCTTGAATATTAGTAAAAGGAGTTAGATGATTCAATGGTTGGATGATGATCTAAGATGGAATCCTTGTTTGAAACCTTGAAGCTTTCAACAATGGTGAAGAACAAAATTTGAGAAAGAAAAAGAGAGAGTGCAGCCGAGAGAGAGAGAGAGAGAAGTGTGAGGAAAATGGTTTTGTTTAAGTGTTTGATATGATGAAAGGTTTGAAATTATGGAAAGTGAAGTTTAGGTGTCATTTAACTAGACCTCATTAAACATGCATGTCTTCCACTAATTAACTAAAAAAAATAATAAAAAAAAAAAAGAGAAAAGTCGGCTGCCATGCAGAAATTTTTTGAGGGATATACGTTTTTCCGGCGCGATCCGACGTTATGGAAAAACGAACGACGAAAAACGTTGCTCGGTACAAAATCGTCGCGATTTGATTTGACCTTAAATTCTAACGTATGAAACTTAATTGGAACATAAATTTACAAAATTTATTTTGACAAGAACTCGGGACGACAAGTCCGAGTTTCGTCCGGAAAAATATAAAAACGAACTTTCTCGGGCATGTTCGTATCGTGATTGCGTGAAAGTAAAAATTAGACGGTTTTCCGTTCTGAGTTTACGAACTAAAAACTTTTCGTACGCGCTTACCCTAAATACAGTAGTCGTCTAGCTGACTTCTGTAATTTATTTTCAATAACGGATTCGACCGTTAGTCTTAGAATTCAAAAATTGTAAACTTAGGCGTGCAAAGCCATTTATTTGGTTAACTTTAAAATTTTAAGAACGTAAGGAATTTACGGGGCATTACATTAAATTAATATGTAATTACCGAAAATTATGAGAAATTGGGGGTTTTCATGTAGTTTGATTTAGATGATGATATGTTGATGAATTAATGTTTCTAATGACATTAGATGATGTTGGGAATTAAATTAGAATTTTCTAAAAATATTAATGAAGTTATAAGAGACAAAGAATTGGATTTAAGTTGAGTTTAAGTAATGATATGAGGTGATGATGTATATAATAATGAATCTCGTAAGATGTTGATTAATGTCGTAGAAAGTGAACGAATTCCGATAACTTTTGGAATTTCGTAAGAGACGAACAAGTGGACGTAATTAATAATCGAGAAGTCGAGTAAGGATTCTAACATGATAATAGTGTTTATAATGGACTAAAGAACGACTTTGTAGTTGACGACATGAGCATCCGGAATATTATAATATGAGTTGTAGTTATACTCGAGAACTAGAAACGAGAATTTGTTAACTTGATTTATGTTTAGTAAATGGTAGTTGAAACGACAAGGTTTGATCGTCGTGGTTATAAACGAGTTGTGAAAAGGAGTCCTTCACGTACGGGAGTACGTGTTGACTGCCTTGAGAGTCAAGTTTCGTGAGAAATCGAGTACGAGAACTTAGAACGAACTTAGGGAGTTATACGTCGATTCTATCGAGCAACTAGGGTTAGCCGCGGCAGTTTTGCGACCCTTCCCAGAAACTGTAATATCTCTTAGCTCATTTATCAGATTTTAGATCCGTAAATTGGAACATAAACTAGACTTCCCAAGCTTTCTAATGGTATAGGGCTCATCCCCTGTTTCCAATTTCTCTGTTCTTGGCAGTCCCCAGAACTACTGCATTGCGCAGTGAAATTTCAGAAGTTGTTTTACTAAGTTGTTTTCTTCGCAACTTAGTTTCTTTCGATCGTTTAAGCCGTAATAAGTTAACGACTACCTTCTCTACTGACCTAAGAGTCGAGAATGAGACCTTTTGAGTTCTAAATGAGATTTGTTCAAGTCTTGTTCCCGTTTAATTAAAATGAAACTAGTAGCATGTAAATGCCTAAAGAAATGAAACGACTAAAACCTAATTCGAATTTCCATGTTCGATTATATTTTACGACCGATTTTAAAGTGTTATTATTTTACGATGAAGGAGGAAGCCAGTAGTAAGGAAAGGACGGAAGATCAGGAGAACGGAAGCTCGTACTTAGTTCTGTAAACGCTAAGGTGGGCTTTTATATATAAAATAAAACGAGCAATGCTCGAAAACCTTTCTTAATCACTTTGATATCTGTGTTTTCAAAGTGTTAATTATGGCATGAAATGTTTTATGTGAGTTCTCTTGTACGTATTTGAGTTAACATTCGTGTTTTCCAGATTTTAAGAGTTAATCAAAATAGGTTAACTAACGATCGGCTCTGAGTTAGCTATTAAGTGCTTTCCAGAGTTAGTGCACTTTGTAACCTGTGGTGTATGTGGTATCCTGTTGAGGGGTAACTAGCCACGGTGAATGAGAATTGGTCAAGATTTGAACGTAACATACCAGAAAATGCTCGGCCGAGTAAATTGTGAAAATGAGTCAGAAAATGTTTTAGTAGACACGGGCTAATTTTTAAATAAAACCCCGATGTGCTACAAATTATGAAATGCCAGATTATCTCTACTTATGATTATGTTTTGGGCATCGTGCCCACTAAGTACTTTCGTACTTAGCCCTGCATGTGTTTATAAATGTGCAGGTTGAAGTGACAAGAGCGGCAGTGTTTGAAGTTGAGTCGAGTTGAGAAGTTAGGAATGTTTTAGCTTAAGACCTACTTTCCGCAGCAAAACTCTAGTCTTTTTGACGTTATGTACATTTGGTGAATCACTGTAGTTTAAGTCTGTAAACTTTAACTTAGATACTTTCGAGTACCTTTTGTCGAGTAATCCTTCGTGATTAACTCTTTCTTTATAATAGTCAAGTCTTGTTCATTGAATGTATGATGTCTTTTATGTATGTTTAGTTAGTCAGCCCCCTTCTTCCCCGCTTCTTTAATCCAATTCCAGTCGCACCCCGGCTTCTGCCGTCCCTCGGAATTTGGGGCTGTGACAAAACTCCTTTTTATTTCTCGTCTATAAATACGACGATCAAAACCACATCGTTCAATCTAACCAATTACTAAACCAAATCAAGTTCCTAATTCAATTCCTAATTTCTCGGTTTCAATTATAACCTATCATTTCATAACTCGGATTAACACGTCATCAACTACAAATCATTAACAAATCTTGGTTAATTAAGAATTCTTTATCTCTTATATTTTTCATTATATTTTAGAATAATTCCAATTAAAATCAAGTCATCATCTATCATTACCTAGAACATTAATCCATCAATAAAACCTTAGTAAGATTTAAACCACACAAAACCCCTAATTCCTTTATTATTTTCGGTTTCAACAACATAATTGGGGGAGTGATTTTCTTTATCAAATTAATCCATTAATCCATTTCTAAGCATACTACAACATATATTATTCATTGATTAATCCTACAACATCATTAATTGAATTCCATAATTTAAAACCCTAGCCCCTAATTCGGTCACACCTAAAACATTAGGGATTTAATTTATTCTTTGCATTAATCATCAATTAAACAACTCCTAAGCTCAATTATCCAAACAAATTTAAGAATTAAAACATCCTATAATCTTTCCCCAATTTCGGTCCTAACCTAGAATTAGGGTTCTTGGATTTTCCATCATTTAAACCATAGGGATTGATTTCTATCCAATTAATTACATGAATTAAGACTTAAACATCCTATAATTTTAATCCTCAATTTCGGTCCACATCAAGAATTTAAAGAATCAAATTTTTAAAAGGATAGAAAGATAGAGGAAGTGATTACCTTGAGAAATTATGAAAATAGAATAGAATTTGATGGATGATTGATGAACTTTGGAAGAAATCCTTGTAGAACTTGGATGAAGAACAATGGAGTTTGAGAGAAATTGTGGAAGATGATTTTGTGTGTGTTGGTACCGTGTGTTGAGAGAGAGAAAAGGGAATGGATGACAAAGTTTGTGGTATTATTTTAATTAACAAATAGGTGTCCAATTAATTAATATTAGAACATCTAAGATAATATGAGTCATAAAGTTAAAATAGTAAAGAAATGAAATATCCTAATGGTGTGTGAGTTGAAGTCGGTTGGGAGAGGAATTTTTATTCCAAATACCGTGTTTTCCGGCTCCTTACGATGTTATGAATATCGACGAATAAAAATACGTATTCGGCACGTTTTCGTCAAAATCCGATTTGACCATTAATTCCGATATATTTAACTTATTCGGAAAATATATTTTAAAACTTAAAATCTGACAAAATCTCGGAACCTTACAGTCCGAATTTCGTCCGGAAAAATAATAAAAACGAACTTTCTCGGGCGAACTCGTATCGCAATTTCGTGAATGTAAAAATCAGACGGTTTCCCGATCTGAGTTCTCGAACTAAAAAGTTATCGTACGCGATATCCCTAATGCAGTAGTCATCTAACTGACTTCCGTAATTTATTTTCGGAAACGGATTTCACCGTTAGTCTTAGAATTTAATTTTATGAACTTAGGCGTGCAAAGCCGTAATTATTATTAACTTTGAATTTTTTTAACGCAGAGAAATTTTCCGGGGTATTACACATTTGGTGTTTTATTTTGTTTTCTTTTAGTCAAATTTAGATTGAAACCTTCATTTTTAATTCTCAAATATAATTCTTGATTTACTCGTTTTTTTATTGATCAATCCATTTAGAATTTATTAATTACCACTTAAGATTTATTAATTCTCTATTAGGGATTATTTATCCATTTAGGGTTTATTAATCCCAATAACAATTTGACCAAATGACTAACAGTACATGTTCTCGTGAATCAAAGTAATAATCGTCCTAAAGAAAAGTAATCCTTTTGAACAATTACTTTTCTTCTCATCAATTATTATTTTTCTTACGACAATAATTAGTTAATAAAATAGTTAAAAGTACAAGTTGTCGTAATTAAAAGTAAACATATTTATTAAGAAAAATAATTATTGATATGAAGAAATGTAATATTTTGAAAATATTACTTTTCTTTACGACAATGTTTATTTTTATGAAAACTTGTATTTTTACTTATTTGGTAAAATAATTATTGTCGTAATAAATGTAATAATTGATATGAAGAAATGTAATGTTTCAAATGTATTACTTTTGTTCTCGACATTTATTATTTTTTATCACGAGAAAAAGTACTTTTAGTTATTTTGTAAAGTAATTATTGTCGTGATGAAAAGTGATCGTTGACATGAAGAAAAATAATGTTTCAAAAATATTACTTTTCTTCACGATAATGTTTACTTTTGTTCACGACAACTTATACTTTTAGTTATTTACTCAAGTAATTATTGTCGTAATGAAATGTAATCATTGACAAGATGAAAGGTAATGTTTCAAAAATACTACTTTTCACAATTATTGTTACTTTTGTTCACGACAACTTGTACTTTAGTTATTTGGTCAAATAATTATTGTCGTGATGAAAAGTACTCATTGATATGAAGAAAAGTAATGTTTCGAAAATATTATTTTTCTTCACGGCAATGTTTATTTTTGTTTATGAGAACGTGTATTTTTAGTTATTTGATGAAGTAATTATTCTCGTAATGAATTCTAATTATTGACATGAAGAAGGGTAATGTTTCAAAAACATTACTTTTCTTCATGATAATGTTTACTTTTGTTCACGACAACTAAGACTTTTACTTATTTGCTCAAATAATTATTGTCGTAATGAAATATAATCATTGACAAGAAGAAAGGTAATTTTTCAAAAATATTACATCTCACGATGATTGTTACTTTTATTCGCGACAACTTGTACTTTTAGTAATTCACTCAAGTAATTATTGTCGTAATGAAAATGTAATTATTGCCCTGAATATTTATAACCCTAATTAATTGTCTTAAATGTGATTATACGTGCTTAAGTACTTTTGAAGTGTTATTATATGTGATTATGTGTGATTTTGTGTGATAAAAATTTCCGAGAATAATTTTTCTCGTGAAATTACCAAAATGCCCATGATGGGCATAATTGTAATTTTCTCGTTTCGGCAACTCGAAACGAATATTTGAAGAGTTATATGAGTTTAGGAATGTCAAATTTAGCATGACTTCGAGTTTCGGATAATTTTGAAATAGTTGATTTTATGATGAATAGTAACTTTGATAGGAAAAGTCAATCGTCGATCAACGAACCCCGAATTTAGTTTAATCAGTGTCATTGGAACCTAGAATTTATTTTAGGACCAATGATATGAGTTTGAGAATTTTCCGAGATCATTTGAGTCGAGTTTGAATGTCACAGCCCCAAATCCCGAGGGACGGCAGAAGCCGGGGTGCGACTGGGATTGGACTAAAAAAGCGGGGAAGAAAGGGACTGACTGAATAAACATACATAAAAGACATGTAATGCCCCATAAATTTCGTACTATTTTAAAAATTCAAAGTTAATAATAAAAATAGCTTTGCACGCCTAAGTTCATGAAATTAAATTCTAAAACTAACGGAGAAATCCGTTTCCGAAAATAAATTCCAGAAATCGGACGAACGACTACTGTATTAGGGTTTTTCGCGCCCGTTAATTTTTTCACCCGGAAACTCGGAATCGAATACCGTCTGATTTTTACATTCACGAAATCGCGATACGAACTCGCCCGAGAAAGTTCATTTTTGTGATTTTCCGGACGAAATTTGGACTGTGACGTCCCGACTTTTTCTCGGATTTTGAAAAATGATTTAGGTTTTCCGAGTACGTTAATTATTTCCAATCTAACGGACGAATTAGATTTCGTCAATTCCGTAACTAACTAGAAAAGTATTTCCCGACTTTTAAAACGGCGTTTAAGAGCCGGAATCGAGATTTTTCGTATAAAATTTCCTCGCCAAACATGACTTAACGAGTCACTATACTTGTTGGATATTTTCTTTTGCTTTATGACTCACCAAAGGTGAGTCATCACCTCCCTCTCTTAACCTTATTACCGCCATTCTCTCTCTCATCTCCTCACTTTCATTTTCTTCTTCCATCATCCTCTATTGAAGCACAACTCAAGCTCTTCAAGATCCATAACTCCTACGTCTACCGATCAAATTCCAATCCGATTTCATATATCGAAAGGTAAGAGCTTCGTCTCTAGTTTGATCCAAACAAATCTCCTTTCCCCTCTCTTTCATTTTTTTCGAAAATTAGGGAGTGAGATAGCATGTTGTTCTTGATCGATACATGTTCTAGGATGCTTAGAATCGAGTTCTACGGATCGAATCATGAAGGAAAAAATCAAAAACCCCAACCCCTATTAATACCGAAATTTTTCTGTTTTGGGGCTTTCGTTTCATACTCGATTTCTTCGTCGAATTGATGATAGATTAGTGTTTCTCATGTCGTTAATTGATAGCATGAATTGTTTTAGAATTTTCTAAAAATTTAATCCAAAATCTAAGAGACGAACAAGGCTCGATTTAGGTTAGTAAATGTTTAGATATGCTCGATTGTTTAATGGAAATGGGTTATACGATGCATGAGGATGAATATATATTAATTAGAGATTTTTCTAAAAATAAAACGAAAAGTGTAAGTGTCACAGCCCCGAATCCCGAGGGACGGCAGAAGCCGGGGTGCGACTGGGATTGGATTAAAGAAGCGGGGAAGAAGGGGGCTGACTAACTAAACATACATAAAAGACAACCTACATTCAATGAACATGACTTGACTATTATAAAGGAAGAGTTAATCGCGAAGGATTACTCGACAAAAGTACTCGAAAGTATCTAAGTTCAAGATTATAGACTTATACTACAGTGATTTAATAATGTACATGTTCTCAAAAGACTTAGAGTTTTGAAGCGGAAAGCAAGTCATAGCTAAAGCATCCTAACTAAAAACAGTTCATGCCATAATTATCACTTTGAAAACACAGATATCAAAGCGATAAAGAAAAGTTTTCGAGCATTGCTCGTTTTATTTTATATATAAAAGCCCACCTTAGTGTTTACAGAACTAAGTACTAGCTTCCGATCCCCTGATCTTCCGTCCTTTCCTTACTGCTGGCTTCCTCCTTCATCGTAAAATAATAACACTTTAAAATCGGTCGTAAAAGATAATCGAACATAGAAATTCGAATTAGGTTTTAGTCGTTTCATTTCTTTAGGCATTTGCACGCTACTAGTTTCATTTTAATTAAACGGGAACGAGACTTGGACAAATCTCGTTTAAAACTCGAAAGGTCTCATACTCGACTCTTAGGTCAGTAGATAGGGTAGTCGTTAACTTATTACGGCTTAAACGATCGAAAGAAATTTAGTTGCGAAGAAAACAACTTAGTAAAAAAAATCCTGAAAAATCACTGCACGAGGCAGTAGTTCTGGGGGCTGCCCAGAACAGAAGAATCAGAAACAGGGGATGAGCCCTGTACCAATGGAAAGCTTGGAAAGTCTAGTTTATGCTCCAATTTACGGATCTCAAATTTGATAAACGAGCTAAAAGATATTACAGTTTCCGAAAAGGGTCGCAAAACTGCCGCGGTTAACCCTAGTTGCTCGATAGAATCGACGTGTAACTTCCTAAGTTCGTTCTAAGTTCTCGTACTCGATTTCTCACAAAACTGGACTCTCAAGGAAGTCAACACGTACTCCCGTACGTGAAGGACTCCTTTTCAAAACTCGTTTCATTAGCATGACGTTCTAAACATCGTCGTCTCAACTACCAATTACTAAACCAAAATCAAGTTAACATTTCTCGTTTCTAGTTCTCGACTATAACTACAACTCATATTATACTAATCCGAATGCTCATGTCGTCAACTACAAAGTCGTTCCTTAGTCCATAATAAACATTATTATCAAGTTAGAATTCTTACTCGACTTCTCGATTATTAATTACGACCACTTGTTCGTCTCTTACGAGATTTCAAAAGTTATCGGAATTCGTTCAAATTTTACGACATCAATCAACATCTAACGAGATCCATTATTATACATATCATCACTTCATATCATTACTTAATCTCAACTTAAATGGGATTCTTTGTCTCTTACGACTTCATTAATAATTTTAGAAAATTCTCAAATAATTCCTATTATCAACTAACATCATTAGGAACATTATTTCATCAACAAATCATCAATAAAACAAGCTACATGAAATTCCCCAATTTCTAAAAAAAAATCGGTATTAACATGCATGAGGGGGGGTTGATTTTCTTCATCGATTAACAACATTAATCCCTTTATCACACTATTATAACATCAATTAAACAATTACAAGTCTAATTACACCATTAATTTGAAAACCCCAATTCAAACCCTAGCCCTAAAATCAGTCCTCTTCAATATCATAAGTGTTTCTATTTCTTTTTGTTCTAATCACTAATTGAACACCTCCTAAGCATGATTATCCAACTAATTGAAGAATTCCATCATCCTAATAGAAAGCCCTAATTTTCGGTACATAGAAGGAATTAGGGTTCTTGGATTTTCTTTCAATTTTAATCATATATCCATAACTAATCCACCCTATTACACTAATTAGAGATCAAATAATCTAAATCCCAACATCCATAGTTTTCAATCCATATGAAAAATTAAGAGAAATGGATTTGGAATGGATAGAATTAGAGAGGAGATAAATACCTTGAAGATTACTAAAGGAAGTTAGAAGATTCGATGAAGGATTAGAGATTTGTGAAGAATTTCTTGTCCAAGAACTTGAGGTCTTCAATGGTGATGGAAGAACAAAGAGAGAGAGGAGATGTGTGTGTGTTCGAAAATGAGGGAGAGAGGGAGATGAGTGATGAAGACTTAATTTGTTATAACATTAAGTTAATAGGTGTAAAGTTAAATAAAAATATCTATGGTGAGTCATTAGGATAAATACTATAAAGAAATGAAATATCAAGCTTAAGAGAGTGAGGTGAGGTCGGCCATGAGGGAAAAAAGAAGAAAATTACGCGCTTTTCCGGCGCGATACGACGTTATGGAAATCGAACGACGAAAAACGTAGCTCGGCACAAAATCGTCAAATTTCGATTCGACCAAAAATTCTAACGTATTAAACTTAATCGGAAAATAATATTTAAAAACTTAATTCCGACAAAAACTCGGGACGACACAGTCCGAGTTTCGTCCGGAAAATAAAAAAAACGAACTTTCTCGGGCAAGTTCGTATCGCGATTTCGTGAATGTAAAAATCAGACGGTTTTCCGTTCTGAGTTCCAGAACTAAAAAGTTTTTGTACGCGCTAACCCTAAATACAGTAGTCATCTGACTGACTTCCGTAATTAATTTTTGGAAATGGATTTCACCGTTGGTCTTAGAATTCAGAATCGTAAACTTAGGAATGCAAAGCCATTTTTATTATTAACTTTAAAATTTTAAGACTGTACGGAAAAATCTGGGGTATTACATCCTACCCCCCTTGCGAAAAATTTCGTCCCGAAATTTGCATACCTTCTGCAAAAAGATGAGGATATCTCTCCTTCATCTTCTCCTCGAGTTCCCACGTGGCTTCTTCTTGCCCGTGGTGGTTCCATAGCACTTTAACGATTGGTATCAATTTGGTTCTTAATTCTTGGACTTTTCTATCCAAAATCGATATCGGCTTTTCTTCGTAGCTTAGGTCAGATTCAAGAACTACGTCTTGCTAACTAATGACGTGCTTAGGATCATAGACGTATTTTCTCAATTGAGAAACGTGAAATACGTTGTGAACACTTCCTAGACTTGGCGGTAAGGCCAATCTATAAGCGACGGGTCCTATTCTCACGAGGATTTCATAAGGTCCTATAAACCTGGGTCTTAGCTTACCCTTAACTCCGAATCTAAGGATTCCTCTGGTCGGTGATATCTTAAGGAAAACTTTATCTCCTATTTCAAACTCAAGATTGGTTCGACGATCGTCGGCATAAGACTTCTGTCGGCTCTGGGCTTCTTTCATTCTATCTCGTATCTGCCAAACTATCTCAATCATCTCATTTACTGCATCGGGGCCTAGGTTCTTTCTTTCACCTACTTCATTCCAATAAAGTGGCGATCTACATTTCCTTCCATACAAAGCCTCATACGGCGCCATTCCTATCGTGGCCTGAAAGCTGTTATTGTAAGCGAATTGGACCAAGTGTAGAATTTCTTCCCAATTCGCGCCTCGGTCTAAAACCACTGTCCTTAACATATCGACTAAAATCTGAATCGTCCTCTCTGACTGTCCATCTGTCTGTGGGTGAAACGCTGTACTGAAATTAAGCTCTGTTCCCAATTCTTTCTGCATCGTAATCCAAAATCTCGAGGTAAATTTGGCATCTCTATCTGATATAATGACCTTCGGTACTCCATGCAGACGTACAATCTCTCTGACGTACAACTGAGCTAGTTTCTCTGATCCATACGTAATCTTAATCGGTAAGAAGTGTGTTGTCTTTGTAAGCCTATCGATAATTACCCAAATTGTTGTGTTTCCTCTTCTAGACTTAGGCAAGCTTGTGACAAAGTCCATGGCTATGCCCTCCCATTTCCATTTTGGGACATCCAATGGTTGTAGAAATCCATACGGTCGTCTGTGTAAAGCCTTAACTTGCTGACATGCCAAACATCCTTCTACAAACGAGGCAACGTCTCATTTCATTCCATTCCACCAGAAGTTCCTTCTCAAATCATGATACATTTTCGTACTTCCTGGGTGTGCTGTATAAGGTGTATCGTGAGCCTCACTCAAGATTTCATTCTTCAGTTCGCTGTCGTCATTAGGAATACAAATTCTGCCTTCATAAAGTATCGCATTGTCTGGTGCTTTGGCATATCCATCTGGTTTCTCTGTTCTTATCTTTAATCGCAACTTTTCCATTGACTCGTTCTTCCTCTGAGCACTGATGATTCTTTCTCTTAAATCTGTTGTAGCTTCTAATGCTGCTATCTGACTTGTTATCGTAGCTGGCGTGTTGAGCACTTTGATATCCATTTTCTCGAATTCTGGTACTAAAGTTTCTTTCTCTACAAAAAGGCATCCTAACTTCGTCGGAGCCTTGCGACTCAATGCATCTGCTACCACATTAGCCTTTCCTGGATGATAGTTGATTCCACAGTCGTAATCCTTGACTAATTCGAGCCATCTCCTTTGTCTCATATTTAGTTCTTTCTGCTCGAAAAAGTACTTAAGGCTCTTGTGATCGGTGAATATCTAAACCCTTACACCATAGAGATGGTGTCTCCAAATCTTTAACGCATGCACCACGGCTGTAAGTTCTAAGTCGTGGGTTGGGTACTCAACTTCGTGAGGTCGAAGTTGTCGTGAAGCATAAGCTATCACTTGTCTGTCTTGCATTAAGACACAACCTAATCCATTTTTTGATGCGTCGGTGTAAACCACATATTCCTTGCTTGTGTCTGGAAGTGCTAATACTGGCGCTGTGGTTAATTTCTCCTTAAGCGTTTGGAAACTCTTCTCGCACTCGTCCTTCCATTTAAATTTGGTTTCCTTCCCGAGTAGCTGTGTCATTGGCCTAGCGATCGTGGAGAAACTTCTATAGTAGCCTGCCAAACCTAAGAAACTTCTGATCTCGTTCTGACTCGTCGGTGACTTCCAGTTGTGCACTTCCTCTACCTTGGCTGGGTCCACTTTGATTCCTTCTGCCGATACTATGTGCCCAAGGAACATTACTTCCTTCAGCCAAAAATCGCATTTACTGAATTTGGCGTAGAGTTTCTCAGTTCTTAGTGTTTCCAACACTATCCGTAGATGTTCTTCGTGATCCTTTTCATTCTTAGAGTAAACGAGAATGTCGTCGATGAACACTAAAATGAATTTATCCAAGTAAGGGTGGAAATCTCTATTCATAAGATCCATGAACACAGTCGGAGCGTTGGTCAAACCAAATGGCATTACTAGGAATTCGTAATGGCCATATCGGGTTCTAAAGGCGGTCTTCGGTACGTCTTCAGGTTTGATCTTCAGCTGATGGTACCCTGACCTTAAATCTATTTTGGAGAAGACTCCTGCACCCTTGAGCTGATCAAACAGATCCTCGATCCTTGGCAAAAGATATTTGTTCTTGAGCGTAATCTTGTTCAGTTCTCGATAATCTATACACATTCTCATCGATCCGTCCTTCTTCCTAACGAATAACACTGGTTCTCCCCAAGGTGAGACGCTTGGCCTGATAAAACCAAGGTCTAGCAATTCTTGTAACTGGATTTTGAGCTCTTCTAGTTCTTTCGGTGCCATCCTATATGGGGCTTTAGACTTAGGTGCGGCTCCTGGTTCTAAGTCGATTGTGAAGTCCACATGACGATCTGGTGGCAATCCTGGTAATACTTCTGGAAAGACGTCTTCGTATTCATTTACAACTTTTACGTCTTGGATGGTTTTCTCGGCTCTTGGCTCTCCGACTAGATACACAAGATAAGTTGTGGTACCTTTCTTCTTCATAAGTTTCGTGGCTTGAAGGGCTGATATAATTGGTACGCCTCTACCCATGGAAATTCCGTGGAATTCGGTTGGTTTCCCGGGGGTTGAAAAGAGATTTTTTACTCGTTGCAGAGAATTGTGGCATAATTGTCTGACAACCAATCCATTCCTAAGATTATATCTACGTCCCACATTATCATAACGTTTAAGTTGTTCGCCTTAACCTTAAGAGTTCCGATTTCTAGTTCTAGGTTAGAGCAAACATGCGTGGAAGTAGTGATTTCTCCTGAAGATGTAGCTACTCTCATAGAATGTGCAGCTCTTACAGGTCTGATGTCTAAGTTATCGGCATACGAGCCAACAATGAAAGAATGTGATGCGCCAGTATCAAACAACATCTTAATAGGGATGTTGTGTAGTTTTTCCATACCTGCTAGGTTGCCTTTTCCTTTGTGCTGGCCACCTTGTTTGATAGCGCATGCCCTCGCATTCTGTTGCTGCTGTGCATGCTGCTGGAACTGCTGTTGGTTCATTGGCTGCTACGGCTGTGCTTGTATGGCTCTGAGAGGTATGGCTTGAAGTGGCTTCGGGCAATCCTTCTTCTTGTGCCCCTTCTGCCCACAGTTGAAACAGTTAGGGGTGCCTATCTGACAGACTCCGGGATGGGCTCTGTTGCACTTAGAACAGACAGGAATGGTAACCCTCCCTTGGTTAATTCTTCTCTGGTTGAAGTTTCGCTGCTGCCCTTGCGGCTGGTTCTGTTGACCGTTGCCCTTCCATGGTGTGTTCTGCTTATTTCCTTGAATAAACAACCCCGATTGGTTGTTTCCCTGCCACGGCCTTTTCTTGCTGTTGTTGTTGTTGTTGTTGTTGTTGTTGTTGTTGTTGTTCTGACCAGGCTGCTGATAGCCCTGCTGGAAACTCCTCTTCTGATTACCCTGGTTGTTGAAGTTCTGATTGTAGCCTCCGCTACCTCCTCCATTCCACTTTCTCTTTCCCTGATAGTTGCTATTATTGTTGTTATAATAGCCTCGGTTCTGGTTCTGTACTGGTGCTTATGCAGTTGGTACAAGTTTCTTCTCGTCAGGCACGACAGCCTCCATTTCCAAAGCTCTTCCCAAAATATCAGTGTAGCCTAGTCCCCCATGACTAGCTAACGCGATTCCCAGTTCATGTCGTAGTCCCCCTTGGAACTTCTTGGATAACTTCTCCTCGGTATCAACTAATGCAGGTGCATACCTAGACAGCTCGCAAAACTTGGCATCATACTCAGTCACGGTCAGCTTTCCTTGCTTCAAGTTATAAAACTCGTCTTCCTTCTCTGCTCTATACGTCTTGGGTACGTACTTATCAAACAATATTTCCTTGAACTCTTCCCACGTGAAACGAGCCAGCTGCTCTGCGGGTATTACCTTCTGCCTTGCGTCCTACCAATAATCTGCCGATCTAGTCAGTTGGAACGCAACACATAGCATTCTCTCCTCATCAGTGCATCTGAGGAGTTTGAATATCTTCTCAGTAGATCTTACCCATAGCTCAGCATCGCTAGGGCAGCCCGTTCCATTAAACATCGGGGGGTTTCTCTTGAGGAATAAATCCTCAATATCCCTACGGGGTGGTGGTGGAGGTGGTGGTGATGGGGGTGGTGATGGGGATGGTGACGGGGATGGTGATGGGGTAGCATTTTGTTCTTGTTCTTGTTCTCTGTCATTCTCTGGTTGACATTCCCACGTCCTCGAGGCCTCCCAGGTCCTCGACCTCTCCTATTGTTAACGTTTCTTGGCGGTATTTTCTTTGATATAAAGAAATTTGAAATTCTCATTAGTCTTTTCTATTAATCACTCTTAGTACTTACTAGCTCGTTCTCAACTTAATCAAGTTCACGGAATGACATATCGAACATAATTCCGATATTACTTCAAATTTTTTTAACTTTCAAGTTAAACTTAATTTTCTCATCGCACGAATTCAGTGACATTCCGATTTAATTACACGATTTATAGGAAATTTTTATCTCGTGATTAAAAACCTTCTCATGGGTCATGTATATATATATACATCAAAAAGAATATTCATTCCGCCTCCAACGAGGACTTATACAAAAAGTTAGACTACTAGTAGTCTAAACTAGGCTGACTGCCTACTATTTACCGGGTGCACTAAGAGGTTGTAACTCTGTACCTACTAAAAGTACTAGAACGGAAACGATTCATAAAATTTTGTATCCGTTAGAGTACTACAAAAACTAGTTACTGATCCGACTCTGTACAGGACAAAAGAGCTACTACTACTACTAATATGCGTCTACGACACTCTACTCGACAAACTACAGTCGAGTCAGAACTGTCCTCTACGGCCTAAAAACCCTAAGAGTCCTCCTCTGGGTCCTCCTTCGGATCCTCGTCCGGGTCCTTCTCAGGATCCTCGTCCAGGTCCTCCTCAAGATCCTCGTCTGGGTCCTCCTCCTCAGACTCTGAACCAAAGACGAGCTGGAGTGCCTCGTCCTCCCTCAGAGTAGAGCCGTCAGAAAGTGTAAGCAGAGTGGGTGACGGTGCCTCTGAAACTGTCTCCTCAAGGTCGGAAACAAGGTAGTCCTCACTGATCTCTACTGCACGCTTCTTCAGGGGAAGAAGGTTCTCTGGAACTGAACTGGAACCTGAACCTGACTCGAACTCCTCCCTAGAACGGACCCTAGACGATCCTGCCTCCATCCGCTCTCTAATTACGCCCCACTTCTCACAGATCTCCTCAAGCGGTGTCAGTGGGGATGGTAACTCTAACATGGCGGCAAGCTCCGCGTCGATCCCTCGGTACTCTGACTCCTCCCTAAACAGTCCTGTCTCTAAAGGTCCTCTGACTCTAACATAGACGTCAGGTAAGAACGGTGAAGCTAATCCTAACAACACGGCTGTCTCGGCGTCGATCTCTACGAATCTTGATCCTGGAATCAACTCCTCGATCTGTGTACTAACTGGCGGTAGGTCCGGTGTAACAATGGGCTCTGCGTCCTCCTCTAACTGCTCTGACTCCGCGTCAGACTCTTCACTCGGTACAAAATCTGGTGGTAACTCCAACAGGGCGGAAAACTCTGGGTCCAAGTCGAGGTGCTCTAGCTCGGTCTCTGCAGGAAACTGACTGTAGGGGAGGTGCGGCTCAAAAGGAACTGGAAGCATGTGTCTGCTGTCAAAGAAGCGCCTGTCTACAAACAAGGGGAATCTCGTGTAGTTGCCGGTCGGCTCAGTGTCGTTGCCGAAGATCCCTAGAAAGTACCACGCCACGCGGTGCGCCCAACCGCGCCACTCGTCCGGTAGGTGTACAATCAGGTCTGCTATCGCCTGACTCTCTGGAATCAAGTGTCGTACTGGAAAGTAAGCTGACGAAAAGTTGCTAACTATCTGTCCCACATCGTCCTCACCGTAATCAGCCTCAAACTCGTAATACTCGTCTTGAATCATATCTAGTATGGTACGCTCGCACGCGGCCAAAGGCTGGCTCTTCCGAGCAGTAACACGAGTCCTAGCCATCCTACAAAAGTTGTAAGGAAACACGGATCAGTAACAGGTAGGGAAATAACTTATCTCATCGAAAAACTTAAATTACAAAATAAACATTCCTTATTCAATTGTAACATCATCACTTAAGACAACCACTTATCAAGACTTCTAGTAATTCAAGAAATTGCACTCAACCAACATATATATATAAAATTAAAAATTTCAAGACTTTTATTTCCATTCTTATCTTACTACATTCTTACTTTAATTCTTTAGTACTTTCTCAACGACATTTCTTAACGATTCTTACTTATTAAAACAAAGTACGTCTACTTTGTTCATGTTACTTATTCAAAAGTAACATCCATTCATAAAAGAATTTTGCCGTTAACGACTCTTAATACTCGTACTAGTTGTATTTTTCGTTTAAAGACGAAATATGGAATGAATTCCAAAAGAAATGGAATATATGTTAGAGAATAACTTTTCTGGAAACTAAGTTCCAGTTGTCGTCGCTAGAATCGGGCGATCGATGGAAAAATTTAATCAAGCTTTGTAATACCCCGGAAATTCTTTATGTTCTTAAAAATTTAAAGTTATTAATAAAAATGGCCTTGCACGCCTAAGTTTACGATTTTAAATTCTAAGACTAACGGTCGAATCCGTTTCCGAAAATAAATTACGGAAGTCAACTAGACGACTACTGTATTTAGGGTTAGCGCGTACGAAAAGTTTTTAGTTCGTGAACTTAGAACGGAAACCGTCTGATTTTTACATTCACGAAATCGCGATACGAACTCGCCCGAGAAAGTTCGTTTTTATGATTTTCCGGACGAAACTCGGACTGTGTCGTCCCGAGTTTTTGTCGGAATTAATTTTATAAATTTTATTTTCCGATTAAGTTTTATACGTTAGAATTTTTGGACGAATCGGATCGTGACGTTTTTGTGCCGAGCTACGTTTTTCGTCGTCCGATTTCCGTAACGTCGTATCGCGTCGGAAAAGCGCGTATTTTTCCCCTCCCTTCCCTCTCATAACCGATCTCTCTCTCATTTTAGCAAGATAGTTCATTTCCTTTATATAGTATTACTTTTTACCTACTACTATTCTAACACTATTCAAACCTATACACCTATTTAACCTAAAGTAATATGTAATATAAAAAAAAAATCACACATCTCCCTCCCTCCCCAAAACTCACGGCAGCTCCCTTCTCTCTCTCTCCCATCCTTCTTCTTCCTCCATTGTTGAAGAAAGCTCCAAGTTCTTGAAGAAGAAATCACACAAGTCTTCATCCTTCCATCAAACTTCATTCCTTCTTTCTTTAATTATCAAGGTAATCCTCTCCTCTATGTTTCTATCCATCCAAAATCCTTTTCTTTTTATTTTCTTTGGATCGAAAATTTTGAGGATGATGAATTAGATGTTTGATCTTGGATTAGTGAAATTAGATGTGTTAGATGTGATAATTAGGGATTAAAATTGAGTGAAATCAAGAACCCTAACCACTAGGTCACTACCGAAAATTTGGGGGTTTTTAGTGGGATGTTTGAATCTTTCAATTGATGATAAAATCATGCTTAGGAAGTGTTTAATTAGTGATTAGAACCAAGAGAAATCGAAATCCATTTGTTTGATTGAAACCAATTTAGGGTTTAGGGTTTGAAATTGGGGGTTTTTACTTTTTAATGTGTAATTGGACTTGAATTGATTAATTGATGTTATAATAGTATGATTAAGAGTTAAATGGTGTTGATTAATGAAGAAAAACACTCTCTTAAACCATGTATTAAAACCGAAATTAAGGATGAAATTAGGGGTTTTCATGTAGTTGATTTAGTCGTTGATTTGTTGATGAAATAATGTTTATAATGATAATAGTTGATGTTATGAATTTAATTGGAATTTTCTAAAAATATTAATGAAAGTATAAGAGACTAAAAACTCGATCTAAGTTGAAGATGGTTAATGATATGGAGTGATGAGATGAATAAAAATGATCTACGTTAGATGTTGATTGATGTCATAGAAAATGAACGAATTCCGATAACTTTTGGAATTTCGTAAGAGACGAACGAGTGGACATAAGTAATAATCGAGAAGTCGAGTAAGGATTTTAACTTTATAATATTGTTTATGATGGACTAAGGTATAATTTTGTAGTTGACGTCATGAGCTTTCGAGCTATTATAGTATGAGTTAAAGTGATAGTCGAGAACTAGAACGAGAAATTGATAACTTGTTTTAGTTTAGTACTTGATAGTTGGAAGCCGACGTTTAGAACGTCGTGCTATTGGACAAGTTTTGAGAAGGAGTTCATCACGTACGGAAGTACGTGATGACTGCCTTAAGAGTAAAGTTTCATGAGAAATCGAATACGAGAACTTAGAACGAACCTAAGAAGTTTAACGTTGAAATCTATCGAGCAACTAGGGTTATTCGCGGCAGTTTTACGACCCTTTCCTGAAACTGAAATATCTCCTAGCTCGTTTATCGGATTTGCGATCCGTAAATTGGAGCGTAAACTAGACATCCCAAACTTTCCAACGGTACAAGGCTCATCCCCTGTTTCCAGATCCCCTGTTCTGGGCAGTCCCCAGAGTTTCTGTATTGCGCAGTGAAATTTCAGTTTTCATTCTTCTAAGTTGTTTTGTTCGCAACTTAGTTTCTTTCAATCGTTTGAGCCGTAATAACTAGACGAATATCTTCCTACTGACCCTAGTGTCAAGAAAGGAGCCTTGAGTGCTAAACGAGACGAGACCTCACCTCATATCAGTTAAAGTAAAGAATGTTAGTTAAGCGAGAAATTGTCCAAATCGTATAATGATCTAAAAAACGTAATTTTCCTAAGTCGATTCTTTCCAACTTAGTTCCTTATGATCTTTCAAGTTGTATCGAGCTACCGACTACCCTCTCTACTGACCTAAGAGTCAAGTATGAGACCTTTCGAGTTCTAAATGGGATTTGTTCGAGTCTCGTTCCCGTTTAAGTAAAATGAATCTAGTAAGCTGCAAATGCCTAAAGAATGAAACGACTAAAACCTATTTCGATTTTCTTTGATCGATTATCCTTCACGAATCGATTTTAAGTGTTATTATTTTACGATGAAGGAGGAAGCCAGCACTAAGGCAATGACGGAAGAACCAAAGAACGGAAACCTGTTTAGTTGTTCTGTATCATCGAGGTGGGCTTTTATATATATGAAATAAAACGAGCAATGCTCTAAAACCTTTCTTTATCGCTTTGATATCTGTGTTTTCAAGTGATAATCATGGCATAAACTGTTTAAATATTTTATGTGAGTTCTCTTGTACCTATCTGAGTTAACCTTTGGGTTTTCCAGATTTATTAGTTAACGATCGGCTCTGAGTTAGCTGCTAAGTGCTTTCCAGAGTTAGTGCACTTTGTAACCTGTGGTGTATGTGATACCCTGTTGAGGGGTACCAGCCACGGTGAATGAGAATTGGTCAAGATTTGAACGTAACATACCAGAAAAATGCCTGTACAAGCTACTTTATACAAATGAGTCAGAAAATGTTTAGTAGTCACGGGTCTCTTTCAATAAAACCCCGATGTGCTACGATTATGAGATGCCTGATTATTTTTACTTATGATTATGTTTTCGGCAACGTGCCCACTAAGTACTTTTGTACTTAGCCCTGCATATGTTTTCTAAATGTGTAGGTTGAAGCGATGGAAGCGGCGAGGTTGGATAAAGTTGTCTTAGGAAGACTTTAGTTAGTATGAATCACAATTCCGCTGCAAAACTCTAGTCTTTTTTTATGAACATATATGTAAATCACTGTAGACTAAGACCTGTCTTATAACTTAGTTTATCCATCGTGTACTTTCAGTCGAGTAATCCGTCGAGAATTACTCTTCCTTTATGTAAATAAAGCCTTGTTCATAGTATGTATGATATCTCTTATGTATGTATGTCTAGTCAGTCCCCTTCTTCCCCGCTTCTTTAATCCAATCCCAGTCGCACCCCAGCTTCTGCCGTCCCTCGGGATTTGGGGCTTTGACAGAGTGGTATCAGAGCAATCGTTTCTGCTCTGCATACAAGTCTTCCTTCGAGTAGTAAAACATAGAGTATTCGTTCGTACTCTATGTCGAGTCTTCTTTCGAGTCGTAAGATAGAATATTTGCTTATACTTTAGATCAGAGTTTTCTCTTAAGTAAAGATAAGAGTTAAGTTATGGCATTAGGAATCAGAATGTAGACGACAACTCAACCTCCCGCTACGTCGACTCAATGAGGAAAGAAAGGAAATAATTTTAATAATGTAATTTCTTTTAACAAGAAATTTTATGAACGAGTATTAAATGAGAATGAGAATGAGAATAAGCTGTGTGCCAAAAATAAGAATCTTATGAAAGTATAATTTAATTTATACTTTGTTTGTTATGTGGCTATGTGATAGTACGAGTACTATCTTACGTGAAATTATTTGCACGATAATTTCTATTATTTTACCATGGCATGAGAACCTAGAAGGAATCTAGGGATTTTCCCGGGTTATTGAGAACATATACGAAAAACCTAAGATCTTTCCGATTCTTCGAGAACTTAGACGTTTTTAAGAAACGTTATTCCAAATGATTTCGAAAGGAGATCCACAACACGAGAAGGACTTCTATTGATAAATGTCACATGCGTATAGTGACATAAATAAAGACTCGGCAAAGTCGATCTTTGTTTTAAAACCCGATAAGAATTTCCTTCGAGGGAAATGAAATAAATATTGATAAAATAAAGTAAATATGTACGAAAGGAGTGGAAGAAGCAAATAGACGTGTGAGAAAAACGTGACTTCAAACTATTCGAGAAAAGGTTGAAATAAGGAGGATAGATTGAAATAAACGGAAGAGCCGAATGTTACCTTAGTTGTAAGGGCATGAACAAGGTCTCTTGGAGATGACTTTGGTTTACTTATTAGGAGTCGTTCAAGTATTTGATTAGCTTAAAAATTTGTATCTTCCTCGAGAAGATTGAGTAATCCGAGCTAAATTGGAAAGTTTCCAAAAATTTCTTTTTTTTTAGAAGTAGTTGTGTGTGCAATTCGAGAAATTGCTACTCGATTCAGGAAAGTAAATTCTGTATGAAGTGAACGATAGAGTGAGACAGAAGTTCCATGTGATTGAGGGACTGTTATGTGGACTTGATAAACCCACATAATAAGAAACTCCGTAATATGGGTCTTATGCCCCTCTAGCAAAACCTTTTTAGTATGGTATAAGTGGTTTTAAAGAGACGGATGTTACTTACGTATAAGTAACATGTAACGACGTCGTTCCTTTTCTTTTCGTTTCATTTTTGTAGTGTTCGCCTTGTTCGAACTTTGCGAAGAGAATTGTTTTACTATTAGGAGTCAAGCGCGAAGCTTGATTAAATTTCTAACGACCGCTCGATTTTAGCGATGATGACTAGAACTTATTCTAAAAAGTTATTCTTAGGATATATTCCATTTCTCTTTTGGGAATTTATATTTTTACACTTCGTCCTTGAACGAAGAATACGACACGTATGAGTATCATGAGTAGTAAGCGACAAAGTCTGTTGTAAACGAATGTTACTTTTGCATAAGTAACGTGAACAAAGTCGACGTGCTTTGTTTTAATAAATGAGAATCGATAAAAAAAAATTTCTTGAGAAAGAAATAAGGAATTAAAGTAAGAAATTAAAAGAATGAGATAAGGAATGGGAATAAAATCTTGAAATTTTATTTCTATATATTGTGAGTACGAGAGCAATTTTCTGTGAAATTGCTACATGTTTAAGATAAGTATGATAGATTAAGTGTGGTGATATTACAATTGAATAAGGAATATTCATTTTGTAATTTAAGATTTTCCGTAAGATAAGATATCATCTTACCGTTACTGATCCGTGTTTCTTAAAGACTTTGTAGGATGACTTCCAGTAGTGACACGACTTCGGAGAGTCAGTCCCTGCCACAGCGTACTTGGGCAGATCAGTTATTGGATAGGTATAGAGATTTTGAGGCAAACCCGAGACACGACGTAGGACAGAGGATTAGTTACTTTTTGTCAGTTTATTATCCAGTCCGGCATACTATTCCAGAGAGTCAGGCTATACTTGACTTAGTTAGACTTGATGGACCCGAAACGAGTTACTGGTGTATGGGGGGGGGGGGGAGGGAATACACCAGTTAGGATTTTAAAACTTAACCCTTAAAAATAACTTCAACCGAGTAAAACAGACTCGGTTGGAATCTCACAGCTGAGTAAGCAACCTCAGCTGGAAGAGTGAGGCTGTGCAGAATGTAGTGGAAATTAAAACTCGTTATAGCAACTCACGCTTTTTAGTGCAGGGTTGGTCAAAAACCAAAACAGTTGAATATGCAAAAATGCAGTTTGTATGCTGGTTAGTTTGATCAGATAAGAATGCAATAAGCAACTGAATAAAAATAAACACAGACACACGGGATTTAACGTGGTTCGGAGATAACCCTCCTACATCCACGGGGAGATGTGAATCCTCACACCTCAGTCCAAGTTCTTCTGGACAGTTCCACACAGCTTACCCGGGCTGTGCAACCGTTGCAATAAGTTTACGGGTACTTATCAACCTATGTCAAGTTTGCGGGTACTTGACGACCTAGCTACTCAATTACAGGAAGAGTATGATCCTAACAGACACTTTTTAAGGTGTGTGTGTGGGTGGATTTTCCAACTACAGCTCGATCACGAATGAGAGCTGGATCTATGGCTTGAATGAATAAACACTCAAACTAAGATCTAAGACAGATTATAACTCTATGAACCCTCAGCTACTAATGTTCTATCACTCTTGAACTCTCAGCTGCTGATGCTCTTAGAATATGATTTTTGCAGATTTTTCTTGTGCTTGATTTTCTTGTGATTGCACTTCTCTATCTCTTGTCTCGTGTGTCTCTCGAATGAGAGAATGCCTCTATTTATAGGCGGAGAGAATCAACTAGCCGTTGGAGGAGCTGTTGATCTCTGATCGTTGAAAGCGATGGCTTGTCTCTCATCTCTGCAGACTTTCCCGATATGGCATATGTGCTCTTCTGCTTTCCTTCTGAGATAGCCTTGTGTTAGGCCAGATGGGGTAATGACTGAACGGTCAAACCCTCATGTGACTTCCTTTTGAAATTCAAATCTTAAACCTTTCTGACAATCATAACAAAACTATCTAGTTACTGATGGGGTAATGACTGAACGATTCATAAAATTTTGTATCCGATGGAGTACTACAAAACTATCTAGTTACTGATCCGACTATGTACATAACAAAAGGCTACTATACTACTATGCGTTTCTGACGTCTTGCTCAACAAACTGCGGTCAAGTCACCACTGCCTACTATGGCCTAATTCTCCTCGGGGTCCTTGTCCGGATCCTCATCCAGCTCCTCATCGGTATCCTCCTCCGGATCCTTATCCGGGTCCTCATCCTCTGACTCTAAACCGAAGGCAAATTTAAGTGCCTCGTCGACCCTCAAAGTAGTGCCATCCGCAAGTGTAAGTGATGGTGGTGCAGGCACATCTAAAACTGTCATTTCTAAATCTGAAACCGGGTAGTCCCAACAGGTCACTGATGCCCGCTTCTTCAGAGGCAGCAGGTGGTCGGGAAGTGAACAGGACTCATACTCCTCTCTGGAATGGATCCTGGACGGTCCTGCCTCAAACTCAGCCCGAACCCTGGCCAACTCCGCGCAAATCTCATCAAGGGGTCTGTAAGATGATGGAAACTATAATAGCGCGGCCGTGTCTAAATACTCTGGTCCTGACTAAAATGGTCCTTGAACTCTCATAGAAGGCTCATGCTGAAAAGGAGCGGGTAACCCTAGGCCATCCGCTGTCTCTGCAGCCAATTCCCTTGTGCCCTCACTGGGTACCATCACTAAAGGGATCTCCAACTGTGCAATCATCTCTGGACCTATCTCATCGTGTTCTGACTCTGAATCTACCGGAAAGTGAGTGTAGGGAGGATGCGCCTGAACAGGATATGCTGTTATGTGTCTGCTCTCGAAGAAATGCTTGTGTACCTCCAAGGCGAATCCATTGTAATCACCTGTTGGCTCTATATCGTCGTCAAACATCCTAAGGTAGTACCATGCCGTGTCGTGTGCCCAACCACGCCATTCCTCTGGTAGACGACTAACCAAGTCAAGTATAGCCTGACTCTCTGGAATAGTATGCCGGACTGGATAATAAACTGACGAGAAGTAACTAATCCTCTGTCCTACGTCGTGTCTCGGGTTTGCCTCATAATCTCTATACCTATCTAATAACTGATCTGCCCAAGTACGCTGTGGCGGGGACTGATTCTCTGAAGCCGTGTTACTACTGGAAGTCATCCTACAAAGTGTTTTAAGAAACACGGATCAGTAACGGTAAGATGATACCTTATCTTACGGAAAATCTTAAGTTACAAAATGAATACTCCTTATTCAATTGTAATATTACCACACTTAATCTAACAACTTATCTTAGACATTTAGCAATTTCACAGAAAATTGCTCTCGTACTCACAATATATATAAATAAAATTTTAAGGTTTTATTCCCATTCTTATCCCATTCTTTTAATTTCTTACTTTAATTCCTTATTTTCTTTCATTAATCCTTATCTCTTTCTCAAGGAAAAATTTCTTATCGATTCTCATTTATTAAAAACAAAGCACGTATACTTTGTTCATGTTACTTATGCAAAAGTAACATTCATTTACAAAAGACTTTGTCGTTTATTAATCATAATACTTATACGTGTCGTATTCTTTGTTCAAGGATGAAGTATAAAATATAAATTCCCAACAGAGAAATGGAATATATCCTAAGAATAACTTTTTTAGAACAAGTTCTATTTGTCAATGCTAAAAACGAGCGGTCGCTAGAAAATTTAATCAAGCTTCGTGCTTGACTCCTAATAGTAAAACAATTCTCTTCGCAAGGTTCGAACGAGGCGAACACTATAAAAAGAAACGAAAAGAAAAGGAACGACGTCGTTATAAGTTACTTATACGTTAGTGACATTCTTCTCTTTAAACTACTTATACCATACTAAAAGGTTTTACTAGCAGGGCATAAGACCCATATTACTGAGTTTCTTATTATGTGGGTTGATCAAGTCCACATAACAGTCCCTCAATCACATGGAACTTCTGTCTCACTCTATTGATTATTTCATACAGATTTTACTTTTCCAAATCGAGCAGCAATTCTCGAATTGCACACACAACTACTTCTTAAAAAGAAATCTTTGGAAACTCTCCAATTTAGCTCAGAATACTCAATCTTCTAGAGGAAAAATACCATTTTAAGCTATTTGAATACTTGAACGGCTCCTAATAAGTAAAACAAAGTCATCTCCAAAAGACTTTGTTCATACCCTTACAACTAAGGTAACATTCGGCTCTTTCGTTTATTTCATTTTATCCTTCTTGTTTCAACCTTTTCTCAGATAATTTGGAGTCACGTTTTTCTCACACGTCTATATGTTTCTTCCATTCCTTTCATACATATTTACTTTATTTTAACATTATTTATTTCATTTCCCTCGAAGAAAATTCTTATCGGGTTGTAAAACAAAGATCGACTTTGCCGAGTCTTTATTCATGTCACTAAGCGCACGTGACATTCATCAGAGGAAGTCCTTCTCGCGTTAGGGATCTCCTTTCGAAATTATTTGAAATAACGTTTCTTAAAAACGTCTAAGTTTTCGAAGAACCGAAAAGTTCTTAGGTTTCAAGTCTACGTTCGCATTGAACCGGGAAAATTCCTTAAAATCTTTCTAAATTCTTGTGCATCAAAAATATTTTCAAACAAAAGAAATTATTTCACAAATAATTTCACATAACATAGCACTAGTGCTATCACATAATCACATAAGATAGTACTTGTACTATCACTCAATCTCATAAAGTATAAAAATTTTACTTCCATAAAATTCTTAATTTCGGAACACAACTCATTCTCATTCTTAATCTCATTGCATACTTGTTCATAAAATTTCTTGTTAAAAGAAATCATATTATTAAAATTCTTTCATTTTCCTTGTTGAGTCGACGTAGCGGGCGGTTGAGTTGACATCTATGTTCTAAATCTTAGCTTTAGAGTTTAACTCTTATCTTATACTTGAAAGATGACTCTAATCCAGAGTATACACAAATACCGTGTCTTATGACTCGAAAGAAAACTCGATATAGAGTGCAAATGAATACTCTATATTATTACTCGAAAGAAGACTTGTATATATATATATATATCACTCTTGTGATATTACTAGAAGGAATGACTCATACTAAGAAAGAATGACTCACACTAACTCATACTAGAAGATTGACTCAGAAGCAGAGCTGAAAACGAACACTGCTCTGATACCACTCTGTCACAGCCCCAAATCCCGAGGGACGGCAGAAGCCGGGGTGCGACTGGGGTTGGATTAAAGAAGCGGGGAAGAAGGGGGCTAACTGACTAAACATACATGAAAAGACATCATTAAACCATGAACAAGACTTTAATATAGATAAGAAAGAGTTAATCCCTAAGGATTACTCGACAAGAGTGCAAAAGAAGCTAGGTTCATATTTACAGACTTAGACTACTGAGAATTGTTCAAAAGGTACATCTCAAAAGATTCAGAGTTCTGCAGCGGAAGAGTTCTAACTAAAGCAACCTATCTTTCAACTCAACATCAACCGTCGCCGCTTACCGTCGCTTCAACCTGCACATTTAGAAAACAATGCAAGGCTAAGTACAAACGTACTTAGTGGGCACGATGCCGAAATCATAGTCATAAGTATAAATAATCTGGCATTTTACAACCGTAGCGCATCGGGGTTTTGTTGAAAAGGCCCGTGCCTACTAAACATTTTCTGACTGATTTGTATAAAGCAGCTTGCGCAAGCATTTTTTTAGAGTATGCTATGTTCAATCTTGACCCAAACTAATTCACCGTGGCTGGCTACCCCTCAACAAGATACCACATACACCACAGGTTACAAAGTGCACTAACTCTGGAAAGCACTTAGCAGCTAACTCAGAGCCGATCGTTAGTTAATCTAAAATAGACTAACTCTAAAAGTCTGGAAAACCCGAAGGTTAACTCAGAAATCTGGAAAACACGAATGTTAACTCAGATAGGTACAAGAGAACTCACATAAAATAGTTGAAACAGTTTATGCCAAGATTATCACTTTGAAACACAATTATCAAAGCGATAAATAATACTTTCGAGTTGTGGAAAAACCCACATTTTATTTAGTATAGATAAAAGCCCACCTTGTAAATACAGAACTTAAAAGCAAAAACTTCCAACTTTGGATCTTCCGTCCTTTCTCTACAGTTGGCTTCCTCCTTTATTGTAAAATAAATATACTTAAAAATGGGTCGTAACGATAATCGATTAAAAGAATCGAAGAAGGTTTTAGTTGTTTTATTCTTTAGGCATTTGCACGCTTAATTAATTCGTTTTACTTAAACGGGAAACGATACTCGTACTAATCTTGTTTTGAACTTGGAAGATCTCATACTCGACTCTCGGGTCAGTAGAGAAGGTAGTCGATGTCTTAATACGACTTTAAAGATTAAAAGAAACTAAGTTGGAAAGGATCAACTTAGGCGATTTACTTTATAGCTCATTTCACGACTTATGAAAGTTCTCATTTATTACTTCTTTAATGAAAGGATAAAATATATGATCTCGACTGGTTTTCATCACTCAAGGTCCTATACTTGACTCTAGGGTCAGTAGGTAGATGTTCGATAGATAAAAACGGCTTAAACGATTAAAAGAAGCTAAGTTGTGAACTAAACAACTTAGAAAACAAGAAACTGAAAATTCACTGCACAGTCCAGTAACTCTGGAGACTGTCCAGAACAGAGGATTTGGAAACAGGGGGTGAGCCCTGTACCATTAGAAATCTTAGGAAGTCTAGTTCGCGCTCCAATTTACGGATCACAAATCCGATAAACGAGCTGGAAGTTATAACAGTTTCCGGCGAGGGTCGCAAAACTGCCGTGGAAACCCTAATTGATTGATAAGTTCGCCTTATAACGTTTTAGGCTCGTTTTAAATTCTCGTATTCAACTTTTTTTTTTTTTAGAAACTGGACTCCAAAGCAGTCATCATGTACCTCCGTACGTGACAAACTCTTTTTCAACTTACTCAAAAGCACGACGTTCTAACGTCGGATTTCAACTAACAAGTACTATACCAACAAAGAAATTCCAAACGCGTACTACTTCTCGATTACAACTATAACCCATATTATATCAACTCGGATGCTTATAATGTCAACTGGAAAGATGTTCTAAATTTCATTATAAACAATAATATCAAGTTAGAATTTTTATCCGACTTCCCGATTATTAGTTACAACTAGATATTCGTCTCTTACGCGATTTCCAAAAGTCGTCGGTTTTCGTTCAAATTTTACGACGCTAAACTATATCTAACTTGAATCATTTTCATGCATGCATACACATCTTAACATCTTTATAACTCAGTTTATAAGGTGATTTTAGTCTCTTACATTTCATTAAACATTTTTAGAAAAATTCCAATTAACTTCTATAATCAACTAGTATGATTTGTATTATAATTCCATTAACAATTCATCACTTTTATCAAGCATGTATAAACTCCTAATTATTCTATAAATTTCTGGTTTTAAGCATATGTTAAAGGATTGATTTTCTACTCCAATTAACAACATATATTCACTAATCAACCTATTATAACAACTATTAATCACTTACAATTCCAAAAACAACTAACATGCAAAAACCCCTAATTTATAAATCAAACCCTAATTGAATTTCATAATAACATAGGGCTTTCAATCCCTTTTCATTCCAAACACTAATTAAGCATCTACTAAACATGAATCCATGATCAAAAGAAGAAAATTAGAAATTCTACCATTTTCCCAAAAAATTCTGCATTAACATAGATGTTAAGATTCTTGGTTTTGATCCATTTTAATCTCCAATTATCATATCTAATACATTCAATTACATTATTCTAAGATCAAACTATCTATTCCTAACCTCTAGAAATTTCGAACAAGAAGGAAAAGAGAAGAAAAGAAAATCTAAATGGATAGGATTGTGGAGGATGGAAATACCTTAAGAATTAAAGAAGGATGTAGAAGGTTTTGTTGGATGATTGAGGACTTGTGTGGTTTCTTCTTCAAGAACTTCAAGGTGTCTTCAATGGAGGTGAAGAAAGAAGATGAAGAAGATGAAGTTTGGGGAGAAGAAAGGTGCAGTCGATGGGTAGAGAGAGATGAAGAAATTGTTTTGCTTAAGTGTTGAAATGATGAAAGGTTGAAAATTGTGTAAAGTATAGTTTAGGTGTCAACATTTAGTTAAGTCAACACATGCATGTTGACACCTAATTAAGGTGAGGTGGCGGCTGTCCATGCAGAAATTTGGAGGGTTACGGGTGTTTCCGGCGCGATCCGACGTTACGGAAAAACGAACGACGAAAACGTTGTTCGGTACAAAAATCGTCGCGATTCGATTTGACTTGAAAATTCTAATGTATGAACTCAATTAGAAAATAACTTTATAAAATTTATTTTGACAAAAACTAGGGACGACAAGTCCGAGTTTCGTCCGGAAAAGTGTAAAAACAAACTTTCTCGGCGTGTTCGTATTGCGATTTTGTAAACGTAGAAATTAGACGGTTTTCCGTTCTTAGTTTATAAACTAAAAACTTTTCGTATGCTCTAACCCTAAACACAGTAGCCGTCTAGCAGACTTCTGTAATTTATTTTTAATAATGGATTCGACCGTTAGCCTTAGAATTCAAAAATTTTAAATTTAGGCGTGCAAAGCCATTTATTTAATTAACTTTAGAACGTAAGGATTTTACGGGGCATTACAGATTGATTGGTAAGAGACACCCATTAATATTATGCATCAGTACAAGACACACGTATAGAGAGTCATGGCCACTATGACAGATAATTGTGCTAAAACTTACCAACAATCTAATTTTTGAAAAACATATCTAAACATCATACTTAGATCGATTTACTTTTTGCAGCAAGTAACAGAGGCACCAATCCATACACCAACAAAGGAGAATTATGAGTCTCACCTGGCATGAGTTTTGCCCTTGAGAAGTCTTGAGTTTTGCCTTTGAGAAGATTCTTACTGCAGATGAGCAATGGAATCTGATGTGCCGTGTCTTCCCAGGCCGTTAGATCAAGATAAGAACGGAGGTTGTCTTTTTTCTTTTGTTTGTTGGGTTCTTTTTTGAATGGTTTATCCTGCTAGCAAATAAAGTCTGTCAGCTATCGAATAACTAGTAAATGGGATTAGTTAGCAATCAGTAAACGAATTTCTTTCTTAATCTAACACCAAGAATTAAAATCAGAAAATTGAAACTTTGCCTCAGCAAAGCAGATGAACTAAGGACAATAAGAATGAACTCAGAAGCATAAAACAAACTCAATAAGATTAAAACATCAGAACTTAACCTAAATCCTGCAAATTTATGTAAAAAGTGGTTGCCTAACCAATTTTGTTATTATCATCCAGGAAACTTATCATGCAGTGACTTCTCTATCCTTCCGATGCTGAGTGGACACGACTGAATGATAGATATCTGCGACTTTTGTCAAGGGAAACTGTTGGGCAAGTCCAATAATGTGGAGTAAACTATAGATCATTTCAACTGCTCCACATGCTATTCACTTACAATCTGAGGTAAATCTGAGTACAGAATAGCTGCAGCAGTTGCAAGCTGTGTTGCACTTGACTTGTTAGACGAAACTCCTTGATCCTTGTCCACCACACCATCAGGAACTGAAATTTATGTGTCTTGGAAGGCAGGAAAAGGGCGATTAGAAAGAGTTTGCAGATTAACAATTTATCTATAAAATAGAATACATGCCTTTATAACTTCCCAATTTGCTTTTTTCAGTTTCTTTTGCCTATTTGCAGTGACAATACTTAGCGCACTTCAATATGTAGCAATGATGCCCTCAAACCGGAAAAATAGAGAATGAAATATAAATTGAAGTAGGAAATCCAAATTGCCATAAAAGAGCACGCCATGAAGAATAAAAGCTCCAAAACAATGTATTGGTAGACACACATACACACATACACACATCGAGCAATGTTCAATGAGAAAGAATAAAGAAAAGAATAGACCTTACGGACAACAACAAAATCTCCCACTGATAAGCTTAGTTCCTTATTTGTTTCAGCGTCAAAAACATGGATTGCCTTCAAAACAAGATATGGCTTCAATTAATGCTATTATATGCAGCATTAGAGGAGTTTCAGTCTCAATACCTTCACTGATTTTCCACGATGTTCATCATTCTCCTTATAAGCACCACCTTTCTCATATACAATTATAGATCATATAAACTGGAACCATCCCAAGTGGACTGAAAAACCTTAAGAAAAAATAAAAGAAAGAAAATAAACCATTTTTCTTTCAATTAACTCAAGAAAAAAGAGTTGCTACATACTATGCTTTATTATCTCAGTAATGTACGTGGAGCATATAGCCCACAGTTGACTATAGCCCAAAATAATCTGCACGCTCGAGGCTACTATTAATGCTCCTAGTATTGCTCTCATTGTATTCACAAATCTCTACAAGTAGCAAACATTCAAATTAATCCACAATTGATAAGTAGAGCAGAAAACACAAGTTGATTGCATCAAACATACCACATGAGAGTGCAACAGAGGTATTGTTTGGCAAAATCCTTGGTGAAAGCGACCGCGCTTGTACGATCGGGAGCCGTAGGCCCCAAATCTCCTCCAACGCAGTACTCCAAAACTAACCACAAATAAGCTGATGTCTCGTACCTACAATGTCAGTTGACAAGAAAAATGAGTAAGGATGAAGACTGGAATTCAAACAATGTCTAATCACGTTCTAATCAATGAAAACTCATAAGCAAGTGAACAAAGATTCTACATTCTCATTGAGCAAACTTACCATGAGTAGAACTTCAGCACATTAAAATGAACATAACAACAAGATTGATTAATACAGGAATCTAGAACTGAACTATTATCAAAGAAGTCTTCCAACATCTCAAATTCCTCTACGAAGAAATCCACGTCACTCAGAATAATTGTGTGCCTTATATGCTCTAGATCAAGAGGCAATTCACAACATCCAATTGCATAGAACATGATCGCATGCTTTAGAAAAATGAAGTCTTAGATAGACCCATAACCATTCGCGGGCGCCATAAAGACAATTGAAAAAGCCCAAAATTGAATAAAAATCGATAAAACTGTAGATGGAAATGCTTACTTCCTGAAGAACCTTGCTCCGATGAGATTTATCGACGCTCTTAATGGCAAAATACTCAATAGTCTTCTTCTTTCTTCCCTTGTATACAGTCTGCAACACATCAATTTCGGGTAATTACAGTACAGATGTGAAACGCACGCCTTAAGACGATTTTTTTTCCTCGCAGCTACGATTAGAGTTGAATTAAGATTACCAAATATTTGCCGCAGCCGATGGCTTCGTAAATGTGGTAGTGATTCATGCTGGGCGTGCTTCAAATATGTGAAGGAAAAAGTGGGGTCAGAGCACTGCGGGCAGAGGTAGCGGGAAGCGGGGGAGGAGCGGGCGGAGGGGAGGCAAGTGAGGTGGGCGAGGGCGGGGCTGCGGAGGCACATGATGCGGGAGTGGGCGGCAGGGCGGTTGTTGTCGTTATAGGTGTCGAAGCAGACGGGGCAAAACTGCCGGGCTTGTGGCGGAGCACGCAGGTGGTGCACAGCGCAAAGAATACGCCCAGGTGAGGGACGTGGTGGACGAGGGTCGGGGCCGACCGGCAAACTTGGCATTCCCCCATCCGCCATGAAAGAGGGATTTAGGGCAAAATTTGAATTAGGATTTTTCTGTAGTTAGAACGGAAGAGGAAGTCACTTAAGACAGACAGACAGACACACACACACACACACACACACAGAGAGAGAGAGAGAGAGAGAGAGAGAGAGAGAGAGTAAGACAGGAATTACCAGCGCACAGTGGCTGTCCGGGCCGGTGGTTGGCGGCGGCAACAATAGGATTTGGGGATTTTAGGTGACAAGAAGAATTTGGGGATTTAGGGATTTTAGGGCTTTCCCTATGTGCGAGAAGAGGGTGTAAGACACCGGTGGCGAGCGGAGGAGCGGCGGCGCCGAGGTCGTTGAAGGAACGTTCATGCGCTGAGAAGAAAGAAATGGAAGGAAGAAGAGAATACTCAGTGAATTCACAGTTTTATTTGTGTGAAAATAATAAACAAGAGCCAAAGTTATTTTAATTAAAAAATAAATAAAAATTTAATACATAACATAGTTTAATAACGGTAAAATTTACTGTTATTTAAGTACTCATACATAACATAAAGCATAACGGACTTAAAAACGCGTAATTAAAAATAACATAGGTAACACTCATAGATAACGTGAGACAAAATAACCTTATAAATAATTATAGATAACAGCTTTCTCATAACGGCTTTTTGAAATCTCCATTATATATGTAGAAAGGCGCTCATACATAACAGATTTTTAAAATATCCGTTATCTATGTGGCGTTATGTATGAACAATTTTGGCGTGGTGATAATTACTATTCTTGTTATAATCAAGTAAGAGCAATACTTTTCTTCTTTATTCTCTCCTTGAAGCTACTGATTTTTCTTCTTCATCATAAGCATCGATTTTTCTTCAAGAAAATTAAGGAAGGGAAGCTTGAGTTGCGAGAAATGAAGTGGTGATTATCGATCGAGGAAGAGTTAGTAAGGATTCACTCCTTTAAGCTTAAGAACTTCATGTTTTTCTTCTATATCATGATCGAAAATTTTGAGTATATTAGGAGATAAATCGATCTTTTTGTTCTTAAGCATAAAACCTTAATAAGTATGTTTTCCATGCAAAGAAATAAGAAAAGAAATCCATGAAGTATATATGAGTATGTGTGTGCCGTGATATAGGGGGGAAATAGGAAAAATTTGTGCCATGATTTTTTATCTTGAGTATGATGATTTCTATGTGTTTTAGAAATATTTCTAAGCATGCTAAGATGATTAAATGAGAAAAATAAATATATGTGCATGAAAATATGAAGAAATCGAAGGTTTATACCTTAAGAGTGAATTTTTGTGTTTTGAATGATTTCATGAGTTTGATGCTTGATATGATATATATGATGATATATAAGTATGCTTGAGTGTTTAGAATGAAGAAATAAGCATGTTATTAAGAAAAGAGGAGTTGGAGAAGATGATGAATAGTGATAATTAATTCTTGATATATATGTTTTGTGATGAATTTTAATATGGATTTTATAAATTCAAGAGTTGAGAAGCACGATTCTATGAGTTAAATGGAAGCATGAATTTATTTGATGAAGATATATGTGTGTGACCAAGTATATATATATATATTATATATGTAATACCCCAGATATTTTCTTCCGACGAGAAATAAAAATTTTCTAATTAATTAAGGCTTTGCACGCCTAAGTTAAGGATTTTCAATTCTAAGACTGACGGTGAAATCCGTTTTTTAAAATAAATTCCAGAAGTCGGTTGAACGACTACTGTATTAGGGTTTTCGCGTACGATAAAATTTTCGCCCGAAAACTCAAATCGAGAAACCGTCTGATTTTACATTCACTTTTTTTGCGAGACGAGTAAGTTAGTAAAAATTTGTTTTTATTATTTTTCCGGACAAAATTTGGACTGTGATGTCCCGACTTTTTATCGGATTTTGAAAAACGAAATATGCCTTCCGAGTAAGAGATTTATTTCTAATCTAATGGTCGAATTAGATTTCGTCGAAAACGTTACCGTCTAAGAAATTATTTCTCGATTTTTAATACGTCGTATTAGACCCGAAAACGAGATATTTTGGCTTTAAAATGCCACCTAAACCGCCGCCTTACCCCCTCCCCCCCCCCCCCTCATGACTCACACCTTGTTAGTCATCCTACTTTAAGAGATAATATGTAAACATTAGTCATCATCTTCTCCATTTTATTCCCCTTGAAACCCCCCACCCCCCCCCCTCTCATTTTTCTCTCTCACTTTCCTCCATTGAAAGACATTCTTCAAGCTCTCAAGCTCCACAACTAGTTCGTCTTCCGATCAATCTTAGTTCCGATTCCATAATCGACAAGGTAAGAGCTTCCTCTCGAGATTGAACCGAACAAAAGTCCCTTCCTTCAAGTCTTATTTTTTTTTTCGAAAATTCCATGGGAAGAAGCATGATGTTCTTTGCTTAATTCATGTTATTAGATGCATAGAATTGGATTTCCATGGTTGGATTTAAGAAGAAATCATCCTCTTAATTATTTTGTGAAAACCGAAATTTATGAAGAAATTAGGGGTTTTTTTTAGTTCGATTTTCTTGAGGATTGATTAATGGAATTGTGTTCTATGTGATGATAGATGAATGCATGAATTAAATTAGAATTTTCTAAAAATAAAAATAGAAATGTAAGAGATGAAGAATGGATGATTTGATGAAGAAGATGCTATGATATGCATGAATTGATAATAGAATTGGTATGTAGGATGTTTGAGGATGATGTTATAATTTATTGAGATTTTTCTAAAAATAAAACGAAAAACGTAAGAGACGGAAACTCGTCGATAAGTTGAAACTCGTTAATGATATGAGCATATGGTTTGCATATTAGTGATTCTTGATAGATAAGGAACGATGTTGTAAAATTTGAACGAAATCGGAGAATGTAGGATTTTTGTTAAGAGACGAGCGATCGTCGATAAGTCGAGAATGAATAATGATTTAGGTCTATGATTCGGATATATGATAATCTTGATAGTTAATGATCGTAACCGTAAAATTTGAACAAATTCTAAAAAGATACGAATTTCGATAAGAGACGGAGAATCGAGATTAAAAGCCGATAGAAAAGTCGAATAAGGAAAACCAATTTGATATTAATGATTGTTATTGATAAATGAACGAGTTTGTAGTTGACGACATTTCCATCCGAGATACGAGATGATTTGAGTTTTAGTTAATAAACGAGAAGTCGAAATAGAAATGGAATTGGTTTAGTAAATGATTAGTTGAAAAAGATGAGTAATTATACGTCGAGTTTTTTATCGAGAAATGTGAAGGAGTTCATGATGAATGATTTTTCGTATTTACTGCCTTGAACCAGAAATTTCGTGAGTATATAAGTGGTTTAACATAAACCGAACCTAGAAAGTCGTGCGTCGAGTTAACGAGCACTAGGGTTCCACGCGGACTGTTTTGCGATGCGTTACGGAAACTGTCATAACTTTTAGCTCTCTTAACGAAATCGAGATCTGTAAGTTGGAGAGTAAACTTGACACCCGTGGCTTTCTTATGGTATAAGTTACATCCCCTGTTTTGCAGTACTCTGTCCTGTGCGAACTCCAGATCCACTGCCTTGTGCAGAAAGTTTCCAAAACTTAATTTCTTAAGTTGAATCCTTTTCAACTTCGTTCCTTGTGAACTTTCAAGTAATTATAAGTTATCGACATCCATTATCTACTGACCTAAGTGTCAAGTAATGAGCCGAGTCAATTTGTAAACGAGAATTGATCGAGTCTCATTTATTCGTTAATTAAAAGAAAGTAGTAAAGTGCAAAGTCCTAAAAGACTTGACCAATTCCGAATTTCTGTTTTCTTTTTAACATCTCGACCAAATACTAAAGTGTGATTATTTGTGTTCAAAGAAGGAGGACGTCGAGATTGGAAGACAGGACGGAAGACAGAAGGTTAAAGTTTGTTCTGTAATCATTGAGGTGGGCTTTTCTATCAAAATAAAATGAGCGTTGCTCGAAAGTATTTACTTGTTGCTTTAATAAGTATGTATTAAAGTAACTATCAGTGCATGATGAATTGTTATATGTGAATTCTCTTGTGCCTCTCTGAGTTAGCCCACAGAGTGCTATCCAGAGTATTGGATTCTGAGTTAGCTCACAGAGTGCTATCCAGAGATTCCAACTAAACGATCAGATTCTGAGATAGCCCACAGAGTGCTATCCAGAGGGACAAATTCTGAGTTAGCCCACAGAGTGCTATCCAGACGATCGGATTCTGAGTTAACTTCAGTGTGTTATCCAGAATTAAGTGAACAGCAGTATAAGTCTTACGAGTGTTTATGAAAAGATGCATGATTAATCTTCACTAAGTATGAAATGTTTTCGGCAATGTGCCCACTAAGTGCTTTATGTACTTAGCCCTGCATGTTTGTTTTTAAATGTGCAGGTTGAGTGACGAAGGCGGAGGAGGTTGATTAAAGGTCGTACTTAAGGAAGTAAAGTTTAGTTGAGCCTCGATTTCACATATGATATGTGATATCATTCTACGTTTTTTTTTCCGCTGCAAACTAATACACTTTTGTTGTGTAACCTATCGGTTTAAGTTGTTCATACTTTAAACCTAGTCTTCTCTGATCACAACTTTGTCGAGCAATCTTTCGAGATTGACTCTCTTTTGTCTAATAAGAATCAGTTCATAGTATATTATCTTGGTTATAGATTTTAATTTATTCATTTATTTAGTAAATCCCCTTTCTTCCCCGCCTCTTTAATCCAACCCCTAGTCGCACCCCGGCTTGGTCGTCCCTCAGGATTTGGGGCTGTGACAATATATATAAATATGATTTATTGTTGTTATGAATTGTTTAATGAATTGGTGGTTTAGAAATGAAATTCAATAAAAACTATGGATAAAAATACCACCAAAAGAAAGAAATGAGTTTATACAATTATACTTATAATTTCGCAATATATATGTCACGCCCCGACTCTCGAGGTGCGACTTACGAACAACAACAAACCTAAACAACTAACGACTAACTCAAATAAAGGGGACATGCTCGGGGAAATCAAAGATGGAATATAAGGCAATCGAATTTGGTTTTTCAAAAGCATAAAGAATTATTAACCGAGCATCTTAACTTTACTTTAAACGGGAATTCAAACAAGTAATTCATGCTGATGGGAAAGGAATTCCAATAAAAGGGAAACATACGAATATATCAAGAAAAGGGATCATGTTCAACACAAATCAAGTTACGAGCCCATCGCTCGGGATTACAAGTCAAAGGGGTTACGAATTCAACAAGCATTCAAAGTCTTCGAGCACAACGCTCGGAATAAAAAACATGAATATTAGAGTACTGACATCAACAGACATTAGATCAAAAAGATTGCAGCAGAAATTAGCATCAACTCCCAACACTTGCACGTATGAAGACGTACAAATGCCAGTCCGAAATTCTACCAAACTTAACCAACAAAACCAAACCACATCACCAAGTATCCACGCCATCGTCATCCAGTCAACCTGCATGTTTAGAAACACACGCAGGGCTGAGTACTTCGTACTCAGTGAACACAAGCCAAAACATTTGAATAAAGATGCTTTTTAAAGCTATATTAATTGAACTTGCCTTGCCAAACATCACAAGTATATAAGCAGTTTTAAAAACGGTTTTACTTGTGCATGTCAAAACATTTTTATTTAAAACAGACTGCGCAGTCAAATATCATATAATATAACAGTATGTATCATCTATCACACATAACTTCATTGTGCCGAGAAGTAGGCCTCCTTCTCAAACACTGTGACCGGCCCAACCGAAGCAAGGCTCACAGTCACCTCAACATATACCATACGTGGGTTCCTGCTTTCACAGGATAATCACATCTTCATATAAATAGATGATAACACATACTAACTTCAATAAAATGGCAAGTCAATCACATTTGGAAAACATATCATAATATTCAATAGCATAACTAATTTTTATCGATAGTTTTAGTTCAGAAAAGCCCACCTGACTTCCGAAGAACTAGCTAGGTGGTCTAGGGCTATTTGTCCTCGCTTAACGATCCGTCCGGCTCGATCCTTCATAGTTCGACATCGATAGATAAGATATATGAAAGACGGACACAAAGGCTTTGGACTTTAACTGACGGACTTCTATTTGAGTCGTCGCTCTCTTCGTTCTAACATTTCTAAAGATTTCAGGTTCTCGTCTTTATTTTATTAACTCTATTCGAAAAGGTTAACTTTACTACTTAACATCGTACACTTTTCTCGTTCTAATTAATAACTTCATTGTTACAATTCTATTACTTGAGCTTTCTTTCAAAGATTTTAGTTTATTCTCAAATTAACAATCAATTATCTTGCATACAATAGTTCAATCATTTCACATTATAATACTATCATGCATTTAAACATTTATTCAAACATATAATGAATTCAAATCAATCAAGCACACTTCAAGACACGTTAACATGCATTCCATTTGGATCTTAAAGTCTAACTCGATTATGCATTTCTTTTTATGAAGGCTTAAACTATTAAATCTATCTTTCTTATTTATATAGACAACGCTCCGTTCTACATCCGCTATCTTATAAGGTATTTTATAACTTTTATTTATTTAACAAAAATTCTCTTAGCTCTTAATAAACTCTTATGAAATTATAAATTCTTGTTCAATTCTAACTTGATTCTCATTTCTTATCTTGAATATTATTCCTTTAATTATTATCTCGGTTTATCTTTTCTTCGCTTGGTTGGAATGAGGTTCCTAAATTAATTATTTAATTAATCTTCTATCAACTTATTATTCGACATCTTATTTTATTCTCGTTTTCTCGGTTAACTTATACGAGTATCTATCTTAACTCGTCTAGCATCTTTTCTTTACTCAAATTAACTTCCTTTTTACTTCTTATCGATTAATTCTTATTAAACTCGGTTTTCTCTATTTTGTTTACTTCTTTAATAATTTCTTCTTTTTTTGTTTTAAACCTTTAAGCTATTTCTTACTTAATAATTTCTTTATCTTTTGATAAACATTTTTATGAATTAACTCACTTTATTATAAAAGATCTTTTGTTGTAGTTTTTAGTAAAAATTTCAAGTCTTTGAATTTTAATACAAGATATTTAATTAATATATCTTTTCATACATCTTTCATCTTTTATTTAATTAAAAGCTTTTCAATTTTAAATCTTTTTATCAACACTTATATCTCTATTCCATATTCAAATTAATCACTAATACATACTTAAACATCCAATCCTTTTTTATTATTTCTACAATTAATTTCTTTCAAAACTTTAACATGCAAACTTATTTTCTTAATTTACACACATGTATAATTATACTAACATAACATACAATCATCTCATTGATCAAAACATCACTTAATACATCAACAAAATCATCAAAATAAATTCTCCATTTTTCCTCAAAAATCACGGCACACACACATACATTTTGTGCATTTTATTTCTCAAATTTTCATGCAAATAATCTCATTACTAACATGATAAAAATAACAAATCAAGCATCAAAATAACAATAACTCAAAGAATTCATATTTCTCTTATTTTTACTATATTTTTCGGCATTTATCAATTCTTTAGGGTTTTAGTTTCTTTTTCTTCTCTTAATTCATCGATTAATATCTAGTGCTCGATTCTCTTAACGAATTCTTCTCACTCGATTAGCACATGCATATCCTAAGTTTGCCTAAACATAAATTAAATAACATGCATGCATAGATCTTTCCTTTAGGACTTATAGACATACATTTTTACAACTAATCAAATGAATTCATACTTAATTAAATGGGAATCCTTCTCTTGGCTCTTGGGATTGAAATGGATGGAAATGGTAGCTTCAAAGCTTGAATCTTGAAAGAAAGAAGAATGTCTTCTTGAATCCTCAAAGAAAAAGAAATAATATGGGATTAATCATCCATAGGGTTTGAGAATGAAAATAAAGAAAAGTGTTGGATAATTCTTGAATTCAACTTCAAGAACTTGAAAAATTCTTACCTTTCTTTGAAAATGTGGATGAAATGGATGGAGATTAATTACTTCTACTTCATTTCCATGGATGGAGATCTTGAATCCATGGTTGCATGTGAAGAAAAATCAAGAGAGGTATGAGAGAGAGAGATTGCCGTGAGGGAGAGAGAGTTTAAGTGGTTGAGAGAGTTTTTCTTTTCTTGCAAGAGAGAGAGAGAGATCGAATGGAGAGAGAGAGATGGAGTTTGATAATGAATTGTGTCTTCCCTACTTGTCTTAGATGACTAAGGTTAAAATTCAACAAAGTGAAAAAGAAATACTTGTTGGAAATTGCAAAAGACAAGACTTGATGGTTGATTTGAACTTAACTTGTATGCATACTTTAAGCAATCCATGTATAAGACATCACTAAGGTGTGTTGGTCTTGGAAATTGAGGGATGATGGGAGAGGATTTGTGAGGTGGCGAGAGAGGGAGAGAGGTGGATGACACGTGTCGTCGTCGTGTCGTTACAGGTATTAATTATCCGGTCGTAAAGGTTTTTCGGGTAAAACGATTCGTATTAATTCCGTTTTGTTCTATTAAAGGGTCTAACCTCTTCTCGTTTCACTTTTGACACTAACTCATCCCAATCCTATGTCATGTCTCAAATTAAAAGATTAAAGGCTTCGATATTTTTAGTCCTTTAATTCTTAAAAGAATTTAATCGGCTTATTAATTCGTTTATTAGTCCTTTTCAAGACTAATGCCTCATTTCTCTTCTCAATTCTCGGATAAGTTCTTACCCTATCTCAGTGATCTTAAAAGAAATTCTAAGTTCGAAGGTTCTAATTTAGTTTTATTCTAGGTTCATCGGCGTAAACATATTTCTCGGCGATTAACGTTATGTTATCTTAATTAAACAAACTTCTCGGGATTTTTCCGGAATTTAATCTCATACTCATTTTCATATAAACGACTCAACAAACATATCACATCATTATCATCTCAGATAAATTCACACAAGATTCACAAGGCAATTTAAACGTTTTATTCAAAACTCTTCGATTAGAAAAGAAAAATTTTACTCCTAAATTCTCATCTTTGAACTTTACTCGGTTAATTAGACGCTCTCTAAAGGGATAAAAACTCGAGGTATCACAATATATATATATATATATATATATATATATATATATATATATATATAAGATAATGGAAATTTTAATTTCTATAAATTTTTGGAAGAATGGATGATATAAAAATGAAGTTAGAGGTGAAATGAGTATTAGTTTAAGAGGAATTGAAGAAATAAAATTTTAAGCTCAAAATATGAAAAATTCGAACCATAATAAGTAGAAGAAATTGTGCTTTTTAAGTTCCTATGCACAAATTGAGAAATTTAATGAGAAATAATAAAATTCAAATTATTGGGAGTAGAACTATGTATTAAAATCAAGAGTTTAATCATCCAAGGGAAAAAATCCAAATTGATCGAAACATTTGAGTCTAAAAAGAAGAGTTTTGATGTTTTGAGCTTAGTAAGATTAAATAATCCAAGAATAATGAAATTAAAATTATTTAAGGCATATAAATACATTAAAAAGAGAGAAATGAAATTCTATAAAGAAACCCCAAATTAGTAGAAAGAAATGAGGCATAAAGTATAATTTTTTTTAATCGTTGAGGCTAAAAGATGAAATTGATGGATGAAATGAGCAATTAGAATTTTTCTAAGTTCAATAAAACATTGAATTAATAAATTTGAGTAAGAATTTTATATAATTCCCAAAAATTCGAAGTATATAAGAAAATAAAATTGGGAACTTTTGATTTTGAGTTTATGTAGGTCCATTGATGTTATAAGTTATCAATTAGAGTGATTTTGAGCATAACAAAACTTAAAATTATTGGAAAAACAACAAGTATAAAAGAATTTCATTAGTGCAGAAAATTTTAAGAAGAAATCGGTGAGAATTTGTTGAGTAAAAGATGTAACTGATGTTAGTAATATGAAATTGAGAGAAAATAAGTATGTTAGCCACTTGAATCTCTAAATTTAGAGTTCGTGTGAGACAGTTATGAAAAAGTTAATAATTTTCTAATTAAAAGTTGACTTACGAGAATTTAAGTGAAAGTAAATAAACTAAAGAGTATACGAGCTAAAATAAATAAATAACGAGTAATAAAACTTGAATCGAGCAAAAATAAATCCTAAATGATGGAAAATGGTAAGTGCCGAAATTAAAGAGAATAAGAAAAAGAGTTTTTCTCGATTATAAATCAAAGAATGAAATTGAACGAAAATTCGTTCAATAGAAATTATTTTAAGTAAAACATAAGAATATTGTAATACCCCAGATATTTTCTTCCGACGAGAAATAAAAATTTTCAAATTAATTAAGGCTTTGCACGCCTAAGTTAAGGATTTTCAATTCTAAGACTAACGGTGAAATCCGTTTCTGAAAATAAATTCCAGAAGTCGGTTGAACGACTACTGTATTAGGGTTTTCGCGTCCGATAAAATTTTTGCCCGAAAACTCAAATTGGGAAACCGTCTGATTTTACATTCACTCTTATTACGAGACGAGTAAGTTAGTAAAAATCCGTTTTTTTTTTCGGACAAAATTTGGACTGTGATGTCCCGACTTTTTATCGGATTTTGAAAAACGAATTATGCTTTCTGAGTAAGAGATTTATTTCTAATCTAATGGTCGAATTAGATTTCGTCAAAAATATAACCGTCTAAGAATTTATTTCTCGATTTTTAATACGTCGTATTAGACCCGAAAACGAGATATTTCGACAAAATATCTCATCCTAAACCGCCACCTAAGGGGGTGTGAGTCACCTTGTTAGTCATCCTACTTTAGCATAATATCTAAGTAAAATATCACAATTTCTATCTTATCTTCCATCCACCAAAACTGCCACCTACCTCTTATTCTCTCTTCTCTCTCTTGTTCTTCAAGTCCATCAAGATCTTCAAGTGTGTTCTTCATTTTCTTAAGCTTTCGATCCACAAAGTTTTCTTGTTTATCTATCGATTTCGTTTTCGATTACATAATCGTGAAGGTATGAACTCCCTCATCAATTCCATCCAAGTAAAATTCCATTATTTCAATTCTTGTAATTTTCGAATTATTCAAGGAGATGTAGTAGGATGATTTAAGTTTGTTTTCATGTTATTTAATGCTTAGAAATGGATTTCTATGGTTGAAATCAAGAATAAATCAAGTTGGTGATTTTCTAGTAATTTTTGAAATATTACATAAGTTGTAGTTGAAGATTAAATTGGAATTTAGAGGATTGATTGATGGAATTGTGTTCTATATGATGTTAGATGACTACATGAATTAAATTAGAATTTTCTAAAAATAAAAGTAGAAATGTAAGAGATGAAGAATGGACGATTTAATGTAGAAGATGATATGATATGCATGAATGCATAATAGAAATGGTATGTAGGATATTTGAGGATGAATCAATAATTATTTGAGATTTTTCTAAAAATAAATTGAAAAACGTAAGAGACGAATGAAACTCGATAATGTTTTGAGTATATGGTTTGCATATTAGTAATTCTAGATAGATAAGGAACAATGTTGTAAAATTTGAACGAAATCGGATAACGTCGGATTTTTGTTAAGAGACGAGCAATCGTCGATAAGTCGAGAATGAATAATGATTTAGGTCTATGATTCAAATATATGATAATCTTGCTAGTTGATGGTCGTAACCAGAAATTTGAACGAATTCTAAGAAGGTTCGAATTTTGATAAGAGACGAAGAAACGAGATTAAACGTCGATAGAAAAGTCGAATAAGGAAAACCATTTTGTTATTAATGATTGCTATCGTTTGACGAACGATATTGTAGTTGACGATATTTTCATCCGAGATACGAGATAATATGAGTTATAGTTTATAAACGAGAAGTTGTTGAATGAAATAGAAATTGAAATTTGATTTGGTTTAGTAATTGGTTAGTTGAAAATGACGAGGAAATGCTCGTCGTTTGTTTAATCAAAAGACGTGATTGTGAACCTGATAAAGGGACATGCATGTAGACTGCATTGAGATGGAAATTTCGTGAAAATAAAAGTGGAATAGTATTGATCGAACCTAGGGAATCGTGCGTCGAGTTTTGTCGAGCATTAGGGTTTCGCGCGGACTGTTTTGCGACATTTCACGAAAACTGTCATAACTTTTAGCTCACTTAACGAAATCAAGATCCGTAAATTGGAAAGTAAACTAGACATCCATGGCTTTCTTTTGGTATAGAGTAAATCCCCTGTTTCGAAGGGGTGTGCGAACTCCAGAACTACTGTATTGTGCAGAAAGTTTCCAAAACTTAACTTCTTAAGTTAAATCCTTTTCAACTTCGTTCCTTGTGAACTTTTAAGTCATTATAAGTTATCGACATCCATTATCTACTGACCTAAGTGCCGAGTAATGAGCCGAGTCAGTTTGTAGACGAGAATTGATCAAGTCTTGTTTATTCATTAATCAAAAGAAAGTAATAAAGTGCAAAGGTCTAAAAGACTAAAATCGATTCGATTTTCTGTTTCTCTTATCATTACGATCAAGTTTTAAAGTTTGTTTATTTGCGGTAAAAGGAGGAAGTCGGAGTTGAAGACAGGACAGAAGACAGAAGGTTAAAGTTTGTTCTGTAAACGATTGAGGTGGGCTTTTCTATCAAAATAAAATGAGCGTTGCTCGAAAGTGTTTACTTATTGCTTTAATAAGTGTGTATTAAAGTAACTATCAGTGCATAATGAATTGTTTTATGTGAATTCTCTTGTGCCTCTCTAAGTTAGCCCACAGAGTGCTATCCAGAGTATTGGATTCTGAGTTAGCCCACAGAGTGCTATCCAGAGATTCCAACTAAACGATCAGATTCTGAGATAGCCCACAGAGTGCTATCCAGGGGGACAGATTCTAAGTTAGCCCACAGAGTGCTATCCAGACGATCGGATTCTGAGTTAACCTACAGTGGGTTATCCAGAATTAAGTGTATAGCAGTATAAGTGTCACAACCCCAAATCCCGAGGGACGACAGAAGCCGGGGTGCGTCTGGGGTTGGATTAAAGAAGTGGGGAAGAAAGGGGATGAAAGAATAAACATACATTCATAACAATTTATCTTCTATGAACAAGACTTTATTGACGAAAGGAAAGAGTTAATCTTGAAAGATTTCTTGACAAAGCATTTCAAAAGCTTCTAAGTTATATTACAGAACTTAGACTACAATGATTATTACACAACATCAAAAAGAGGTTAGAGTCTAGTAGCGGAATTGTGAACTATATACAAAAGTCTTCCTTAACTCTATTCAACTCTAACTTAACCGTCTCCGCTTCGTTGCTTCAACCTACACATTTAGAAAACATATGCAAGGCTAAGTACAAAAGTACTTAGTGGGCATGTAGCCGAAAACATAATCATAAGTATAGATAAACAGGCATCTCATTTTATAGCGCATCGGGGTTTTCATTTAAAAGAGCCCGTGCCTATTAAACATTTGCATTTCATTCATAAAGTAGCTTCGAAGCATTTTTCATATATGTTACGTTCAAATCTTGACCAGGCATAATTCACCGTGGCTGGCTACCCCTCAACAGGATACCACATACACCACAGGCTACAAGTGCACTAACTTTGGAAAAGCCCCTTTTGACTAACTCAAAGTCGATCGTTAGTTAACCCTTTTTGATTAACTCATAAGGTACAAGAGAACTCACATAAACACAAAACAGTTCATGCCATGATTATCACTTTGAAAACACGATTATCAAAGCGATAAAGAAAGGTTTTTGAGCATTGCTCGTTTTATTTCATATATATAAGGAAAGCCCACCTTATAGATTACAGAACAAAGATACGTACTTCCGTCTTCTGATCCTCCGTCCTAACCTTGGTGTTGACTTCCTCCTTCATCGTGAAAATCATACTTTAAAGCTCGGTCGCAAACGATAAACGAATACGAAAAGAAATTCGGATTAAGTTTTTATCCTTTAGACATTTAGGCATTTGCACGTTAACTAAACTCTTTTAGTAAAAAAGAAACGAGATACGAACGCATCTCGTTTGACACTCACTCGGTTCTGTACTCGACACTTTAGGTCTGTAGAAAGAAGGTAGTAGATAACTTTAAACGACTAAAAAGATCGAAAGAGTTCAAGTTGAGAAGAATTCAACTTAAGAATCTAGCTTTGAAGGTTCACTGCACAAGGTCAGGTCAGTAAGTTCGTATGGAACAGGGGATTTCGAAACAGGGGGCGAGTCTTATACCAAAAGAAAGGTACGGGTGTCTAGTTTACTCTCCAATTCGCGGATCTCGATTCTGATAAACGAGCTAGGAGATATTGCAGTTTCCGTGGAAGGTCGCAAAACTGCCGAGTGAAACCCTAATGCTCGATAAAATCGACACACGGTTTTCTAGGTTCGTTCTATGTTATCCAACTTAATTTTCATGAATTTACTGACTCAATACAGTCTACTCGTATCATTATACGTGATAGACCCCTTTTCATTTCTCGTTCAAAAACACGACGATCGAAACCTCGTCGCTCAAACTATACAATTACTAAACCAATTCAAGTTCTCGTTCAAATTCTTAACTTCTTCTTTCTACTTCTCGATTATAACTACAACTCATCCTTTCAATACTCGGACGAACATGTCATCAACTACAAACTCGTTCCTTAATCATTAATAATCACCAATATCCAAATAGAATCATTAATCGACTTTTCTATCATTACTTATCATCAATCGATCGTCTCTTATGAAAAATCTAACATCTGTAGAATTCGTTCAAAGTTTACAATCTTATTCATCATCTATCAAGAATCATAAATACGTAATTCACATCCTCATATCATCATCTATTCTCGACTTATCGACCGTTGTTCGTCTCTTATGTAAAATTTTACATTCTCCGTTTTCATTAAAATTTTACGACAACGATTATCATCTAACAAGCATTACTAACATGCAAATCATATTATCAAAACATTATCGAGCCTCGACTTATCAACACATCTTTGTCTCTTACATTTCTTGCTTTATTTTTAGAAAAATCTCAATTTAATATATATTCATCCTCATGCATCGTATATCTCATTTCCATCAACCAATCGAGCATAACATAACATTTACTAACCTAAATCGAGCCTTCTTCGTCTCTTAGGTTTCACATTTTATTTTTAGAAAATCTAAAACAATTCATACGATCAATTAACATCATAAGAAATACTAATCTAACATTCAATCGACAAAGAAATCGAGCACGAATCAAAGCCCCAAAATCTGAAAATTTTCAGTAATAATTAGAGGTTAGGGTTCTTGATTTTTCTTCATGATTTGATCCATAGAACTCGATTCTAAACATCATAGAACAAGATTCGATCAAGGAACAACATGCTATCTCCATCCTCAAAGTTTCGAAAAAAAATAAAAGAGAGGGAAAAGAGATTTATTCGGTTCATACTAGAGACGAAGCTCTTACCTTTCGTATTATGATCTCGGATATGGATTTGATCGGTAGATGGAAGAGCTTTGATCTTGAAAAAAGCTTGAGATTGAGCTTCTATGGAGGAGAATTGAAGAAGAAATGAGAGAGAGGGAGGGGATGGTGATGGCGGTAATGGAGATGAGTGAGGGAGGTGATGACTCACTCATGGTGAGTCATAAAGTAATTAGAAATATCTAACAAAGTAGTGTGACTCGTTAGGGATGCGTTTGGCGAGGAAATTTTATACGAAAAATCTCGTTTCCCGCTCTTAAACGTCATTTTAAAAGTTGAGAAATACTTTTCTATATAGTTACGGAATTGACGAAATCTAATTCGTCCGTTAGATTGGAAATAATTTACGTACTCGGAAAACCTAATTCGTTTTTCAAAAATCCAAGAAAAAGTCGGGACGTCACAGTCCAAAAATTTATCCGGAAAATCATAAAAACTAACTTTCTCCGGAGAACTCGTCTCGAAGAAAAAGTGAATGTAAATTCTGACAGAATTTGATTCCGAGTTTTCGGGTGAAAAACTTAACGGACACGAAAACCCTAATACAGTAGTCGTTTGTCCGATTTCTGGAAATTATTTTCGGAAACTGATTTCACCATAAATCTTAGAATTTAATTTCATGATCTTAGGCGTGCAAAGCTATAATTATTATTAACTTTCATTTTTAAAGACTGTAGAAAAAGTCTGGGGTATTACATCCTACCCCCCTTACGAAAAATTTCGTCCCGAAATTTACATACCTTCTCCAAAAAGATAAGGATATCTCTCCTTCATCTTTTCCTCGAGCTCCCACGTGGCTTCTTCTTGCCCGTGGTGATTCCATAATACTTTTACTACTGGTATCGACTTGGTTCTTAATTCTTGAACTTTTCTATCCAAAATCGATATCGGCTTTTCTTTATAACTTAGGTCAGATTCAATAACGACGTCTTGCTGACTTATAACGTGTTTAGGGTCATATACATACTTTCTTAATTGCGAAACGTGAAACACGTTATGGATACTTCCTAGACTTGGCGGTAAAGCCAATCTATAAGCAACGGGTCCTATTTTCTCGAGAACCTCGTAAGGTCCTATGAACCTTAGTCTAAGCTTACCCTTAACACCGAATCTAATGATTCCTCTCGATGGTGAAATCTTAAGGAAAACCTTATCACCAACTTCGAAACTAAGATTGGTTCGTCGATCATCGGCGTAAGACTTCTGTCGGCTCTGGGCTTCTTTCATCCTATCTCGGATCTGTCGAACGATCTCGATCATTTCATTAATCGAGTCTGGTCCTAAGTTCTTTCTTTCACCCACTTTATCCCAATAAAGTGGTGACTTGCATTTTCTTCCATACAATGCCTCATAAGGCACCATTTCTATCGTCGTCTGATAGCTGTTGTTATACGCGAATTCGACCAAGTGTAAGATATCTTCCCAATTTGCGCTTCGATTCAATACTACTGTCCTTAGCATATCTACTAGAATCTGAATCGTCCTCTCGGATTATCCGTCCGTCTGAGGGTGAAAAGCTGTACTGAAGTTTAGTTCAGTGCCCAATTCTTTTAGCTTGGTGATCCAAAATCTTGAAGTGAACTTAGCATCTCTATCTGATATTATGGACTTCGGTACTCCGTGCAGACGTAAGATTTCGCGGACGTACAACTGAGCTAGCTTCTCTAATCCGTAAGTAGTCTTAATCGGTAGAAAGTGAGCTGATTTCGTGAGTCTATCAGTAATCACCCAAATGGCAGTGTTTCCCCTTCTTGACTTAGGCAATCCTGTCACGAAATCCATAGCTATTCCTTCCCATTTCCATTCTGGGATATCTAAAGGCTGCAATAATCCATACGATCGTCTATGTAAGGCTTTCACTTGCTGGCATGCCAAGCATCTTTCTACAAACGAGGCAACGTATCGTTTTAATCTATTCCACCAGAAATTCTTCCTTAAGTCCTGATACATCTTCGTACTCCCTGGGTGTGCTATATGCGGCGTATCGTGAGCCTCACTCATGATATTGTTCTTCAATTCTTCATCACTGTCAGGAATACAAAGCCTGCCTTCAAATAATATCGCATTGTCTAGTGCCTCGGCAAATCCGTCTGGTTTATCTGTTCTTATCTTTAGGCGAAGCTTCTCCATTGACTCGTCTTTCCTCTAAGCACTTATGATTCTTTCTCTTAAGTCCGACGTAGCTTCTAGTGTTGCTATTTGATTTGTGATTGTTGCTGGTGTGTCGAGCACTTCTACTTCCATCTTTTCAAATTCTCGTACTAGCGCTTCTTCCTCGACAAACAGACATCCTAACTTGGTTGGAGCTTTGCGACTCAACGCATCTGCTACTACATTTGCCTTTTCTGGGTGGTAGTTGATTCCGCAGTCGTAATCCTTGACCAATTCGAGCCATCTCCTTTGTCGCATATTCAGTTCTTTCTGCTCGAAGAAGTACTTCAGACTCTTGTGATCTGTGAAGATCTCAACCCTTACACCATAAAGATGGTTTCTCCAAATCTTTAATGCATGCACAACTGCTGCGAGTTCTAAATCATGGGTTGGATACTCAACTTCGTGAGGTCGAAGTTGTCGTGAGGCATAAGCTATCACCTTTCTGTCTTGCATTAGAACATAACCTAACCCGTTCTTCGAAGCATCGGTATACACCACATATTCCTTGTTTGCGTCGGGAAGAGCTAATACTGGTGCTGTGGTCAACTTTTCTTTGAGCGTTTGGAAACTCTTTTCACATTCGTCCGTCCATTTAAACTTGTTTTCTTTTCGAAGTAGTTGCGTCATGGCTCTAGCAATCGTGGAGAATCCTTCGATGAATCTTCTGTAGTAGCCTGCTAAACCTAAGAAACTCCTGATCTCATTCGGACTTGTCGGTGACTTCCAATTATGCACTGCCTCTACCTTGGCAGGATCTACTTTGATTCCTTCGGCTGAAACTATGTGTCCGAGAAACATTACCTCCTTCAACCAAAATTCGCACTTACTGAACTTGGCATATAGTTTCTCAGTTCTAAGTGTTTCCAACACTATCTGAAGATGTTCTTCGTGTTCTTTTTCATTCTTAGAGTAAATAAGAATATCGTCGATGAAAACTAAGACGAATTTGTCTAAGTATGGGTGGAAAACTCTATTCATGAGGTCCATGAATACAGCAGGGGCGTTGGTCAATCCAAATGGCATAACTAAGAATTCGTAGTGGCCATATCTGGTTCGAAAAACAGTCTTGGGTACGTCCTCGGGTTTAATCTTCAGCTGATGGTACCCTGATCTTAAATCTATCTTTGAAAACATTCCTGCACCTTTGAGCTGATCGAAAAGGTTCTCTATCCTTGGCAAAGGATATTTGTTCTTGAGGGTGATCTTGTTCAGCTCTCGATAATCTATACACATCCTCATTGACCCATCCTTCTTTCTGACAAATAACACTGGTGCTCCCCAAGGTGAGACACTTGGTCTGATGAAACCAAGGTCTAGCAGTTCTTGCAATTGGATTTTAAGTTCTTCTAGTTCTTTCGGTGCCATCCTATATGGGGCTTTAGATTTGGAGGCTGATCCTCGTTCCAGGTCAATCGAGAAATCTATGTCATGGTCAGGTGGTAAACCAGGTAAAATTTCTGGAAAGACGTCTTCGTACTCGTTGACAACTTTTACGTCTTGAACGGTCTTCTCGGCTCCTAGTTCTCCAACTAGGTACACAAGATAGGCTGTTCAACCTTTCTTCTTTATCAACTTCTTGGCTTGTAAGGTGGATATTATCGGTACTCTCTTGCCCATAGCAATCCCATGAAATTCGGTCGGCTCTCTACCCGGGGGTTGAAAAGAGATTTTTCTCTCGTTGCAGAGAATTGTGGCATAATTCTCTGACAACCAGTCCATCCCTATGATTATGTCTACGTCCCACATTATCATAACGTTTAAATTGTTCGCTTTAACCTTAAGAGTTCCGATTTCTAGTTCTAGGTTAGAGCAAACATGCGTGGAAGTAGTGATCTCTCCTGAAGGTGTAGCTAATCTCATAGGATGTTCAGCTCTTACAGGTCTGATGTCTAAGTTATCCACACAACAACCAGCAATAAAAGAATGCGATGCGCCCGTATCTAACAATATCTTAATAGGGATGTTGTGAAGTTTTCCCATACCTGCAAGGTTTCCTTTTCCTTTTCCCTTATCCTGCCCAATCTGCCTATTCGCGCATGCCCTTGCATTCTGCTGTTGTTGTACGTGCTGCTGAAACTGCTGCTGATTCATTTACTGCTGTGGCTGCGCTTGTATGGCCCTCAGAGATACTACTTGCAGTGGTTTTGGGCAATCTTTCTTCATGTGTCCCTTCTGTCCGCAGTTAAAACAGTTGGGAGTGCCTGCTTGACAGACACCGGAATGTGGTTTGTTGCACTTGGGGCATACCGGGCTGGTAACCCTCCCTGGGTTATTCCATCCCTGATTGAAATTCCTTTCTTGTCCCTGAGGTTGATTTTGCTGGTTATTACCTCTTCCTGTCCCTGTCTGTCTGTTCCCTTGAAGAAACAACCCTGACTGATTGTTTCCCTGCCACGGTTTCTTCCCATAGTTATTGTTCTGATTCGGCTGCTGATAGCCCTGCTGATTTCCCTTCCTTTGATTCCCCTGATTGTTGAAAATCTGATTGTAGCCACCGCTACTTCCTCCTTCCCACTTTCTCTTTACTTGGAAATTGCTATTATTGCTGTTATAATAGCCTCGATTTTGGTTTTGGGTTGGAGCTGATGTGGTTGTTATTGTTTTCTTCTCATCAAACACGACGGCCTCCATTTCCAAAGCTCGTCCTAAGACATCCGTATAGCTTAGTCCCCCATGACTGGCTAAGGCGATCCCCAATTCGTGTCTCAGTCCCCCATGGAACTTTTTCGAAATCTTTTCTTCGGTATCGACCTGAGTAGGCGCATACCTTGATAGCTCGCAAAACTTGGCATCGTATTCTGTCACCGTCATCTTACCCTGTTTCAAGTTGTAAAACTCAGCCTCTTTCTGAGCCCGATACGTCTTCGGCACATATTTGCCGTACAACGCCTCTTTAAACTCGTCCCACGTAAGTTGAGCCAGATGCTCCTCAGGTATCACTTTCTATCTTGCCTCCCACCAGTAGTCCGCTGGTCTGGAGAGCTGGAATGCTATGCACGATAGTCGCTCCTCATCAGTACATCTGAGGAGCTTGAAAATTCTCTCAATTGATCGCACCTATAGCTCAGCATCGTTAGGGTTGCCCGTTCCATTAAATACAGGTGGGTTTTGTTTGAGGAAAAGATCCTCAATGTCCTACGGGGTAGTGGTGGGGGTGGTGGTGATGGTGATGGTGGTGGTGGAGGGGTTTCATTGCGTTCTTGTTCTTGTTCTTGTCTCCTTTCATTTTCTGGTTGACGTCGTCCACGTCCTCGGGGCCTACCAGGTCCCCTTCTATTGTTAACATTTCTTGGCGGCATTTTCCTTTAACTAAAGGAAACAGGAATTCTCATTAGCCTTTTTCTTTTAAACATTCTTTTACTTACTCACTCTCTTTCCAACTTAATCAAGTTCACGGAAAGAAGAAAAAAAAATCGAACATAACTTCGATATTAGTTCTTTAATCTTTTAACTTTTCAAGTTAAACTAAATTTCTCGTTACACGAGTTCATTTGACATTCTGGTTTACTACATGATTTATAAGAAACTTTCTTGTGATCAAAACCCTCTTACGGGTCATGTATATATATACATATCAAAAAGAATATTAATTCTGCCTCCAACGAGGACTTATACAAAAATTTAGACTACTACTAGTCTAAACTAGGTTGACTACCTACTATTTATCGGGTGCACTAACAAGCTACAACTCCGTATCTACTGGGAGTTATAAAACGAAAACGATTCATAAAATTTCATATCTGCTAGAGTACTACAAAAACTAGTTACTGATCCGACTATGTACAGGACAAAAGAACTACTACTACTACTAACATGCGTCTACGACGCTCTACTCAACAGACTACAGTCGAGTCCGAACTGCCCTCTACAGCCTGTAAAACCCTAAGAGTCCTCCTTTGGGTCCTCCTCCGGATCTTCGTCCGGGTCCTCTTCAGGATCCTCGTCCGGGTCCTCCTCCTCAGACTCTAAACCAAAGACGAGCTGGAGTGCCTCGTCCTCCCTCAGAGTAGAGCCGTCAGAAAGTGTAAGTAGGGGTGGTGATGGTGCCTCTGAAACTGTCTCCTCTAAGTCTGAAACAAGGTAGTCCTCACTAGTCTCTACTGCACTCTTCTTCAGAGGAAGAAGGTGCTCTGGAACGGAACCGGAACCTGACTCGTACTCCTCTCTAGAACAGACTCTGGATGGTCCTGCCTCTAACTGACCTCTGACTACCACCTCCCACTTAGCACAAATCTTCTCAAGCGGTGTCAGTGGAGATGGTAGCTCTAACATGGCGGCATGCTCCGCGTCTATCCCCCGGCTCCCTGACCCTGTCTCAAACAGCCCTATCTCAAAAGGCCCTCAAACTCTCACACTAGGCTCGGGTAGAAAAGGAGTAGCTAACCCTAATAGGGCAGCTGTTTCTGCATCAATCTCCACGAGTCCTGGTCCTGGGATCAACTCCTCAAGTGACCCAAGTGGAAGTGGTAGCTCTGGTGTAGCTGCGGGCTCCTCATACTTCTCTAATTGTTCTGCCTCCGAGTCCGACTCCTCACTAAGCTCAAAGTCTGGTGGTATCTCCAACAAAGCGGCAAACTCCAGATCTAATTCTAAAGGCTCTGGCTCGGTCTCTGCTGGGAAGTGACGGTAGGGAACATGTGGCTCAAAAGGAACTGGAATCATGAACCTGCTGTCAAAGAAACGCCCGTGTATATAAAGAGCGAATCCCGTGTAGTTGTCTGTCGGCTCTGTGTCGTCGCCAAAAACCCCAAGGAAAAACCACGCCACGCGGTGCGACCAACCGCGCCACTCGTCCGGTAGTCGCACAATCAGGTCGGATATCGCCTGACTCTCCGGAATAAAGTGCCGTGCTGCGTAGTAAATTGACGAGAAGTTGCTCACTATCTGTCCTACGTCCTCCACACCGTAATCTGCATCGTAACCGTGGTAAGCATCCTGTAAGGTATCTGCTAAGGTACGCTGTGATAAAGGTGCGCTCTTTCGAGCTGTGACTCGTCTCCTAGCCATCCTACAAAAGTTTTAAGGAAACACGGATCAGTAACAGGTAGGGAAATAACTTATCTCAACGAAATACTTAAATTACAAAATGAACATTCCTTATTCAATTGTAATATCACCACTTAAACAATCACTTATCATAACATCTAGTAATTCAAGAAATTGCACTCAAATAATATATAGAAATAAAATTTCTAGATTTTATTTCCATCTTTTATCTTATTATTCATTTACATTTCTTACTTCATTTCCTCATAAACTTTCTTTCTTTATTCTTTATTACTTTTCTTCATTATTTCTTTCTTAAGGAAAATTTCTTACTCGTCGTATTCTTCGTTTAATTACGAAGTATGAAATATAAATAAATTCCAAAGAAAAGGAATTACAACTGGAAAACGACTTTAGAACCAAAGTTCTAGTCGTCGTCGGATCGAGCGATCGTTGGAAATTAACTAAGATTCGTACTTGATTCTTGGAAATTATAACAAACTTCTTCTTGAAGTTCGAGCGATACGAACTCCAACTGAAAATGACTCCGTTCATGTTACTTTTGCTGAAGCAACATTCGTTTCTTTCGTTTACTTGATACAGAATTAACGCACCTTATCATTATTTATCTTATTTCCTCGAAGAAAATTCTTATCGGCTCTTGGTTATAAAAACAAAAATTAACTCTGTCGAGTCTTTGTTCATGTCACTATACGCACGTGACATTCGTCTACAAAAGTTCTTCCCGTTTCACGATCTCCTTTCGAAATCATTTGAACTAACGTTCTTAAAACGTCTAAGTTCTCGAGGAATCAGAAAGATCTTAGGTTTCAAGTCTATGTTCTTAACGAATCGGGAAAAATCCCTAGAATCATTCTAGATTCTCGTGCCATCATACTTTCAAATAAAAGAAATCATTGCGCAGACAATTTCACGTAATTCACATAGCAGAAAACAAGTAGGATTCTTATACTTTCACAATTTCATTCTTGGCACCATTATCATTCTTAACTTCTTGGAATACGTATTCAAAAAATTTCTTAAAAGAAAACACATTTCTGAAATTCTTTCCTTTCTTTCTTTCTTTCTTTCTTTCTTTCTTTACTTCATTGAGTCGACGTAGCGGGAGGTTGAGTTATCGTTTACACTCTTAAACTTAGTGTTACGACCTATCTTACTTGAAAGAAGACTCGGGTATAGAGTATGAACGAATACTCTATCTGACTACTTTGAAAGAAAACTTGTATGCAGAGCAAAACGATTGCTCTGATACCACTCTGTCACAGCTCCAAATCCTGAGGGACGGCAGAAGCCGGGGTGCGACTGGGGTTAAATTAAAGAAGTGGGGAAGAAAGGGGATGAAAGAATAAACATACATACATAACAACTTATCTTCTATGAACAAGACTTTATTGACAAAAGGAAAGAGTTAATCTCGAAAGATTTCTCGACAAAGAATTTCAAAAGCTTCTAAGTTATATTACAGAACTTAGACTACAGTGATTATTACACAACATCAAAAAGAGTTTAGAGTCTAGCAGCGGAATTGTGAACTATATACAAAAGTCTTCCTTAACTCTATTCAACTCTAACTCAACCGTCTACGCTTCGTCGCTTCAACCTGCACATTTAGAAAACATATGCAGGGCTAAGTACAAAAGTACTTAGTGGGCACGTTGTCGAAAACATAATCATAAGTATAGATAAACAGGTATCTCATTTTATAGCGCATCGGGGTTTTCATTTAAAAGAGCCCGTGCCTATTAAACATTTGCATTTCATTCATAAAGTAGCTTCGAAGCATTTTTCATAGATGTTACGTTCAAATCTTGACCAGTCATAATTCACCGTGGCTGGCTACCCCTCAACAGGATACCACATACACCATAGGCTACAAGTGCACTAACTTTGGAAAGCCCATTTTGACTAACTCAAAGCCGATCGTTAGTTAACCCCTTTTGATTAACTCATAAGGTACAAGAGAACTCACATAAAACACAAAACAGTTCATGCCATGATTATCACTTTGAAAACACGATTATCAAAGCGATAAAGAAAGGTTTTCGAGCATTGCTCGTTTTATTTCATATATATAAGGAAAGCCCACCTTATAGATTACAGAACAAAGATACGTACTTCCGTCTTCCGATCCTCCGTCCTAACCTTGGTGTCGACTTCCTCCTTTATCGTGAAAATCATACTTTAAACGATAAACGAATACGAAAAAAAATTCAGATTAAATTTTTGTCCTTTAGACATTTAGGCATTTGCACGTTAACTAAACTCTTTTAGTTAAAAAGAAACGAGATACGAACGCATCTCGTTTGACACTCACTCGGTTCTGTACTCGACACTTTAGGTCGGTAGAAAGAAGGTAGTCGATAACTTGAAACGACTAAAAAGATCGAAAGAGTTCAAGTTGAGAAGAATTCAACTTAAGAATCTAGCTTTGAAGGTTCACTGCACAAGGTCAGGTCAGTAAGTTCGTATGGAACATGGGATTTCGAAACAGGGGGCGAGTTTTATACCAAAAGAAAGGTACGGGTGTCTAGTTTACTCTCCAATTCGCGGATCTCGATTCTGATAAACGAGCTAGGAGATATTGCAGTTTCCGTGGAAGGTCGCAAAACTGCCGAGTGAAACCCTAATGCTCGATAAAATCGACGCACGGTTTTCTAGGTTCGTTCTATGTTATCGAACTTAAATTTCATGAATTTACTGACTCAATACAGTCTACTCGTATCATTATACGTGATAGACCCCTTTTCATTTCTCGTTCAAAAACACGACGATCAAAACCTCGTCGCTCAAACTATACAATTACTAAACCAATTCAAGTTCTCGTTCAAATTCTTAACTTCTTCTTTTTACTTCTCGATTATAACTACAACTCATCCTTTCAATACTCGGACGAACATGTCGTCAACTACAAACTCGTTCCTTAATCATTAATAATCATCAATATCCAAATTGAATCATTAATCGACTTTTCTATCATTACTTATCATCAATCGATCGTCTCTTACGAAAAATATAACATATGTAGAATTCGTTCAAAATTTACAATCTTATTCATCATTTGTCAAGAATCATAAATACGTAATTCACATCCTCATATCATCATCTATTCTCGACTTATCGACCGTCATTCGTCTCTTACGTAAAATTTTACATTCTCCGTTTTCATTAAAATTTTACGACAACGATTATCATCTAACGAGCATTACTAACATGCAAATCATATTATCAAAACATTATCGAGCCTCGACTTATCAACACATCTTCGTCTCTTACATTTCTCGCTTTATTTTTAGAAAAATCTCAATTTAATATATATCCATCCTCATGCATCGTATATCTCATTTCCATCAACCAATCGAGCATAACATAACATTTACTAACCTAAATCAAGCCTTCTTCGTCTCTTAGGTTTCACATTTTATTTTTAGAAAAATCTAAAACAATTCATACGATCAATTAACATCATAAGAAATACTAATCTAACATTCAATCGACAAAGAAATCGAGCACGAATCAGAGCCCCAAAATCTGAAAATTTTCGGTAACAATTAGAGGTAAGGGTTCTTGATTTTTCTTCATGATTTGATCCGTAGAACTCGATTCTAAACATCCTAGAACAAGATTCGATCAAGGAACAACATGATATCTCCATCCTCAAAGTTTTAAAAAAAAATAAAAGAGAGGGAAAAGAGATTTATTCGGTTCATACTAGAGACGAAGCTCTTACCTTTCGTATTATGATCTCGGATATGGATTTGATCGGTAGATGGAAGAGCTTTGATCTTGAAGAAAGCTTGAGATTGAGCTTCTATGGAGGAGAATTGAAGAAGAAATGAGAGAGAGGGAGGGGATGGTGATGGCGGTAATGGAGATGATTGAGGGAGGTGATGACTCACTTATGGTGAGTCATAAAGTAATTAGAAATATCTAACAAAGTAGTGTGACTCGTTAGGGATGCGTTTGGCGAGGAAATTTTATACGAAAAATCTCGTTTCCGGCTCTTAAACGTCATTTTAAAAGTCGAGAATTACTTTTCTAGATAGTTACGAAATTGACGAAATCTAATTCGTCCGTTAGATTGGAAATAATTTACATACTCGGAAAACCTAATTCGTTTTTCAAAAATCCAAGAAAAAGTCGGGACGTCACAGTCCAAAAATTTATCCGGAAAATTATAAAAACTAACTTTCTCCGGTGAACTCCTCTCGAAGAAAAAGTGAATGTAAATTCTGACGGAATTTGATTCCGAGTTTTCGGGCGAAAAACTTAACGGACGCGAAAACCCTAATACAGTAGTCGTTTGTCCGATTTCTGTAAATTATTTTCGGAAACGGATTTCACCGTAAATCTTAGAATTTAATTTCATGATCTTAGGCTTGCAAAACCATAATTATTATTAACTTTCATTTTTAAAGACTGTAGAAAAAGTCTGGGGTATTACGATAAGTCTTACGAGTGTTTATGAAAAGATGCATGATTAATCTATACTAAGTATGATATATTTTCGGCAATGTGCCCACTAAATGCTTTATGTACTTAGCCCTGCATGTTTGTTTTTAAATGTGCAGGTTGTGTCACAGCCCCAAATCCCAAGGGATGGCAGAAGCCGGGGTGCGACTGGGATTGGATTAAAGAAGCGGGGAAGAAGGGGGCTAACTGACTAAACATACATATAAGACATCATACGTTCAATGAACAAGACTTGAATAATATAAAGAAAGAGTTAATCACGAGTGATTACTCGACAAGAGTACAGGATAGCAACTAAATTCAAGTTTACAGACTTATGCTACAGAGTTTTGTTCAATATACACATATTCTCAAAAGACTTAGAGTTCTGGCAGCGGAAGAGTCCTAACTAAAGCATCCTATCTTTCCAACTCAACTTCAACCGTTGCCGCCTACGTCGCTTCAACCTGCATATTTAGAAAACAATGCAGGGCTAAGTACAAAAGCACTTAGTGGGCACGATGCCGAAATCATAATCATAAGTATAGATAAATATGGCATTTCATAATTTGTAGCACATCGGGGTTTTATTGAAAAGGGCCCGTGTCTACTAAACATTTTCTGACTGATTTTCACAATTTACTCGGACGAGTATTTTCTGGTATGCTATGTTCAATCTTGACCAATTCTCATTCACCGTGGCTGGTACCCCTCAACAGGATATCACATACACCACAGGTTACAAAGTGCACTAACTCTGGAAAGCACTTAGCAGCTAACTCAGAGCCGATCGTTAGTTAAGCTAGTTAGATTAACTCTAAATCTGGAAAACATGAATGTTGACTCAGATAGGTACAAGAGAACTCACATAAAACATAAAACAGTTCATGCCATAATATCACTTTGAAAATACAGATATCAAAGCGATAAAGAAAGATTTTCCGAGCATTGCTCGTTTTATTTTGTATATAAAAGCCCACCTTGTAATACAGAACTAAAAAGTACTAGCTTCCAATCTTCGGATCTTCCGTCCTTTCTTTACTGCTGGCTTCCTCCTTCATCGTAAAATAATAATACTTAAACTCGGGTCATAAAAGATAATCGATCAAAGAAAATCGAAATAGGTTTTAGTCGTTTCATTCTTTAGGCATTTGCACGCTTACTAGATTTATTTTACTTAAATGGGAACGAGACCCGAACAAATCCCGTTTAGAACTCGAAAGGTCTCATACTCGACTCTTAGGTCAGTAGAGAGGGTAGTCGATGGCTTAAAAACGACTTAAAAGATCATAAGAAACTAAGTTGGAAAGAATCAACTTAGTAAAAATTACGTTTTAGTTCATTAAACGACTTATGCAATTTCACGCTTAACTAGTTTTCTTTACTTGAACGGGTACGAGATGAGGTCTCGTCTCATTTAGCACTCAAGGCTCCTTTTGTGACTCTAGGGTCAGTAGGAAGATAGTCGTTAGTTATTACGGCTTAAACGATCGAAAGAAACTAAGTTACGAACGAAACAACTTAGAAGAATGAAAACTTAAATTTCACTGCACATTACAGTAACTCTGGGGACTGCCCAGAACAGGGGATCTAGAAACAGGGGATGAGCCCTGTACCGTTGGAAAACTTGGGATGTCTAGTTTACGCTCCAATTTACGGATCGCAAATCCAATAAACGAGCTAAAAGTTATTACAGTTTCCGGCGAGGGTCGCAAAACTGCCGCGCTAACCCTAGTTGCTCGATAGAATCGACGTATAACGTCTTAGGTTCGTTCTAAGTTCTCGTATTCGATTTCCTAAGAAACTGGACCCTCAAGGCAGTCATCACGTACTCCCATACATGATGAACTCCTTCTCAAAACTTGTCCAATAGTACGACGTTCTAAACGTCGGCTTCCAACTATCAAGTACTAAACCAATATGTTATCAACTTCTCGTTCTAGTTCTCGACTATCACTTTAGCTCATATTATATTAGCTCGAAAGCTCATGACATCAACTACAAAGTTGTTCTCAAGTCCATCATAAACGATATTATCAAATTAGAATTCTCATTCGACTTCTCGGTTATTACTTACGTCTATTTGTTCGTCTCTTACACAATTTTCAAAGTTGTCGGATTTCGTTCAAATTTTTACGTCATTAAATAACATCTAACGAGAATCACTTTCATGCATATAATCATTTCATATCAACACTATATTTCAACTTACGACGAGTTCTTCGTCTCTTACATTCCATAAAATATTTTTAGAAAAATCTAAATAAATTCCCATTATCAACTAACATCATTTGCAACCATATTCCATCAACCAAACATCATCTAAATCAAACACATGAAAACCCCTAATTTTCTATTCATTTTCGGTATTCACTCTTAGGTTAAGACGGTGATTTTCTTCTTCAATTAACATCATTTATTCATTAAACATACTATTATATCCTCAATTAATCAAATGAAATCCAATTACACATTAACATGCAAAAATCCCCAATTCAAAACTCAAACCCTAAATCGGATTTCAACATAACATGGGGCTTTCGATTTCTCTTTGTTCTAATCACTAATTAAGCACTTCTTAAGCATGAATTTATCATCAATTGAAGAAATCCAAAAATCCTACTAAGAACCCTAAATTTTCGGTAATTACAAAGCATTAGGGTTCTTGATTTTTCTTCCATTTCAAACCTAGAATTCATATCCAATCACAACTAATTTCACTAATCGAGGATCAAAACATCTAGTTCATCATCCCTAATTTTCGATTCAAGAAGAAAAATAAAAAAGAAGAGGATGATGGATGGATAGAAGCATGGAGGAGATGAATACCTTGAGATTTAATAAAGGAAGCAAAAGGTTTTGATGATTGGATGATGACTTGTGTGATTTCTTCTTCAAGATCTTCAAGTTTCTTCAATGGAGGAGAAAAGATGAAGATGGGAGAGAGGAGAAGGGTGGCTGCCGAAATGGGGAGGGAAGGGAAGGAGGAGATGTGATTTAATTGTATTAACATAATGTTATAAGGTTTAAAATGTGTAAAGGTGTAAAGTATGAATAGTGTAGCATTAGGTGTCACTTAGTATACTATATAAAACACAAAAAATCTAACTAAAGAGAGAGGGAGGTCGGCTAGAGGGAGAGAAAGAAAGAAAATATGCGTTTTTCCTGCGCGATACGACGTTACGGAAATCGAACGACGAAATACGTAGCTCGGCACAAAATCGTCACGATCCGATTCGACCAAAGATTCTAACGTATTAAACTTAATCGGAAAATAATATTTAAAACTTTAATTCCGACAAAATCTCGGGACGACACAGTCCGAGTTTTGTCCGGAAAATCTTAAAAACGAACTTTCTCGGGCGAGTTCGTATCGCGATTTCGTGAATGTAAAAATCAGACGGTTTTCCGTTCTGAGTTCACGAACTAAAAATTTTTCGTACGCGCTAACCCTAAATACAGTAGTCGTCTAGCTGTATTTTCGGAAACGGATTCGACCGTTAGTCTTAGAATTCAAAATCGTAAACTTAGGCGTGCAAAGCCATTTATTTTATTAACTTTAAATTTTTGAGATCGTAAGGAATTTCCGGGGCATTACATCCTACCCCCTTTACGAAAAATTTCGTCCCGAAATTTGCATACCTTGTGCAAAAAGATGAGGATATCGCTCCTTCATCTTCTCCTCGAGTTCCCACGTAGCTTCTTCTTGCCCGTGGTGGTTCTATAGTACTTTAACGATTGGAATCGATTTGGTTCTTAACTCTTGGACTTTTCTATCCAGAATCGATATCAGCTTCTCTTCATAGCTTAGGTCAGATTCAAGAACTACGTCTTGCTGACTAATGACGTGCTTAGGATCATAAACATATTTTCTCAATTGAGAAACGTGGAAAACGTTGTGAACGCTTCCTAGACTTGGCGGTAAGGCCAATCTATAAGCGACGGGTCCTATTCTCTCGAGGATTTCATAAGGTCCTATAAACTTAGGTCTTAGCTTACCCTTAACTCCGAATCGAACGATTCCTCTGGTTGGTGATATCTTAAGGAAAACCTTATCTCCTATTTCAAACTCAAGATTGGTTCGACGATCGTCGGCATATGACTTCTGTCGGCTCTGGGCTTCTTTCATACTATCTTGAATCTGTCGAACTATCTCAATCATCTCATTAATCGCATCTGGGCCTAGGTTCTTTCTCTCACCTACTTCGTCCCAATAAAGTGGCGATCTACATTTTCTTCCATACAAAGCCTCAAACGGCGCCATTCCTATCGTGGCCTGATAGCTGTTGTTGTAAGCGAATTCGACTAAGTGTAGAATTTCTTCCCAATTCGCGCCTCGGTCCAAAACCACTGTTCTTAACATGTCGACCAAAATTTGAATTGTTCTCTTTGACTGCCCATCTGTCTGTGGGTGAAACGCCGTATTGAAATTAAGCTCTGTTCCTAATTCTTTCTGCATCGTAATCCAAAATCTCGAAGTAAATTTGGCGTCTCTATCTGATACTATGACCCTCGGTACTCCATACAGACGTACAATCTCTCTAACATACAACTGAGCTAGTTTCTCCAATCTCTCCTTGAATTTTTCTAAAGAAAATACAGTTAAGTTTTATGAAAACCGAGAAATATTATTTAAGTTGAAAAATGAGCAGTATGATATATCTGAGATAATTGTCTGTAAATACTTGATGTGACAGTGTGGTAGTTTAGTCAAAATTAAAGTGTAAAATATGTGAACGAGATAAATCTTGTATTTATTTGAAGGAGAAAAATTTAGAATATACGAATTTAAAGAATAGTAAATTCTTAATATTTGAATAAATGTTTGAATGCTCGATTATATGTATAATGTCACAGCCCCAAATCCCGAGGGACGGCAGAAGCCGGGGTGCGACTGGGGTTGGATTAAAGAAGCGGGGAAGAAGGGGGCTAATTGACTAAACATACATGAAAAAGACATCATTAAAACATGAATAAAACTTTAATATAAAAGAAAGAGTTAATCCCTAGGGATTACTCGACAAAAGTACAAAAGAAACTATGTTCAAAATTACATACTTAGACTACTGAAAATTGTTCAAAAGAAAGTGATCTCAAAAGAAACACAGAGCTTGGCAGCGGAAGGGTTCTAACTATGCATCCTATACTTTAACTCAGCATCAACCGTCGCCGCTCACCGTCGCTTCAACCTGCACATTTAGAAAGCAATGCAGGGCTAAGTACAACGTACTTAGTGGGCATGATGCCGAAATCATTATCATAAATATAGATAAATATGGCATTTATAAACGTAGCGCATCGGAGTTTTATTGAAAGAATCCGTGTCTACTAAACATTTTCTGACTTTTTCTCAAAAATCACTCGGCCGAGTATTTTCAGGTATGCTATGTTCAATCTTGACCAAAACTAATTCACCGTGGCTGGCTACCCCTCAACAGGATACCACATACACCACAGGTTACAAAGTGCACTAACTCTGGAAAGCACTTAGCAGCTAACTCAAAGCCGATCGTTAGTTAATCTAAAATAGACTAACTCTAAATCTGGAAAACACGAATATTGACTCAGATGGGTGCAAGAGAACTCACATAAAAACATAAAACAGTTCATGCCATAATATCACTTTGAAAACACAGATATCAAAGCGATAAAGAAAGATTTTCCGAGCATTGCTCGTTTTATTTGTATATAAAAGCCCACCTTGTAAATACAGAACTTAACGCAAAAGCTTTCAACTTGGGATCTTCCGTCCTTTCTCTACAGTTGGCTTCCTCCTTCATCGTAAAATAAACATACTTAAAAACAGTTCGCAAAAGAATAATCGAAGAAAGATTTAGTTATTTTATTCTTTTGGCATTTGCACGCTTACTAGATTCGTTTCACTTAAACGGGAAACGAGACTCGTACTAATCTTGTTTAGAACTCGGAAGATTTCATACTCAACTCTCGGGTCAGTAGAGAATATAGTCGATATCTTAATACGACTTTAAAGATTAAAAGAAACTAAGTTGGAAAGGAACCAACTTAGGCGATTTACCCTTTAGTTCATTGAACGATTTATGAAAATTCTCGTTTATTACTTCTTTAAAGAAAGGATAAGATAAAAGATCTCGACTGGTTTTCATCACTCAAGGTTCTATACTTGACTCTAAGGTCAGTAGGGAGATGTTCGTTAGATAAAAACGGCTTAAACGATCAAAAAAGACTAAGTTGTGAACTAAACAACTTAGAAAACAAGAAACTGAAATTTCACTGCACAGTCCAGTAACTCTGGAGGCTGTCCAGAACAGAGGACTTGGAAACAGGGGGTGAGCCCTGTACCACTAGAAAGCTTAGGAAGTCTAGTTCGAGTTCCAATTTACGGATCACAAATCCGATAAAGGAGCTGGAAGATATTACAGTTTCCGGCAAGGGTCGCAAAACTGCCGTGAAAACCCTAATTGCTTGATAGGTTCGACGTATAACGTCTTAGGTTCGCTCTAAGCTCTCGTATTCAATTTTTTTAGAAACTGAACTCTCAAGGCAGTCATCACGTACCTCCGTACGTGACAAACTCCTTCTCAAAACTCGCTCAAAAGCACGACGTTCTAACGTCGGATTTCAACTAACAAGTACTAAACCAACAAAGAAATTCCAAACGCGTACTAGCTCTCGATTATAACTATCGCCCATATTATATCAACTCGAAAGCTTATGACGTCAACTAGAAATATGTTCTAATTTTCATTATAAACAGTAATATCAAATTAGAAAACCCATCCGACTTCTCGATTATTAGTTACAACTAGATATTCGTCTCTTACGCGATTTTTTCAACGTTGTCGGATTTCGTTCAAATTTTACGACGTTAAACTACGTGTAACGTGAATCATTTTCATGCATGCAAAAACATCTTAACATTAGTATAACTCAGTTTATATGGTGATCTTTGCCTCTTATGTTTCACTAAACATTTTTAGAAAATTCTCATTTAATTTCTATTATCAACTAACATGATTTGCAACATAAAACAACTAACAAATGATCACTTATATCAAACATGCATAAACCCCCAATTACTCTATAATTTTCTGGTTTTAAACATATGTTAAGGGGATGATTTTCTTCTCATATTAACAACATATATTCACTAATCAACATCTTATATTATCCATTAATCAATTGCAATTCCATTATCAACTAACATACAAAAATTTCTAAATTCATACTTCAAAATCCTAATTGAAAACTTACAAACACATAGGGCTTTCAATCCCTTTTCATTCCATACACTAATTAAACATCTATTAAGCAAGAATCAACCATCAAAAGAAGAAAAACAAAAATCCTACCATTTTCCCAAAAAAAATCTGCATTCATATAGGTTTTAGGATTCTTGGTTTTGATCATTTTTAATCCATAATTATCATATCTAACATATCTAATTTCATCATTCTAAGATCAAAACATCTAAATCAAACCTCTAAAATTTCGATCAAGATGGAAAAGAAAAGAAAAGAAATCTAAATGGATGGAGTTGTGGAGGATATCATTACCTAGAGAATTAACAAATGATGTATAGAGTTTTGTTGGATGAATTGTGACTTGTATGAGTTCTTCAAGCTTTGAAGATGTCTTCAATGGTGAAGAACAAGATGAAGATGGAGAGAGAGTGGTGCTGCAGCCGAGAGTGAGGGAGAGAGATGGGAGAGAAATTAGTTTTGTCCAAGTTTGATATGATTAAAGGTTTGAAACCTATGGAAAGTATAGTTTAGGTGTCAACTAATTAAACAAGTCAAAACATGCATGTTGCCACTAAATCTATGAGGTGTCGGCTGCTTGGAGAACAATTAAAGGGTTACGAGTGTTTCCGGCGCGATCCGACGTTACCGAAAAACGAACGACAAAAAAATTGTTCGGTACAAAATCGTCGCGATTCGATTTGACTTACAAATTCTAACGTATGAACTTAATTAGAAAATAAATTTACAAAATTTATTTTGACTAAAACTCGGGACGACATAGTCCGAGTTTTGTCCGGAAAACAAAAAAAACAAACTTTCTCGGCATATTCGTATCGCGATTTCATGATTATAAAAAAATTAGACGATTCTCTGTTCTTAGTTTACGAACTAAATACTTTTCGTACGCGCTAACCTTAAATACCGTAATTGTCTAGCTGACTTCTGTAATTATTTTCAATAACGGATTCGACCGTTAGCCATAGAATTCAAAAATTATAAACTTAGGCGTGCAAAGCCATTTATTTGGTTAACTTTAAATATTAAGAACGTAAGGAATTTACAGAGCATTACATCCTACCCCCCTTACGAAAAATTTCGTCCCGAAATTTGCTTACCTTCTGCAAAGAGATGAGGATATCGCTCCTTCATCTTTTCCTCGAGTTCCCACGTGGCTTCTTCTTGCCCGTGATGGTTCCATAGCACTTTAACTATTGGTATCGATTTGGTTCTGAATTCTTGAACTTTTCTATCCAAGATCGATATCGGCTTTTCTTCGTAGCTTAGGTCAGATTCAAGAACTACGTCTTGCTGACTAATAACGTGCTTAGGATCGTAAACATATTTTCTCAACTGAGAAACGTGAAAAACGTTATGAACGCTTCCTAGACTTGGCGGTAAGGCCAATTTATACGCGACTGATCCTATTCTCTCGAGGATTTCATAAGGTCCTATAAACCTGGGTCTTAACTTACCCTTAACTCCGAACCTAAGGATTCCTTTGGTCGGGGATATCTTAAGAAAAACTTTATCTCCTATTTCAAACTCAAGGTTGGTTCGACGGTCGTCAGCATACGACTTCTGTCGGCTTTGGGCCTCTTTCATTCTATCTCGAATCTGTCGAACTATTTCGATCATCTCATTGATCGCATCTGGGCCTAGGTTCTTTCTCTCACCTACGTCGTCCCAATAAAGCGGTGATCTACACTTTCTTCCATACAAAGCCTCAAACGGTGCCATTCCTATTGTGGCCTGATAGCTGTTGTTGTAGGCGAATTCGACTAAGTGTAGAATTTCTTCCCAATTCGTGCCTCGGTCCAAAACCACTGTTCTTAACATATCGACCAAAATCTGAATCGTTCTCTCTGACTGTCCATCTGTCTGTGGGTGAAAAGCTGTACTGAAATATAGCTCTGTTCCCAACTCTTTCTGCATCGTAATCCAAAATCTCGAGGTAAACTTAGCATCTCTGTCTGATATTATGACCTTCGGTATTCCATGCAGACGTACAATTTCTCTGACATACAACTGAGCTAGTTTCTCAGATCCATATGTAGTCTTAATTGGTAAGAAGTGAGCTGACTTCGTAAGTCTATCTATTATCATCCAAATCGCTGTGTTTCCTCTTCTCGACTTAGGCAAGCCTGTGACAAAGTCCATAGCTATGCCTTCCCATTTCCAATCTGGGACATCCAACGGTTGTAGCAATCCATACGGTCGTCAGTGTAAAGCCTTAACTTGTTGACATACTAAGCATCTCTCTATAAACGAGGCAACGTCTCGTTTTATTCCATTCCACCAAAAGCTTCTTCTCAAATCTTGGTACATTTTCGTACTTCCTGGATATGCTGTGTAAGGCGTATCGTGAGCCTCACTCAAGATTTCGTTCTTCAACTCGCTGTCTTTGTCGGGAATACAAATCCTACCTTCATAAAGTATTGCATTGTCTGGAGCCTCAGAATATCCTTCTGGTTTATCTGTCCTTATCATTACTCGTAACTTTTCCATTGACTCGTCTTTTCTCTGAGCATTAATGATCCTTTCTCTCAAATCTGGTGTAGCTTCTAGTGCTGCTATTTGACTTGTTATTGTTGCTGGCGTGTCAAGCACTCTGATATCCATTTTCTCGAATTCTCGAACTAAGGTTTCTTCTTCTACGAAAAGGCATCCCAACTTCGTTGGAGCCTTGCGACTCAATGCGTCTGCTACCACATTAGCCTTTCCTGGATGGTAGTTAATTCCACAGTCATAATCTTTGACTAATTCGAGCCATCGTCTTTGTCTCATGTTTAGTTCTTTTTGCTCGAAAAAGTACTTCAGGCTCTTGTGATCGGTGAATATCTCAACTCTTACACCATAAAGATGGTGTCTCCAAATCTTTAGCGCATGTACTACGGCTGCAAGTTCTAAATCGTGGGTTTGGCACTCAACTTCGTGGGGTCAAAGTTTTCGTGAAGCATAAGCTATCACTCGTCCGTCTTGCGCTAAAGAAACTTCTCCTTAAGAGTTTGGAAACTCTTCTCGCACTCATCTGACCATTTAAACTTGGTATCCTTCCTGAGTAGCTGCGTCATCGGGCGAGCGATTGTAGAAAATCCCTCGATAAATCTTCTATAATAACCAGCTAATCCCAAGAAACTTCTGATCTCATTCTGACTTGTTGGTGCCTTACAGTTTTGCACTGCTTCTACTTTGGCTGGGTCCACTTTTATTCCTTCTGTCGATACTATGTGTCCAAGGAACATTACTTCCTTCAGCCAAAATTCGCATTTACTAAATTTGGCGTAGAGTTTCTCAGCTCTTAGTGTTTCCAACACTATCCGTAGATGTTCCTCGTGCTCCGTCTCATTCTTAGAATAAATGAGGATATCGTCGATGAATACTAAAACAAATTTGTCCAAGTAGGGGCGGAAGACTCTGTTCATAAGGTCCATGAATACGGCTGGAGCGTTGGTCAAACCAAATGGCATCACTAAAAATTCGTAATGGCCATATCGAGTTCTGAAAGCGGTCTTCGGTACATCTTCAGGTTTGATCTTGAGCTGATGATATCCTGACCTCAAATCTATCTTGGAAAAGACTCCTGCACCTTTAAGCTGATCGAACAGATCCTCAATCCTTGGCAAAGGATATTTGTTCTTGAGAGTGATCTTGTTCAATTCTCGGTAATCGATGCACATTCTTATCGATCCGTCATTCTTCCTAACAAAAAGCACGGGTGCTCCCCAAGGTGAAACGCTTGGCCTGATAAAACCAAGGTCTAGTAATTCGTGTAACTGGATTTTAAGCTCTTCCAGTTCCTCCGGTGCCATTCTGTAAGGGGCTTTAGACTTAGGCGCTGTTCCTGGTTCTAAATCGACCGTGAAGTCTACGTGACGATCTAGTGGCAATCCTGGTAGTACTTCTGGAAAAACATCTTCGTATTCGTTCACGACTTTTACGTCCTGAATGGTCTTCTCGGCTCCTGGTTCTCCAACTAGGTACACAAGATAGGCTGTGGTACCTTTCTTCTTCATGATTTTCGTAGGTTGAAGGGCCGATATGATTGGTACGCCTCTACCCATTGAAATTCCATGGAATTCGGTCAGTTCTTTACCCGGTGGTTGAAAAGAAATTTTTCTCTCGTTGCAGAGAATCGTGGCGTAATTCTCTGACAACCAATCCATTCCTAGGATTATATCTACGTCCCACATTATCATAACATTTAGGTTGTTCGCTATAACCTTATGAGTTCCGATTTCTAGTTCTAGGTTAGAGCAAACATGCGTGGAAGTAGTGATCTCTCCTGAAGGTGTGGCTACTCTCATAGATTGTGCAGCTCTTACAGGTCTGATATCTAAGTTATCGGCACATGAGCCAGCAATGAAAGAATGCGATGCGCCAGTATCAAACAGTATCTTAATGGGGGTGTTGTGGAGTTTTCCCATAACTGCTAGATTGCCTTTTCCTTTGCGCTGACCGCTTTGTTTGATAGCGCATGCCCTCGCATTCTGTTGTTGCTGTACATGCTGCTGAAACTGCTGCTGATTCATAGGCGGCTGCTGCGGCTGTGCTTGGATAGCTCGGAGGGGTACTGCTTGAAGCGGCTTAGGGCAGTCCTTTTTCATGTGTCCCTTCTGTCCCCAGTTGAAACAGTTAGGGGTGCCTATCTAGCAGACTCCAGGATTGGCTCGGTTGCACTTCGGGCAGACAGGGATGGTAACCCTTCCTGGGTTATTCACTCCCTGGTTAAAACTCCTCTGTTGCCCTTGCGGCTGGTTTGACTGATTATTGCTCTTCCATGGCAAGTTCTGCCTGTTCCCTTGAATGAACAACCCCGATTGGTTGTTTCCTTGCCACGGCCTCTTGCCACTGTTGTTGTTGTTGGCAGGCTGCTGATAACTTCTTTTCTGTCCTCCCTGATTGTTGTAGCCCTGACTGTAGCCTCTGCTACCTCCTCCGTTCCATTTTCTCTTTCCTTGGTAATTGCTGCTATTGTTGTTGTAGTAGCCTCGATTCTGATTCTGTGCTGGTGCTGACGCAGTTTGTACAATCTTTTTCTCATCAGGCACGACGGCCTCCATTTCCAGTGCTCTTCCCAGTATGTCTGAATAACCTAGTCCTCCATGACTAGCCAAAGCGATTCCCAATTCATGACGTAAACCTCCCTGAAATTTCTTTGATAACTTCTCCTCAGTGTCGACCAATGTTGGCGCATACCTCATCAATTCGCAGAATTTGACGTCATATTCCGTCACAGTTAGCTTTCCCTGCTTCAGATTATAAAACTCGGCCTCTTTCTGTGCCCTATACGTCTTGGGAACGTACTTATCAAAGAAGATCTCCTTAAACTCTTCCCACGAAAAACGAGCCAGATGCTCAGCAGGTATCACCTTCTGTCTTGCTTCCCACCAGTAATCTGCCGATCCTGTCAGTTGGAAAGCGACACACAACATTCTCTCCTCATCAGTGCATCTGAGGAGTTTGAAAATTTTCTCGGTCGACCTCACCCATAGCTCAACATCGCTAGGGCTTCCAGTTCCATTGAACATTGGAGGGTTTCTTTTGAGGAAAAGATCCTCAATATCTCTACGGGGTGGTGGTGGAGGTGGTGGTGATGGTGACGGGGGTGGAGATGGGGATGGAGTGATATTCCGCTCATATTCTTGTTCTTGGTTATTTTCTGGCTGACGTCCACCACGTCCTCTCGGCCTTCCAGGTCTTCGACCTCTCCTATTATTAACATTTCTCGGCGGCATTTTCTTTAGTCTAGAGAAGAATTGAAAATTCTTATTAATTTCCTTTATTAATTACACATAGCACTTACTAGCTTGATCTTAACTTAATTAAATTCGTGGAACAACATATCGAATATAGCTTCGACATCATTTCATTAATCTTTTTAACTTTCGAGTTAAACTCATTTTCTTGTCGCACGAGTTCATTTTAACATTCTAATCTTTTTATTACTCGATTCATAAGAAATTTTACTTGATTAAAAACCCTCTTTTACGGGTCATATATATATATATACATCCAAAAAGAATATTACTTTTGCCTCTAACGAGGACTTATACAAAAGGGTTAGACTACTGTTAGTCTAAACTAGGCTGACTGCCTACTATTTACTGGATGCACTAACAAACTGCACTCCGTATCTACCAGAGTACTAGAACGGAAATGATTCATAAAATTTCGTATCCGCTAGAGTACTACAAAACTAACTAGTTACTGATCCGACTCTATACAGGACAAAAAGCTATTACTAGTACTGATATTTACCCATATCTATAAAGCACTGCCTAACTAAACTGCAGAAAAAAACCAAAAACTACTCCAAGGTCTGCAAAATCCTAACAACCTTCCCCTGGGTCCTCCTCAGGGTCTTCCTCCGGGTCCTCCTCCGGATCTTCCTCCGGGTCCTCCTCCGGATCCTCCTCCGGGTCCTCCTCCGGGTCCTCCTCCTCGGACTCTGAACCAAAAACTAACTCGAGTGCCTGGTCCACTCTCAGAGTAGAACCGTCGTCAAGTGTAAGTAGGGTGGGTGAAGGTGCCTCAGAAACAGTCTCCTCCGAGTCGGAAACCAAGTAGTCCTCACTGATCCTCCTAGCTCGCTTCTTCAGGGGAAGAAGGTGCTCGGGAATTGAATCTGAACCCGACTCGTACTCCTCTCTAGAACGGACCCTGGACGGTCCTGCCTCTCTGTGCCTCCAGGCTACTCCCAACCTCGTGCAGATCTCCTCAAGTAGAGTAAGTGGAGAAGGCAACTCTAACATGGCGGCGTACTCCGCATCGATCTATCGGTAGTCTCGGTAGTCTGGCCCCTCTCTGTATAGTCTCGTCTCCAACGGTCCCCTGACCCTAACACAAACGTCTGGAACAAACGGTGAAGACAACCCCAACACTGCGGCTGTCTCAGCGTCAACCTCTACAAAACCAGGACCCGGGATCAACTCTTCAATCTGCTGTGCAGCCGGTGGTGACTCTGGTGGAACTACCGTCTCCTCGTCCTCCTCTGGCTGCTCTAACTCAGCCTCAGGCTCCTCCTCTAGTACACCGTCTGGTGGCAACTCTAACAACTCTAACATCTCGGGGTCTAAGTCAAGCTCCTCAATCTCCGCCCCGACTGGAAAGTAACTGTAGGGGATGTGTGGCTCTAAAGGAAGGGAAAGCATATGCCTGCTCTCAAAGAAACGTCTGTGCACACACAGGGCAAATCCGGCGTAGTTGCCGGTCGGCTCCGTGTCGTCGCCGAAGATCGCCAAAAAGTACCAAGCTGCACGGTGCGCCCATCCGCGCCACTCGTCTGGTAGGTGCACGATCAAATCCAGTATCGCCTGACTCTCCTTGATCAGGTGTCTCACTGGGTAGTAGGCCGAAGAAAAATTACTGACAATCTGTCCCACATCCTCTTCTCCGTAGTCTACCTCAAACTCGTAGTACTCATCCTGCAGCATATCCACTATGGTGCACTCACACTCTACCAAGGGCTGGCTCTTCCGAGTCGTGACACGAGTCCTAGCCATCCTACAAAAGTTTTAAGGTAACACGGATCAGTAACAGGTAGGAAAAGAAAATAACTTATCTTAATGAAAACATAAATTACAAAATGTATATCCCTTATTCAATTGTAATATCAACACTTAAGCCAACTACTTATTTAAGACTTCTAGCAATTCAAGAAATTGCACTCAACAACATATATATATATTTATACATTCATAAAAGATTTTATTTTCATTCTTTTTGTTTCACCATATTATTACTTATTTTAATTCTTCTTTTTCTTTTATTTCTTAACTCACTAACTCTTAACGATTTTCACTTATTAAAACAAAGTATATTTACTTCGTTCATGTTACTTATTCAAAAGTAACATCCATTTTCAAAAGAATTTGTCGTTACGACTCTTGATATTCGTACTAAGTGTAGTCGTTGCTCAAAATGAAAATATGGAATTTAATTCCATAAAATGAAAAAGAAAAATAACTTAAGAAATAATTTCCTGGAAAACTAAGTTCCAGTTATCGTCTCGTTCCTATCTTTCTTAACTTGAAGCCGAAAGCTTCTCAAACGTCTAATCGCTCCCTTCTTTTACTAATACGATTTATTGAATTATTTTTATTTATTTTATTTCTTTTCCCTCGCAGGAAATTCTTAGACGACAAGTTCGACTTTGCCGAATCTCTATTCGTGTCACTAAGCGCACGTGACATCCATCAGAGGAAGTCCTTCTCGCGTTAGGGATCTCCTTTCGAAATCATTTCAAAACAACGTTTCTTAAAAACGTCTAAGTTCTCGAAGAACCGGAAAGTTCTTAAGTTTCAAGTCTACGTTCTCATTGAACCGGGAAAAATTCCCTAAAATACGACTATATTCTCGTATCCGCATACTTTTTCATAAAAAAGGGAAATCATTGCGCACATTTTTTTTTTCACATATGATAGTACTTGTACTATCGCATAATCATATAAGTATAAAAATTATACTTCTATAAAATTCTCATTTTTTTTTTAAAACACAACTCATTCTCGTTTTCAAATTTTTATTGAATACTTGCTCATAAATTCCTTATTTAAAAGAAATCTCTTTATAAAATGCTTTCATTTTTCCTCGTTGAGTCGATGTAGCGGGTGGTTGAGTTGACTTCTACGTTCTCAATCTTAGCATCATAGTCTAACTCTTATCTCATACTTGGAAAGACGACTCTGATCCAGAGTATACACAAATACCATGTCTCATGACTTGAAAGAAGACTCGATGTAGAGTACAAACGAATACTCTATATTATTACTCGAAGAAAGACTTGTATACGAATACCACTTTATGATATTACTTCAAAGAAATGATTCGTACTTGAAAGAATGACTCACACTAACTCATACTAGAAGGAATGACTCATAATCAGAGCAGGAAGCCCGCTCTGATACCACTCTGTGGTATCACTTAAAAGAATAACTTATACTAGAGAGAATGACTCATAATCAAAGCAGGAAGCCCTGCTCTGATACCACTCTGTCACAACCCCAAATCCCGAGGGACAGCAGAAGCCGGGGTGCGACTGGGGTTGGATTAAAGAAGCGGGGAAGAAGGGGGCTAATTAACTAAACATACATGAAAAAGACATCATTAAACCATGAATAAAACTTTAATATAAAAGAAAGAGTTAATCCCTAGGGATTACTCGACAAAAGTACAAAGAAACTAAGTTCAAAATTACATACTTAGACTACTGAAAATTGTTCAAAAGAAAGTGATCTCAAAAGAAACACAGAGCTTGGCAGCGGAAGGGTTCTAACTATGCATCCTATAGTTTAACTCAACATCAACCGTCGCCGCTCACCGTCGCTTCAACCTGCACATTTAGAAAGCAATGCAGGGCTAAGTACAACGTACTTAGTGGGCACGATGCCGAAATCATTATCATAAATATAGATAAATATGGCATTTATAAACGTAGTACATCGGAGTTTTATTGAAAGAATCCGTGTCTACTAAACATTTTCTGACTTTTTCTCAAAAATCACTCGGCCGAGTATTTTCAGGTATGCTATGTTCAATCTTGACCAAAACTAATTCACCGTGGCTGGCTACCCCTCAACAGGATACCACATACACCACAGGTTACAAAGTGCACTAACTCTGGAAAGCACTTCGCAGCTAACTCAGAGCCAATCGTTAGTTAATCTAAAATAGACTAACTCTAAATCTGGAAAACACGAATGTTGACTCAGATGGGTGCAAGAGAACTCACATAAAAACATAAAACAATTCATGCCATAATATCACTTTGAAAACACAGATATCAAAGCGATAAAGAAAGATTTTCCGAGCATTGCTCGTTTTATTTGTATATAAAAGCCACCTTGTAAATACAGAACTTAACGCAAAAGCTTTCAACTTAGGATCTTCCGTCCTTTCTCTACAGTTGGCTTCCTCCTTCATCGTAGAATAAACATACTTAAAAACGGTTCGCAAAAGAATAATCGAAGAAAGATTTAGTTATTTTATTCTTTTGGCATTTGCACGCTTACTAGATTTGTTTTACTTAAACGGGAAACGAGACTCGTACTAATCTTGTTTAGAACTCGGAAGATTTCATACTCGACTCTCGGGTCAGTAGAGAATATAGTCGATATCTTAATACGACTTTAAAGATTAAAAGAAACTAAGTTGGAAAGGTACCAACTTAGGCGATTTACCCTTTAGTTCATTGAACGATTTATGAAAATTCTCGTTTATTACTTCTTTAAAGAAAGGATAAGATAAAATATCTCGACTGATTTTCATCACTCAAGGTTCTATACTTGACTCTAAGGTCAGTAGGGAGATGTTCGTTAGATAAAAACGGCTTAAACGATCAAAAAAGACTAATTGTGAACTAAACAACTTAGAAAACAAGAAACTGAAATTTCACTGCACAGTCCAGTAACTCTGGAGGCTGTCCAGAACAGAGGACTTGGAAACAGGGGATGAGCCCTATACCACTAGAAAGCTTAGGAAGTCTAGTTCGCGCTTCAATTTACGGATCACAAATCCGATAAAGGAGCTGGAAGATATTACAGTTTCCGGCAAGGGTCGCAAAACTGCCGTGAAAACCCTAATTGCTTGATAGGTTCGACGTATAACGTCTTAGGTTCGCTCTAAGCTCTCGTATTCAATTTTTTTAGAAACTGAACTCTCAAGGCAGTCATCACGTACCTCCGTACGTGACAAACTCCTTCTCAAAACTCGCTCAAAAGCACGACGTTCTAACGTCGGATTTCAACTAACAAGTACTAAACCAACAAAGAAATTCCAAACGCGTACTAGCTCTCGATTATAACTATCGCCCATATTATATCAACTCGAAAGCTTATGACGTCAACTAGAAATATGTTCTAATTTTCATTATAAACAGTAATATCAAATTAGAAAACCCATCCGACTTCTCGATTATTAGTTACAACTAGATATTCGTCTCTTACGCGATTTTTTCAACGTTGTCGGATTTCGTTCAAATTTTACGACGTTAAACTACGTGTAACGTGAATCATTTTCATGCATGCAAACACATCTTAACATCATTATAACTCAGTTTATATGGTGATCTTTGCCTCTTATGTTTCACTAAACATTTTTAGAAAATTCTCATTTAATTTCTATTATCAACTAATATGATTTGCAACATAAAACAACTAACAAATGATCACTTATATCAAACATGTATAAACCCCCAATTACTCTATAATTTTCTGGTTTTAAACATATGTTAAGGGGATGATTTTCTTCACATATTAACAACATATATTCACTAATGAACATCTTATATTATTCATTAATCAATTGCAATTCCATTATCAACTAACATACAAAAATTCCTAAATTCATACTTCAAAATCCTAATTGAAAACTTACAAACACATAGGGCTTTCAATCCCTTTTCATTCCATACACTAATTAAACATCTATTAAGCAAGAATCAACCATCAAAAGAAGAAAAACAAAAATCCTACCATTTTCCCAAAAACATTCTGCATTCATATAGGTTTTAGGATTCTTGGTTTTGATCATTTTTAATCCATAATTATCATATCTAACATATCTAATTTCATCATTCTAAGATCAAAATATCTAAATCAAACCTCTAAAATTTCGATCAAGATTGAAAAGAAAAGAAAAGAAATCTAAATGGATGGAGTTGTGGAGGATATCATTACCTAGAGAATTAACAAAGGATGTATAGAGTTTTGTTGGATGAATTGTGACTTGTATGAGTTCTTCAAGCTTTGAAGATGTCTTCAATGGTGAAGAACAAGATGAAGATGGAGAGAGAGTGGTGCTGCAGCCGAGAGTGAGGGAGAGAGATGGGAGAGAAATTGGTTTTGTCCAAGTTTGATATGATTAAAGGTTTGAAACCTATGGAAAGTATAGTTTAGGTGTCAACTAATTAAACAAGTCAAAACATGCATGTTGCCACTAAATCTATGAGGTGTCGGCTGCATGTAGAACAATTAAAGGGTTACGGGTGTTTCCGGCGCGATCCGACGTTACGGAAAAACAAACGACAAAAACGTTGTTCGGTACAAAATCATCGTGATTCGATTTGACTTACAAATTCTAACGTATGAACTTAATTAGAAAATAAATTTACAAAATTTATTTTGACAAAAACTCGGGACGACATAGTCCGAGTTTTGTCCGGAAAAACAAAAAAAAACAAACTTTCTCGGCGTATTCGTATCGCGATTTCATGATTATAAAAAAAATTAGACGATTCTCCGTTCTTAGTTTACGAACTAAAAACTTTTCGTACGCGCTAACCTTAAATACCGTAATCGTCTAGCTGACTTCTTTAATTATTTTCAATAACGGATTCGACCGTTAGCCTTAGAATTCAAAAATTATAAACTTAGACGTGCAAAGCCATTTATTTGGTTAACTTTAAATATTAAGAACGTAAGGAATTTACGGGGCATTACATATAAGTGACGAAAATATATGCCGAATAGTTTGATTGGTATAGTACATGGGTAGAAATTAAGAATCGAGAGCTTAAGAAGATAAATCGAGAATTTAGAAACCCGAGTCGAGTAGAAGTCCGTCTAACAGTTTAAGATTTTGCTGTTTCCCAAATACGTAAAACTCGTCCTCATATAATATTATTTTGAAGGCACGAGCGGAGAGGAAAAGTACAACACCGAGCAGGAAAAGAATAGTCGAGCTAAGCCACTTTCCAGGTGGGCTTTCTGAATCGAAACTCAACAATGAATGTGCGATTTATTTAATCTATATGCACTTTTATTTAAGGTTGATTGACTTGCCTAAGTTTGATGTTTTGGTATGTAATCATCTACTTGATATTATATGAGTATGTCCAGTGGATGCACGGGATAAATGTCCTACACAAGACGGGACAATGCATGTATTAGATTAGGTGACCTTCAACCTTGTTACAGCCTAGCCGGTCGATAAGTAATTGTGAGCCTTTCTTCGGTTGGGTCGGTTATGTAAAGGTTGTTACCTTTGCTTTGATTGGGCTAGTCACGGTGTTCGAGGAGGAGGCCTACTTCTCGACACCACAAGAAGACAAGACGCATAGATGAATTCGTACCCGAGAAAAACGGCACCGATTTTAGAAAATAAACGAAAAGTTTTAACTGCCACTAGTCATAAATTCTTTTAAATAATTTATCTAACACTTGTGAAGCAGCAGAAGAGGCAAGTTCAATTATATAGCTCTATCGAGCGAGTGTTCAAAATTATTTTGGCATGTGTTCACTGAGTACAAAGTACTCAGCCCTACATGTTATTTCTAAAATGTGCAGGTTAGCTCGGATGAGGAGGATGCGGTGTGCTCGGGTAACTCGTTTGTTAATATAATCCTAATTCAAAGTTTAAGCTTGAGGTTATGTATCTTCATACATATAACCTTGGAATTTTGAGTTGTTGTTTATATTCTGCTGCAACATCGTTATTTTGAAATAACTTCACCTTGCATGCTCGGTCCCTAAAGATAAAAGAGCCCGTGAGCTCAAACAGTTTCTTAAATCCTTTCTGAATTCCTTCAAAACATTTGATATTTAACATACGGCTCATCGTATTTCCTTAACCACCATTTGATAATTAAAAATCAAAGATGGCCCACTTTTTGAATGCAACATTTATTAATAACCAAACCTAATCCCTTGATTGGATCGATATCAAAAATTTTGACAAACGTTCATTTCTCAGAAAACATTGAGTAATAACTCTCATTATTATGAGCACGTTTGGATGTTGATGCTATTCTTCAATTATCGAGCATGTTTCTTGAGTAAAAGTCAGTTGTTCCCCCTCGCTTCCCCTTGCATTCTAGTCGTTTTAATACATTAGAAGTCGAGCTGTGACATAATGGTATCACAGCAGGCTATCTGCTCTGAAGCTTAAACTTTCCTAAGAATCGAGTCTAGATTCGCATTCTCTAGACTTATTCTAGTATTCCTTGACTTCATTTGAGTATTCTTTGAATTTATCTGAGCCAACAACGACCCAAACACCCCATTTCATCCGGCTGCCAGGTACGAAAAAATTTCAAAGTTTTTCTAAAGATTAAGAATTTCTTTTAAAAGTATTAATGAGATTAAGCAAATTGAAGAAAGGAAAGATTTTTGCCAAAGCAAGATAAAAGAGAAAATCGAATAAAGTAAAGCAAAATTTTATTTCCCAAACAAGGAAGAGAAAGAGTATGATGAAGTTTGATTAATTAAGTCATTATATAATTTTAAAGTGAGTAAGTAATAATTTGAAGTGAGTGTGAGATATCGAAACGATTACGCAAACGATTATTATCATGAGATATCTTTATGAATGTGTGATGAATATGATGATAGAAATTTTTGTCAAGAATGATTGAGTTGAATGTTTAAAATGTGATTATTGAGTTAGAATGCTTATAATGTGTAGGATGGCTAACGATGAGAATATAGCCATTAAGCGAGAATACGATCTTATACAGAAAAGTCATCAGGAAAACTTAGCCAAATTTCTAGTACGCTATCACAAATTATGGCTAGTAGTTCAGTTTCTCGGAGTTAGCGCCATAGAAAGAATGACCCACTTGGTTAATGTCCTCTCGGACGAATGGGCAGAATGGGCAGAATCGTTAATACCCACTTATGCGAGACAGCAGTACGGTAGTATATACTGGCCTGGAGGCTGCAAAGGGTTTATAGCAACTATAACCGATCAGTTTATGCATTTTGGTGAACCCCCGCCAAGACCATTTACCGAGAATCAAAATGGGTTTGTCCCATATCTGATACCTCCGTCGCCTCATTCTCCTACAAATGCTACGCACGACTATATGAGAAATTTTCCTCCAAGTAACGCTTATCCACTCGAATTCAACGCGTCATCGAATTCTCGAAGAATGCTACCTAATGGACCCTACGATCCTTTTCGAGCTTTATCGGTTCCGAGCAGTAACTTTAATACGATCTACTCTCCGAGTCGAGATAGGTCCATTAATAATTATACTGAAGAAGCAACGGTAGGAAGAGGTTACCTACAGCCGATATCAGGAATCCGTCTAGGATTGCCACGAGTTCCTATTCCGAGATCCAACTAGGGTTTCCAAGTTCGGAAACGAGAACGATGTGTCAACCTGCCTTCGAATGTGTACTGGCAATAATGACGAAATGCCTCCTTATGACAATGGTGACGATATTGAGACGCCATCATGGATTTGTCACAGTCCCAAATCCCGAGGGACGGCAAAGCCGGGGTGCAACTAGGGGTTGGATTAAAGAAGCGGGGAAGAAGGGAGAATAACTAACTGAACAGATGCCTTAACTAATATTATTAAACAAGATAATATCTATGAACCGATTTCATTACCAAAAGAGAGTTGATCACGAAGGATCACTCGATGAAGATGTTATCAGAGTATACTAAGTTTGAAGTACAAAACAACCCAAAAGTTATACATCAAAATGAAATAGTTTTGCAGCGGAAATAACGTATACTTAAACATCGTTCTTCTTTCCTATGTTCAACTCAACTCTACTCAACCTCCGCCGCTTCCGTCGCTGAACCGGCACATTTATAAATATATGCAGGGCTAAGTATAAACATACTTAGTGGACACAGTGCCGAAAACATATCATAAGAGTATAGATTAATCAGGCATCTCATACAGTAACGCATCGGGATTTTTCATCAAAGGCCCGTGCTTACTAAACATTTTCTTTCTTTTCACAATAGCTTGCGCAAGCCTTTACTGATGTTACGTTCAACTTGCCCAATTCTGTTTCAACGCCGGGGAAGATTTAACTTCTTCTGCGCACGTTCTATTCACAGTGGCTGGCTACCCCTCAACAGAGTGCCACAAACACCGGCTACCGTGTACACTAACCCTGTAAAGTCCCTTTTGACTAACTCAGAGTCCGATCGACTCAATTGGTGAACCAATTCAGAATGGCACAAAAGAACTCACATAAAACAAATTCTTTTATGCACTGATAATCAATTGGAAAACACACTTATCAAAGCAGTAAGTAAACATTTTCGAGCATCGCTCATTTTGTTTGATATAGAAAAGCCCACCTTAGGCGATATATAGAACAACTAAAGCTTCCATCTTCGGTCTTCCGTCCTATCCTTGATTCTGACTTCCTCATTTTATCGCAAATAAACAAACTTTAACAATCGATCGAGACGATTAAAGAAAAAACATTCGGATTCGGTTTAAGACTTTTAGGCATTTGCACTTTTAACTAATTTATTTTGATTAACGAAGAAACAAGACTCGAACACATCTCGTTTAGAACTAACTCGGTTCCTTTACTCGATAACGGAAGTCGATAACTCTTAACGACTTAAAAGTTCTTAAGGAATTAAGTTGAAAAGAATTTAACTTAAGAAAATGAGTTTCAAAAAGTTTCTGCACAAGGCAGTAAGTCTGAATCTTCTACAGAACAGAATTCTGCGAAACAGGGGATGTTCTTGATAACAAAAGAAAGAAACGGATGTCTAGTTTCTTATTCAATTTACGGATCTCGATTTCGTTAAACGAGCTAAAAGTTATGGCCGTTTCCGTGAAGGGTCGCAAAACTGCCGAAAAAACCCTAATCGCTCGTAAAACTCGACGCACGATTTCCTAGGTTCGATCAATGCTATACAACCTTTATGCACATGAAATTTTTATCATATTACAGTTAAGTCTCGTATTTATCTATCGTGAATACTTTCTCGTTCCTCGATTAAAACTACGACGATTACTTCTCGTCTTTTCGACCAATCATTTTATACTTAGAAATTCTAAATCAATTTCAATTCAATTTCAAAATTCAACTTCTATTTTCTATTTCATAATCTATATGAAATCTTCGTCAACTTCGTTCCTACTTATTTATCAACTACGAACTCAAAACAGTCAACATATAAAGTTGTCACAGCCCCAAATCCCGAGGGATGGCAGAAGTCGGGGTGCGACTGGGATTGGATTAAAGAAGCGGGGAAGAAGGGGGCTGACTAATTAAACATACATAAAAGACATCATACGTTCAATGAACAAGACTTTACTATTGAAAAGGAAGAGTTAATCACGAAGGATTACTCAACAGAAAGTACTCGAAAGCATCTAAGTTAAAGATTTCAGACTTAAACTACAGTGATTCACCAAATGTACATAACGTCAAAAGGTCTAGAGTTTTGCAGCGGAAAGTAAGTTATAAGCTAAAGCTTTCCTAACAACTCGACTCAACTTCAACCACCGCCGCTCTCGTCGCTTCAACCTGCACATTTAGAAAACATATGCAGGGCTAAGTACAAAAGTACTTAGTGGGCACGTTGCCGAAAACTTACACATAAGTATAGATAATCTGGCATTTCATAATTTGTAGCACATCGGGGTTTTATTAAAATTAGCCCGTGTCTACTAAAACATTTTCTGACTCATTTTCATAATTTGGCTTGATCAAGCACTTTTTATAGATGTTACGTTCAAATCTTGACCAATTCTCATTCACCGTGGCTGGTTACCCCTCAACAGGATACCACATACACCACAGGCTACAAAGTGCACAAACCTTGGAAAGCATATAGCTAACTCAAAGCCGATCGATAGTTAACATCCTAGCGGTTAACTCATAAATTCTGGAAAACACGAATGTTAACTCAGATAGGTACAAGAGAACTCACATAAAACATAAAACAGTTCATGCCATAATTATCACTTTGAAAACACGGATATCAAAGCGATAAAGAAAGGTTTTCGAGCATTGCTCGTTTTGTTTTATATATAAAAGCCCACCTCGATGATACAGAATTATTAAACAGGTTTCCATTCTTCTGTTCTTCCGTCCTTTCCTTAGTGCTGGCTTCCTCCTTCATCGTAAAATAATCACACTTTAAATTCGGTCATAAAAGATAATCGAATATGGAAATTCGAATTAGGTTTTAGTCGTTTTGTTTTCTTTAGGCATTTGCACGCTACTAGTTTCTTTTTAGTTAAACGGGAACGAGACTTGAACAAATCTCGTTTAGAACTCAAAAGGTTTCATAATCGACTCTTAGGTCAGTAGAAAAGATAGTCGTTAACTTATTACGGCTTAAACGATCGAAAGAAACTAAGTTGCGAAGAAAACAACTTAGGAATTCAAGTTCTGAAAAATCACTGCGCAATGCAGTAGTTCTGGGGACTGTCCAGAACAGAGGAGTTGGAAACAGGGGATATGCCCTGAACCGTTAGAAAGCTTGGAATGTCTAGATGACTCTCCAATTTACGGATATCAAATCCGATAAACGAGCTAAAAGATATTACAGTTTCCGGGAAGGGTCGCAAAACTGCCGCAGCAAACCCTAGTTGCTCGATAGATTCGACGTATGACTTCCTAGGCTCATTCTATGTTATCGAATCTACATTTTCAAGATTTTATCACTTCAAGGCAGTCAAAACGTACTCCCGTACGTGAAGGACTCCTTTCCGCCGTTCGTCCATTAGCACGACGTTCTAAACATCGGCTTTCAAACTAACAAGTACTATACCAAAATCAAGTTAACAATTCTCGTTTCTAGTTCTCGATTATAACTACAACTCATTATATAATAATCCGAATGCTCATGTCGTCAACTACAAAGTCGTGCCTTAGTCCATTATAAGCATTATTATCTAGTTAAAATCCTTACTCGACTTCTTGATTATTATTTACGTTCACTTGTTCGTCTCTTACAAAATTTCCAAAGTTATCGGAATTCATTCAATTTCTACGACATTAATCATCATCTAACGAGATTCATTATTATATACATCATCACCTCATATCATTACTTAAACTCAACTTAATTCGAATTCTTAGTCTCTTAGGATTTCTATAATAATTTTAAAATAAATCCAATTAATTTCTATCATCAACTATTATCATTAGAATCTATAATCTATCATCATTTCATCAATTAAAGATCGAACTACATAAACCCCTATATTTTTCCTCATTTTTGGTATTAACAATTAATTAGGTCAAGTGATTTTCTTCTTTAATTAACTCCATTTATCCATTTATCATACTTATACAACATCAATCTAACCAATTACTATACCACTTCATCATTAATTTGAAATCCATCCTTAAACCCTAACCTAAAATTTCGGTCCTCTTCAAATTCATAGGGCTTTTAATTTCTTTTTGATTAATTCACTAATTATACTACTCCTAAGTCTAATTATACCATCAATTTGAAGAATCAAATCATCCTACTTAGAACCCCTAAAATCGGTTCTACCCTAGAATTTAGGGCTTTTAATTCTTCTTCCAAATCAACCATAGAAATCACTTACTAACACCTTCTATGTCATGAATTAAAGATCAAAACATCACTACATCATCATCTAATTCGATCCTCAAGAAAAAAAAATTAGAAGAAAGGAAAACTAATTGGATAGAATAAGAGAGGAGGAGATTACCTTAAACTTTAGTGAAGGAAGTTAGAAGATTGATGGAGGATGATGAACTTGTGTGAAAATTCCTTGTCAAAAGCTTGAAGATCCAACAATGGTGGTGAGAAAATGGGAGGGAGAGATGTATGTGTGTAGCCGTGTGTGTTGAGAGAGAGAGTGAGGATGATGACAAACTTAATGTATTAAGTATCTAACAAGAAGACTTAGATGTAAAGTTAATTAAATGTCACAGCCCCAAATCCCGAGGGACAGCAGAAGCCGGGGTACGACTGGGGTTGGATTAAAAAAGCGGGGAAGAAGGGGGCTAACTGACTAAACATACATAAACGACATCAAACATTCAATGAACAAGACTGGAATATAATAAAGAAAGAGTTAATCACAAGTGATTACTCGACAAAAGTACACAGAAGAGACTAAGTTCAAAATTACAGACTTAACTACAGTGTATTGTTCAAAAGGTATATTTGAAAAGATTTAGAGTTCTGCAGCGGAAGAGTTCTAACTAAAGCATCCTATCTTTCAACTCAACATCAACCATTGCCGCTCCCGTCGCTTCAACCTGCACATTTAGAAAACAATGCAGGGCTAAGTACAAAAGTACTTAATGGGCACGATGCCGAAATCATAATCATAAGTATAAATAATCTGGTTTTTTATAACCGTAGCGCATCGGGATTTTGTTGAAAACGCCCGTGCCTACTAAACATTTTCTGACTGATTTGTATAAAGCAACTTGCGCAAGCATTTTTAGAGTATGTTATGTTCAATCTTGACCAAAACTAATTCACCGTGGCTGGCTACCCCTCAACAGGATACCACATACACTACAGGTTACAAAGTGCACTAACTCTGGAAAGCACTTAGCAGCTAACTCAGAGCCGATCGTTAGTTAACCTAGTTAGATTAACTCTAAAAGTCTGGAAAACCCGAAGGTTAACTCAGAAATCTGGTAAACCCGAAGGTTAACTCAGATAGGTACAAGAGAACTAACATAAAATAGTTGAAACAGTTTATGCCAAGATTATCACTTTGAAAACACAATTATCAAAGCGATAAATAATACTTTCGAGTTGTAGAAAAACCCACATTTTATTTGATATAGATAAAAGCCCACCTTGATTTACAGAACTTAAAGCAAAACTTCCAACTTCGGATCTTCTGTCCTTTCTCTACAGTTGGCTTCCTCCTTCATCGTAAAATAAACATACTTAAAAATGGGTTTTAAAAGATAATCGATTAAAGAGAAACGAAGCAAGTTTTAGTTATTTCATTCTTTAGGCATTTGCACGCTTACTAGATTTGTTTTACTTAAACGGGAAACGAGACTCGTACCAATCTCGTTTAGAACTCGGAAGATCTCATATTCGACTCTCGGGTCAGAAGAGAAGGTAGTCGATATCTTAATACGACTTTAAAGATTAAAAGAAACTAAGTTGGAAAGAATCAACTTAGGCGATTTACGTTTTAGATCATTGAACGATTTGAGAAATTTCTCGTTTATTACTTCATTAATGAAAGGATAAGATATAAGATCTGACTGGTTTTCATCACTCAAGGTCCTGTACTTGAATCTAAGGTCAGTAGGGAGACATTCGTTAGATAAAACGGCTTAAACGATCGAAAGAAACTAAGTGGTGAACTAAACAACTTAAAAAAATAAGAAACTGAATTTTCACTGCACAGTCCAGTAACTCTGGAGGCTATCCAGAACAGAGGATTTAGAAATAGGGGATGAGACCTATACCATTAGAAAGCTTAGGAAGTCTAGTTCGCACTCCAATTTACGGATTACAAATCCGATAAACGAGCTGGAAGTTATTACAGTTTCCGGCAAAGGTCGCAAAACTGCCGTGAAAACCCTAATTGCTTGATAAGTTCGACGTATAACGTCTTAGGTTCGTTCTAAGCTCTCGTATTCAATTTTTTTAGAAACTGGACTCTTAAGGCAGTCATCACGTACCTCCGTACATGACAAACTCCTTCTCAAAACTCACTCAAAAGCACGACGTTCTATACGTCGGATTTCAACTAACAAGTACTATACCAACAAAAAACTTCAAAACGCGTTCTAGTTCTCGACTATAACTATAGCCCATATTATATCAACTCGAAAGCTTATGACGTCAACTAGAAAGTTGTTCTAAATTTCATTATAAACAATAGTATCAAATTAAAATTCCCATCCGACTTCTTAATTATTAGTTACAACTAAATGTTCGTCTCTTACGCGATTTTTCAATGTTGTCGGATTTCGTTCAAATTTTACGACGTTAAACTACGTCTAACGTGAATCATTTTCATGCATGCAAATATATCATAACATCATTATAACTCAACTTATAAGGTGGTCTTTATCTCTTACGTTTCATTAAACATTTTTAGAAAATTCTCATTTAAATTCTATAATCAACTAACATGATTTGCAACTATATTCCATTAACAATTCATCACTTAACATTAATACATGAAAACCCCTAATCACTTAATAAATTTCTGTTTTTATACATATGTTAAGGGGATGATTTTCTTCCCCAATTAACTACATTTATTTACTAATCAACCTCTTATAACAACTATTAATCACTTGCAAAACAATTATCAACTAACATGCATAAACCCCTAAATTCAATTCAAAAACCCTAATTGATTTTCACAAAAACATAGGGCTTTCAATTCCTTTTCATTTTAATCATCAATTAAACATCTACTAAGCATGAATCAACCATCAAAAGAAGAAAAATAAAAATCCTACCAACATGTTTAAAATTTCGGCATTTACACAAGATTTAGGGTCCTTGGTTTTGATCAATTTTAAACCCTATTTAATCTATCTAACATATCCAATTTCATTATTCTAAGATCAATACATCTATATCACCACTTCTAAAATTTCGATCAAAAGGAAAAATAAAAAGAAAAGGGTTTTGGATGAATAGAATTAAAGAGAAGATCATTACCTTAAGAATTAATGAAAGAACTTAAGAGGTTGAATGGATGGATTGTGACTTATGTGATTTCTTCAAGCTCTTGAGGGTGACTTCAAAGGTGGATGGAAGGAATGAAGAAGATGAAGATGAAGATGGAGGAGTGGTGCCGCCGATGTGTGTGTGATGTGGGAGGAAAAGATTGTTTTAATTTTTGTCAACATACTTGTTATGATGAAAAGTTTGAAAAAAAGAAAAGTAAGGTTTAGGTGTCATTAAACTAGATAAAACAACATGCATGTCTTCCACCAATTATGGTGATGTGTCGGCTGCCATGCAAAAGTTTAGAGGGTTACGGGTTTTTCCGGCGCGATCCGACGTTACGGAAAAACGAACGACGAAAAACGTTGCTCGGTACAAAAATCGTCGCGATTCGATTTGACTTAAAAATTCTAACGTATGAACTTAATTAGAAAATAAATTTACAAAATTTATTTTAAACAAAACTCGGGACGACATAGTCCGAGTTTCGTCGGAAAAACATAAAAACGAACTTTCTCGGCGTGTTCGTATCGCAATTTCGTGATTGTAAAAATTAGACGGTTTTCCGTTCTAAGTTTACGAACTAAAAACTTTTCGTATGCGCTAACCCTAAATACAGTAGTCGTCTAGCTGACTTCTGTAATTTATTTTCAATAACGGATTCGACCGTTAGCCTTAGAATTCAACAATTGTAAACTTAGGCGTGCAAAGCCATTTATTTAATTAACTTTAAAATTTTTTAGAACGTAAGGAATTTACGGGGCATTACATCCTACCCCCCTTACGAAAAATTTCGTCCCGAAATTTGCTTATCCTCTATAACTGCTTGGAGTACTTCTTACTCGACATGGCTTTCTCTTGCCTGTGATGATCTTATAATGCTATTATTATCCGTCTCGACTTGCTCTTTAACTTTTGCGCTTTTCGATCCAAGATCGCTTTCGATCTTTCCTAATAACTTTAGTCGATTTCAAGAACGACGTCTTGCTGATAGAACTTCGTGTATAAAAACGAATATACGTTACTTTCTCGAAACGAGATATACTTAAAATAAGTATTTCATAAACTTGGCGATAAAGCCATAACTATTCGTATTGGAACTATCTTTCCCAAGTTACTTACTAATTCTATAGATCTTTGTCGAAGTCTGAACTTGACATGAAACTACTGTTTCTCATTAACGGAGAAAACTTAAGGAGCTTTTATTTTCCTTCTCGATTATTAAGTTAGAATTATTGTATATACTTAAGACTTTTGTCTTCTTTAAAACTCATTTTCTTCTGACTCGAATCTATCGAATGATCTCGATCATTTCATTGACTGCATTTGGTCCTAAATTTTTGCTTTCAATTACCTTATAGCAATAAAGCAGCTATGTAAATCTTTTCCTTCTACAAGGTCTCGTAAGTCGTAATACCTATCGTAGCTTAATAGTTATTGTTATAACAATTCGATTGTTGGCTATGTGTTCTTCAATTCGCTCTTCGGCTAATATTATCGTTCTTAGCACATCAACGAGTACCTGAATCGTTTTCTCGGATTGTCCATCCAACTGGAGGTGAGAAGTGGTACTAAAGTTAAGTTTGGTATCTAACTTTCCTGCCTTATGACCTACAAACATCTCGTTGTTATCGGAATTACTAAGTCCACTCTTAAATTTCTATTACAAACTCATTGCTTCATAGTTGCTGTCTGGTTTATCCATTCTTATCCTTAGTCGAGGCTTATCCATTGACTCGTCCTTTCTCTTGATACCTATAATCTTTCTCGTATAAGCATTTCTTCTCCAACGTTGAGATACCTAACTTTGTTGGAGTCTTACGACTCAACGTGTCTATTTTTACTCTTAACTTTACCTAGATGGTAATTATTTCCACAAACGTAATATCTTACTAGTTCGAGCCATCTCCTTTGTCTTATGTTAATTCCTTTGCTCGAATACACGCTCCAAATTCTTATGATCTGTGAAGATCTCATTCCTTGCACCATATAGATGGTGTGTCCAAATTTTCAATGTAAGCTCTACAGCTGCAAGTTCTAAGTCGTAGGTTGGGTACTCAATTTCTTGGGGTTAACGTGTCGTGGAGCGTAAGCTATCACTTTCTCATTTTGCATTTATACCATCCTAACCTATTCTTTTTAGCATTGGTATCTACTTCGTATTCCTTGTCGTTTCTGGGAGGGCTGAACCTGGGGTAATGATCAACTTTCCCTAGAACGTCCGCGTTCCTATTCCACAATTGTCTGTACATTTATTCTTTTCCTTCTATGTAGTTGCGCCATAAGTCTTAGTAATCATAGGGAATTCCTTAATGGAAATCTCTATTTTAATTATCCAGCTTAGGAACTTCTTATTTCATTCAGTCTGGTAAGCGATTTTCCATTTGAGTACTGTCTCTACCTTAGCAGGAATGTATCCTAACATCTTCTATCTACAAAGTATATCCAAGAAACATTACTTCTCCATTCGAGCTTGCTCTTGCTAATTTGGCATCTAACTCCCGACTCTATGCGTTCTAGTACTATTCGCAAGTGTTCTTCGTGTTTATCTTCATTCTTGGGGTAACTGAAATTGTCATCGATAAATACTAAAATGAATTCTTTTCTAAGTCTAGGTGAAAAATTCTATTCATGTGGTTCATGAATACTACGGAGTACTAGCCAACTAATAGCATATCTAAGCATTCGTAATGGTTTTATCTGGTTTGGAAGATAAATTTTTGGGTATATCACCAGTTTATCTTTTAACTAAAGATGTTTAGACCTTAAGTCTATCCTCACAATTGCATTTGTTTTCTTTTTAAGCTTATCAGGGGGCTTATATTCTCATAAAAGAATATTTGTTTTTAAGGGTTATCTTATTTAACCTTTGATAGCTTATATACAATATCACAGAATCATCCTTCTTTGATGATGAACATCACAAATGTTTTCCATAGTGAAAACGTTTGTCTAAAGAAAATTGTCATCTAACAACTCTTACACTTGGATCTTAAGCTCCTCTAACTCCTTTGATACCATTTTACATAAGGCCTTTAATTTGGGAGTTGCTCATAGTTCTAAGTCGATCATGAAACCTACACGACAATCTGGTAGTAAACCAGATATTTCATATAATTCTGTAGGTTTTCTACTCGGGTTTTTTTTTTAAAAGAGATCTTTCTCTCGTCGTCAAGAATCGTGGTAATTCTCAAACAACTAGTCTATTCCCAAATTTATATATATATATAGTACATTTTATTATTTCCCAATCGATTGCTCAATGAAACTAAGGGAATAACTCTCTGAGGTCATCAACACTCCCTAAAGCGTAGTTGTTCTTATTTCAAGATTAGAGCGTTCTAGTCTTAGTCCTATAGTGTCAGAGGGTATTAGTCAAATGAATATAACGCTCTAGTATGGTCAAAAGGTACTAGGAAACTGGTATAAAATTCTAGTATGGATCAACAATTTTGACAGGGTAATTTTTATAAGGTACGTCCAATACCTGCCAAATCTTCCTTTCCTTCACTATGCCCCTCCTGCCTAATCATGTAAGCTCCCGCATTCTGTTGTGGTTGTAGCAGTTGTGGCTGTGACTGAAATGGTACTATCATTTGAAACAACATTGGGCAGTCATTACTCATATGCCCCAACATTCCACAGTTAAAGCATCTATCCATGTTCGCTAGACATACACCCTCAGGCTCCTTATCACGTCCAGCACACGCAGAAACTCCCTGTTTCTGTTTAGCCGCTTGCCTCAGTTCTGGGCAATTTTTCTTAACGTGTCCCTTATGCAAACAATTGTAACAAACACCAGATTTAGCTAGACATATCCCGGGGTGTTTCTTACCACACTTAGGACAAACTGGAGAAGGGATCTTTTCTCTAGTATTTCTCGGAGTTTGGAGCTGATCGTGCTGGTTAATTCCATTTGCCGTCAGTAGTTCTGGGCAGTTTCTCCTAATAGGTCCCTTATGTCCACAGTTGTAACAGTTGTCAGGGCCTACCTGACACACGCCTGAGTGCGATTTATCGCATCGGAGGCAAACATGAGTGTTAACCCTTACTGCGTGATTTCCTTCCAGATTTTCATTCCCTTGCTGCCCTTGCAGCTGTCCTAGTGGATTGTTACTCTTGCCCGGACCGATTTGTTCATTCCTCTATGGATTATTCTTTTGCCCTGCTTTCTTTCCATAGTTACTTCCTTTTCCTGGCTGGTGGAAGCCTTGCCTAATCCTATTATGTTTCCCTTGACTCTTGTGGCGCTGGTAGCACTCACTGCTACTTCCTTCCCAATTCCTTTTTCCCACTTAATACTTTCACATAAACGAGAATAACAAAATTAACTTTGACTCTATTTCTTTCAACTTTTAACCTCCAAGGTTAAATTAAACTCTCGTTACACGAGTTTTGTTTGATATTCTGGTTTAGTTATACGATTCATAAGAAACTTCTTGTGATTAACACCCTCTCAAGGGTCATGTATATTATATATATATATATACATCAAAAGATTATGTTAGTTTTGTCTTCAACAAGGACTTATACTAATTAGACTACAACGAGTCTAAGCTAGGCTAACTACCTACGCGTACAGAATGCACTAACATATTGCATTACCGTACTACTGGAAGTACTAGAACGGAAACGATTCATAAAATTTCGTATCCGATGGAGTACTACAAAACTATCTAGTTACTGATCCGACTATGTACAACAAAGGCTACTATACTACTTATGCGTTTCTGATGCCTTGCTTAACAAACTACGGTCAAGTCACTACTGCCCACTATGGCCTAATCTTCCTCGGTGTCCTCGTCCGGATCCTCATCTGAATCCTCATCAGTGTCCTCTTTTGGATCCTCATCCGGGTCCTCATTGTCTGACTCTGAACCGAAAGTAAACTGGAGCGCCTCGTCGACCCTCAAAGTAGTGCCATCCGCAAGTGTAAGTGATGGTGGTGCAGGCACATCTGAAACTGTCATCTCTGAATCTGAAACTGGGTAGTCCCAGCAGGTCACTGATGCCCGCTTCTTCAGAGGCAGCAGGTGGTCGGGAAGTGAACAGGACTCGTACTTCTCTCTGGAATGGATCCTGGACGGTCCTGCCTCAAACTGAGCCCGAACCCTGGCCAACTCCGCGCAAATCTCATCAAGGGGTCTGTAAGATGATGGAAGCTGTAATAGGGCGGCAAGCTTTGCGTCTGTGTCTAAATACTCTGGTCCTGACTAAAATGGTCCCTGAACTCTCATGGAAGGCTCATGCTGAAAAGGAGCGGGTATCCCTAGGCCATCTGCTGTCACTGCAACTAACTCTCCTGTGTCCACACTAGGTACCATCACTGAAGGGATCTCCAACTGTGCAATCATCTCCGGACCTATCTCATCATGCTCTGACTCTGAATCTGCCGGAAAGTGAGTGTAGGGAGGATGCGCCTGAACAGGATATGCTATTATGTGTCTGCTCTCGAAGAAACGCTTGTGTACCTCCAAGGCGAATCCATTGTAATCACCTGTCGGCTCTATATCGTTGTCAAACATCCCAAGATAGTACCACGCCGTGTCGTGTGCCCAACCACACCATTCCTCTGGTAGACGACTAACCAAGTCAAGTATAGCCTGACTCTCTGGAATAGTATGCCGGACTGGATAATAAACTGACGAGAAGTAACTAATCCTCTGTCCTACGTCGTGTCTCTGGGTTTGCCTCATAATCTCTATACCTATTTAATAACTGATCTACCCAAGTACGCTGTGGCGGGGACTGATTCTCTGAAGCCGTGTTACTACTGGAAGTCATCCTACAAAGTTTTTAAGAAACACGGATCAGTAACGGTAAGATGATACCTTATCTTACGGAAAATCTTAAATTACAAAATGAACATTCCTTATTCAATTGTAATATTACCACACTTAATCTGACAACTTATCTTAGACATCTAGCAATTTCACAGAAAATTGCTCTCGTACTCACAAAATATAGAAATAAAATTTCAAGGTTTTATTCCCATTTCTTATCTCATTCTTTTAATTTCTTACTTTAATTCCTTATTTTCTTTCATAAATCCTTATCTCTTTCTCAAGGAAAAATCTCTTATCGATTCTCATTTATTAAAACAAAGCACGTATACTTTGTTCACGTTACTTATGCGAAAGTAACATTCATTTACAAAAGACTTTGTCGTTTACTAATCATAATACTCATACGTGTCATATTCTTCGTTCAAGGACGAAGTATAAAAATATAAATTCCCAAAGGAGAAATGGAATATATCCTAAAAATAACTTTTTAGAACAAGTTCTATTTGTCAATGCTAAAATCGAGCGGTCATTAGAAATTTAATCAAGCTTCGCACTTGACTCCTAATAGTAAAACAATTCTCTTCGAATAAGGCGAACACTATAAAAATGAAACGAAAAGAAAAGGAATGACGTCGATACAAGTTACTTATACGCAAGTAACATTCGTCTCTTTAAACCACTTATACCGTATTAAAAAGGTTTTGCTAGCGGGGCATAAGACCCATATTACTGAGTTTCTTATTATGTGGGTTGATCAAGTCCACATAACAGTCCCTCAATCACATGGAACTTCTGTCTCGCTCTATCGATCACTTTATATAGAATTTACTTTCCTAAATCGAGCAGCAATTTCTCGAATTGCACACACAACTACTTCTTAAAAAGAAAATTTTGGAAACTTTCCAATTTAGCTCGGAATACTCAATCTTCTCGAGGAAGATACAAATTTAAGCTAATCGAATATTTGAACGGCTCCTAGTAAGTAAAACAAAGCCATCTCCAATGGACTTTGTTCATGCCCTTACAACTAAGGTAACATTCGGCTCTTTCGTTTATTTCAATTTATCCTTCTTGTTTCAACCTTTTCTCGAATAATTTGGAGTCACGTTTTTCTCACACGTCTATTTGTTTCTTCTATTCCTTTCGTACATATTTACTTTATTTTATCAAAATTTATTTCATTTCCCTCGAAGGAAATTCTTATCGGATTTTAAAACAAAAATCGACTTTGCCTAGTCTTTATTCATGTCACTAAGCGCACGTGACATTTATCAGAGGAAGTCCTTCTCGCGTTAGGAATCTCCTTTCGAAATCATTTCAAAACAACGTTTCTTAAAAACGTCTAAGTCCTCGAAGAACTGGAAAGTTCTTAAGTTCCACGTCTACGTTCTCATTTGAACCGGGAAAAATCCCTAAAATCTGACTAAATTCTCATATCCGCATAATTTTTCATAAAAAGGAAATCATTGTGCAAATATTTTCACATAAGATAGTACTTGTACTATCGCATAATCATGTAAGAATAAAAATTATACTTCTGTAAAATTCTCATTTTTTTAAATACAACTCATTCTCGTTTTCAGATTTCACTGAATATTTACTCATAAATTCATTATTTAAAAGAAATCTCATTATAAAATTCTTTCATTTTTTTCCTCGTTGAGTCGACATGGCGGGCGGTTGAGTTGACTTCTACGTTCTCAATCTTAACATTATAGTCTAACTCTTATCTCATACTTAGAAAGACGACTCTGATCCAGAGTATGCACAAATACCATGTCTCATGACTTAAAAGAAGACTCGATATAGAGTACAAACAAATACTCTATACTATTTCTCGAAGGAAGACTTGTATACAAATATCACTTTATGATATTACTTAAAAGAATGACTCGTACTTGAAAGAATGACTCATACTAACTTATACTAGAAAATTGACTCAGAAGCAGAGCAGGAAACGAACACTGCTCTGATACCACTCTGTCACAGCCCCAAATCCCGAGGGACGGCAGAAGCCAGGGTACGACTGGGGTTGGATTAAAGAAGCAGGGAAGAAGGGGGCTAACTGACTAAACATACATAAACGACATCAAACATTCAATGAACAAGACTGGAATATAATAAAGAAAGAGTTAATCACAAGTGATTACTCGACAAAAGTACACAGAAGAGACTAAGTTCAAAATTACAGACTTAACTACAGTGTATTGTTCAAAAGGTATATTTGAAAAGATTTAGAGTTCTGCAGCGGAAGAGTTCTAACTAAAGCATCCTATCTTTCAACTCAACATCAACTGTTGCTGCTCCCGTCGCTTCAACCTGCACATTTAGAAAATAATGCAGGGCTAAGTACAAAAGTACTTAGTGGGCACGATGCCGAAATCATAATCATAAGTATAAATAATCTGGCATTTTATAACCGTAGCGCATCGGGGTTTTGTTGAAAAGGCCCGTGCCTACTAAACATTTTCTGACTGATTTGTATAAAGTAGCTTGCGCAAGCATTTTTAGAGTATGTTATGTTCAATCTTGACCAAAACTAATTCACCGTGGCTGGCTACCCCTCAACAAGATACCACATACACCACAGGTTACAAAGTGCACTAACTCTGGAAAGCACTTAGCAGCTAACTCAGAGCCGATCGTTAGTTAACCTAGTTAGATTAACTCTAAAAGTCTGGAAAACCAGTAGGTTAACTCAGAAATCTGGTAAACCCGAAGGTTAACTCAGATAGGTACAAGAGAACTCACATAAAATAGTTGAAACAGTTTATGCCAAGATTATCACTTTGAAAACACAATTATCAAAGCGATAAATAATACTTTCGAGTTGTAGAAAAACCCACATTTTATTTGATATAGATAAAAGCCCACCTTGATTTACAGAACTTAAAGCAAAACTTCCAACTTCGGATCTTCTGTCCTTTCTCTACAGTTGGCTTCCTCCTTCATCGTAAAATAAACATACTTAAAAACGGGTTTTAAAAGATAATCGACTAAAGAGAAATGAAGCAAGTTTTAGTTGTTTCATTCTTTAGGCATTTGCACGCTTACTAGATTTGTTTTACTTAAACGGGAAACGAGACTCGTACCAATCTCGTTTAGAACTCGGAAGATCTCATATTCGACTCTCGGGTCAGAAGAGAAGGTAGTCGATATCTTAATACGACTTTAAAGATTAAAAGAAACAAAGTTGGAAAGAATCAACTTAGGCGATTTACGTTTTAGATCATTGAACGATTTGAGAAATTTCTCGTTTATTACTTCATTAATGAAAGGATAAGATATAAGATCTGACTGGTTTTCATCACTAAAGGTCCTGTACTTGACTCTAAGGTCAGTAGGGAGACATTCGTTAGATAAAACGGCTTAAACGATCGAAAGAAACTAAGTGGTGAACTAAACAACTTAAAAAAATAAGAAACTGAATTTTCACTGCACAGTCCAGTAACTCTGGAAGCTATCCAGAACAGAGGATTTGGAAACAGGGGATGAGACCTATACCATTAGAAAGCTTAGGAAGTCTAGTTCGCACTCCAATTTACGGATCACAAATCCGATAAACGAGCTGGAAGTTATTACAGTTTCCGGCAAGGGTCGCAAAACTGCCGTGAAAACCCTAATTGCTTGATAAGTTCGACGTATAACGTCTTAGGTTCGTTCTAAGCTCTCGTATTCAATTTTTTTAGAAACTGGACTCTTAAGGCAGTCATCATGTACCTCCGTACGTGAAAAACTCCTTCTCAAAACTCACTCAAAAGCACGACGTTCTATACGTCGGATTTCAACTAACAAGTACTATACCAACAAAAAACTTCAAAACGCGTTCTAGTTCTCAACTATAACTATAGCCCATATTATATCAACTCGAAAGCTTATGACGTCAACTAGAAATTTGTTCTAAATTTCATTATAAACAATAGTATCAAATTAAAATTCCCATCCGACTTCTTAATTATTAGTTACAACTAAATGTTCGTCTCTTACGCGATTTTTCAACGTTGTCGGATTTCGTTCAAATTTTACGACGTTAAACTACGTCTAACGTGAATCATTTTCATGCATGCAAATATATCATAACATCATTATAACTCAACTTATAAGGTGGTCTTTATCTCTTATGTTTCATTAAACATTTTTAGAAAATTCTCATTTAAATTCTATAATCAACTAACATGATTTGCAACTATATTCCCTTAACAATTCATCACTTAACATTAATACATGAAAACCCCTAATCACTTAATAAATTTCTGTTTTTATACATATGTTAAGGGGGTGATTTTCTTCCCCAATTAACTACATTTATTTACTAATCACCTCTTATAACAACTATTAATCACTTGCAAAACAATTATCAACTAACATGCATAAACCCCTAAATTCAATTCAAAAACCCTAATTGATTTTCACAAAAACATAGGGCTTTCAATTCCTTTTCATTTTAATCATCAATTAAACATCTACTAAGCATGAATCAACCATAAAAGGAAGAAAAATAAAAATCCTACCAACATGTTTAAAATTTCGGCATTTACACAAGATTTAGGGTCCTTGGTTTTGATCAATTTTAAACCCTATTTAATCTATCTAACATATCCAATTTCATTATTCTAAGATCAATACATCTATATCACCACTTCTAAAATTTCGATCAAAAGGAAAAATAAAAAGAAAAGGGTTTTGGATGGATAGAATTAAAGAGAAGATCATTACCTTAAGAATTAATGAAAGAATTTAAGAGGTTGAATGGATGGATTGTGACTTATGTGATTTCTTCAAGCTCTTGAGGGTGACTTCAAAGGTGGATGGAAGGAATGAAGAAGATGAAGATGAAGATGGAGGAGTGGTGCAGCCGATGTGTGTGTGATGTGGGAGGAAAAGATTGTTTTAATTTTTGTCAACATACTTGTTATGATGAAAAGTTTGAAAAAAAGAAAAGTAAGGTTTAGGTGTCATTAAACTAGATAAAACAACATGCATGTCTTCCACCAATTATGGTGATGTGTCGGCTGCCATGCAAAAGTTTAGAGGGTTACGGATTTTTCCAGCGCGATCCGACGTTACGGAAAAACGAACGACGAAAAACGTTGCTCGGTACAAAAATCGTCGCGATTCAATTTGACTTAAAAATTCTAACGTATGAACTTAATTAGAAAATAAATTTACAAAATTTATTTTAAACAAAACTCGGGACGACATAGTCCGAGTTTCGTCGGAAAAACATAAAAACGAACTTTCTCGGCGTGTTCGTATCGCAATTTCGTGATTGTAAAAATTAGACGGTTTTCCGTTCTAAGTTTACGAACTAAAAACTTTTCGTATGCGCTAACCCTAAATACAGTAATCGTCTAGCTGACTTCTGTAATTTATTTTCAATAACGGATTCGACCGTTAGCCTTAGAATTCAACAATTGTAAACTTAGGCGTGCAAAGCCATTTATTTAATTAACTTTAAATTTTTTAGAACGTAAGGAATTTACGGGGCATTACATTAAAATATCTAATGGTGAGTCATGAGGTATAATACTATATAAAATGAAATATCAAGCTTGTGAGAGAGGGATGAAGTCGGCTATGATGGGGAAAAAAAAGTAGAAATACGCGTTTTTCCGGCGCAATATGACGTTACGGAAATCGAAAGACGAAAAACGTATCTCGACACATTATCGTCAAATTCCGATTCTACCATAGATTCCAACATATTTAACTTATTTGGAAAGTAATATTTAAAAACTTAATTCCGACAAAAACTCGGGACGTCACAGTCCAAGTTTCGTCCGGAAAATCAAAAAAACGAACTTTCTCAGGCGAGTTCGTATCGCGATTTTGTGAATGTAAAAATCAGATGGTTTTCCGTTCTGAGTTCTAGAACTAAAAAGTTTTCGTACGCGATAACCCTAAATACAATAGTCATCTAACTGACTTCCGTAATTTATTTTCGGAAACGGATTTCACCGTTAGTTTTAGAATTCAAAATCGTAAACTTAGGCGTGCAAAGCCATTTTTATTATTAACTTTAAATTTTTAAGATTGTACGGAATTTCTGGGGTATTACAAAAGTCTCGATTCCTTATTCCTTCTTTTACGTACTTACTTACTTTCTTCGATTCTTGAAGTTTTACTAATTCAATTTAAATCAAATTAGTTTCTATCATCATCTTACTTAGTAATGAACATCTTAATGCATTAAAATCATCATAAACCATTACTTAACTACTCCACGTCATTTATATCGGTCTAAGAACTCAATTTTCCAAAGTTGTTAGTTAATTCTCAAATAATTCAACAACTATCTTAACTTATCAATAATTACTAATATTCGATTAGTTTTCTCGTTCGATTTTCCTATCGATGATTACGATTGACTCTTCATCTCTTACGAAAAGTTCGACGTTCTTAGATTTCGTTCAAACTTTCCAAATATCGTCATTAACTATATAGATTAATTAATATGCAAACCATCAATCCATATCATCATCAAAACTATTTTTATCGACGATTCTTCGTCTCCAACGATTCCATTTTTATTTTTAAAAAAATCTAAATTAAATATATGTTAATCTACATGCTTCCTACATCATTAATATCAAATCATATCATCAATATCTGTCACACCCCGACTCCCGAAGTGCGACGTACGAACAATAACACAACCTAATCAACTAACAATCAACTCAAATACGGGGAACATGCTCGGGGAAACATTAATGAAAAGCAATGCAATCGAATAAGGCTTTCAAAGACATAATGAAGTAATAACCGAGCATTTCAAAATCACATATACACAACAATATGATAAGAATTTCATGTTGACGGGGGTAAGATTTCAACAAAAACGAGAGTGCGAAAATATACCAAGTCAATGAGAACCAGATTCAACAAAACGTTTAAAGTCAACGAGCCCATCGCTCGGAAGCACAAGTCAAGAAGTTAAGAATTCAACAAGTATTCAAAAATCATCGAGCACAACGCTCGGAATAAAAAACGTAAGCATCAGAGTATAAGTATCAATTCAAAAGAGTTGCAGCGGAAACTTGCATCAAAACCCAACACTCGCACGTATGAAGACGTACGAATGCCTGTCCGACATTCTAATCGACTCAATCAAAAACACCACACCACCAAGTGTCCATGCCATCGCCATCCAGTAAACCTGCACATTTAGAAATACATGCAGGGCTGAGTACTTCGTACTCAGTGAACACAAGCGAAAACATTTGGATAAAGATGCTTTTAAAAGCTATAACAATTGTCCTTGCCTTGCCGAACATCACAAGTATTTAAATAACTTAAAACAGTTTTACTTGTGCATGTTAAAAACATTTTCTTTTAAACAGACTGCGCAGTCAAACATAACATATAATAATAGTATGCATCATCTGTCACAATCAATCTTACTGTGCCGAGAAGTAGGCCTCCTTCTCGAACACTGTGACCGGCCTAACCGAAGCAAGGCTCACAGTCACCTTAACATTCAACATACCACACGTGGGTTTCCTGCCTTTCACAGGATAATAACATCTTCACATAAACAGATGATAACACATACCAACTTCAATAAAAACGGCAAGTCAATCGCAATTAAAATCATATAATAATACTCAATAGCATAATAACTTTCATCGATAATTTTAGTTCAGAAAAGCCCACCTGACTTCCGAAGATTCTAGCTAGGTGGTTTAAGGGCTATTTGTCCTTGCTTAATGATCCATCCGGCTCGATCCTTCACAGTTCGACATCGATAAAGAAAAATAAGATATGCAAAGACGGACAAAAAGGCGCTGGACTCAACTGAAGGACTTCTACTTGAGTCATTTCTCTCTTCGCTTTAACTTTTCTAAGGATCTCGCGCTCTCGTCTTTAAACCATTAACTCTACTCGATAATTGGTTAATATTACTAACCAAGGTCTTAACACTTCTCGTTTTAATTATGAAACGTCGTCTATCTACATTCCATTATTCGAGCTTTCTTTTAAAAACTTAGTCAATTCTCGATTTATCAAATCAATAGCTCAATCATTTTGCATACAAATAATTTAGTAATTCTTCACGTCACAATTAATATCATGCACTTAAACACTTATTCAATCACATAATAAATCCAAATAATTCAAACATACTTCAAGACACATTAACAATTATTCAATTATACATTAGAACTTAATTTGGTTATGCATTTCTTTTTATAAAAACTCAAACGATTTAATTTGTCTTTTCTCGGCTTATAAACAACGCTTTGTTCTAAATTCGTTATATTATGAAGCATTTTATAACTTTACTCAATTAAAACAAATTCTCTTTAATCATTAATAAACTCTTATGAAATTAGAATTTCCTTCCATTTCTAACTCGATTTTTATTTCTTAATTCAACTATTATTTTTCCAATTATTAACTTGATAATTCTTCTTGGTTTATTTTTAATTCACACGGTTTGAAAACAACTTACTCAATTAACTTTTAATTAATTTCTTTCAAAACCATTACTCGACATCTTATTCCATTATTATTTTCTTGATTAACTATACGAATATTTAACTTAACTCGTCTAGCACCTTCTTCTCGATTTAATTAAAACTTCTTTTCATTTCTCATTAATTAATCCTTTTTAACTCGAATTTCTCGACTTCTTGTTTATTTATTTAATACGTTCTCCTTCTTTGTTCTTAACTTAAAACCATTTTCTTACTTAACAATTTCCTTTATTTTTCAAAAACATTTTTATAAAAATTAGTTTATCTCATTAGTTAAATTACAAAGTTTCTTTTTGGTTTAGTTTATAAAAAAAAAATCAAATCTTTAAGTTTTATTACAAGAACATTTCTTAGCTATATCTTTTTATATACTTTTTAACATCTTAAAAACTTTTAAACTTCATTCTTTTTGTTACAAAAATTTCTCTTTTCATCTATGACTTCAACTAACACTTTAGCACACATTAATATTAAAACATCAAATCTTCTATATTATCACAAATTGTTTTCTTTAAAAACTTAACATGCAACTTGTTTTTCTTATACTTAACAACATGTATGATTACATCAACATATCACATAATAATTTCATGATCAAATTATCACTCAAATCATCAACAAAATCAACAAAATAATTTTTCCTTTTCTTCCCAAAACACACGGCATACATAGTGTTTTTAGGGCATTTTATTTCTCAATTTTTCATGCATATAACTTCATTCTAAACATGATAAAAATCATAAATCAAGCATCAAGATAACAATAACTCAAAGAATTCATATTTTCCTATTTTTCCTCTAATTTTCAGCATTAACCAATTTTTTTAGGGATTTAATCTCTTTTTCTTCTCTTAATTCATTGATTCAATCCTAGTGTTCGATTCTCCTAACGATTTCTTCTCATTTAATTCTCACATTAACAACCTAAGTTCGCCTAAACATAAATAAATACCGTGTATGCATGTTTTCTTTCTTTTAGGACTTAGAGATATACATATATACAATTAATCAAATGGAATATCATACTTTGAAAATTAAAAATCGGATCTCTTCTCCTTGGCTTCTTGGGATTGAAATAGAGGGGGTATTGAGCTTCAAACTTGAGCTTGGATGTAAGGAAGAACTCTTCTTGAATCCTCAAAGAAAAGAATAATACCATAATTAATCATCCATTTCTTTAGGGCTTAAGAGCCAAAAATGAAGAAAAAATGGGGGATGATTATTGAATTTCAATTCAAGAACTTGAGGAAATTTTTACCTTTTTCTTGAAGGTATAGATGAAATAAATGGAGGATGATGTTCTTCACTTCATTTCCATAGATGTTGAGCTTGAATATAAGGTTGCATGTAAGAAAATCAAGTGTGTGTGTGGTGTGTGTGTGATTGCCGTGAGAGGGAGAGAGTAGAGAGGGAGAGTTTTGTTTTCTTGAGAGTTTTTGAATGTGAGAGAGATAATGGAGGAAATTTCCTTTTATATGGAGAGAGAGAGAGATAGAATGCATGCATGTGTATCCAACAAAGGGAATAAACATCATTGCAATTAGTATTGGAACTTGATATGGATTAAGAGTTGATGTGATTGAATTTGCGTGCAATCTTTTGCTAAGATTGTGGGGAGACATCATGATTAGTTGCATAGGAAATTGGAGAGAGATGGGAGAGAGGTAGTGAGGTGGCGTAAGAGAGAGAGAGGTGACGACACTTGTCTTCCTCGTGTCGTTACGGGTATTAATTACCCGGTCGTAAAGGTTTTCCGGTTAAAACGATCCATATTATTTCATTTATGCTATAAACGGGTCTAATCTCTCCTCGTCTCATTTCCGACACTAAAATATCTCAAATCTAATTCACATTTCAATTAAAAGATTAACGGTTTCGATCATTTAGTCTTTTAAATCTTTAAAAGAAATTAGTCGGCTTATTAATTCGTTTATTAATCCTTTAAAGATTAATTCCTCATTACCCTTCTCAATTTATCTCGGATAAGCTCTTATCCTATCTCAATGACCTTAGAAGAATTTCTAGGTTTCAAGATTTTAATTCTACTCTATTCTAAATTCTTCGGTGCATAGAATTTTCTCGGCGATCAACATTATTCTTTTTTTCAATTAAACAAACTCTTCGGGGTTTTTCTGGAAATTAATCTCATACTCATTCTCATATAAACAAACTCAACATATACGTCGCATTATCATTTCAAGAAATTGAACAGATAAATTCACACAAAACGCATAAAGCATTCTAGACGTTTTACTCATTTCTCTTCAATTAGAAAGAAAATATTTATTCCACAAATCACATCTTTTAACTTATTCGGTTAATTAATACGCTCTCTAAAGATATAAAAGCTCGGGGTATCACAACATCATAACATTTACTCATTCAAATTCATGCTTCTTCATCTCTTACCTTTTTATTTTTTTTTTAGAAAAATCTAAATTAAATCTATGTTAAACTACATGCTTCGTACATCATTAATATCAAATCATATCATCAAAATCATAACCTTTACTCATTCAAATTCATGCTTCTTCATCTCTTACCTTTTTATTTTTATTTTTAGAAAAATCTAAATTAAATCTATGTTAAACTACATGCTTCCTACATCATTAATATCAAATCATATCATCAAAATTGTAATGCCCCGTAAATTCTTTATGTTCTAAAATTTTTTAAAGTAATTAAATAAATGGCTTTGCACGCCTAAGTTTACAATTTTTGAATTCTAAGGCTAACGGTCGAATCCGTTATTAAAAATAAATTACAGAAGTCAGCTAGACGACTACTGTATTTAGGGTTAACGCGTACGAAAAATTTTTAGTTCGTAAACTCGGAACGGAAAACCGTCTAATTTTTACAATCACGACATTACGATACGAACACGCCCGAGAAAGTTCGTTTTTATGTTTTCCGGACGAAACTCGGACTATGTCGTCCCGAGTTTTTGTCAAAATAAATTTTATAAATTTATTTTCCAATTAAGTTCATACGTTAGAATTTAAAATCAAATCGAATCGCGACAATTTTGTACCGAGCAACGTTTTTCGTCGTTCGTTTTTCCGTAACGTCGGATCGCGCCGGAAAAACCCGGAACCCCTCCTAAATATATGCATGGCAGCCGACACATCACCTTAATTGGTGGAAGACATGCATGTTGACCTTGTTAAATTAAATGACACCTAAATCTACACTTTATACACTTTCAACCAATTCATCATGTCTTCAACAAACAAAACAATTTTTCTTCCATCTCTCTCACTCTCTCGGCTGCACACACACGCTCTCTCTCAATCTTCATCTTCTTCACTTCCATCCTCCATTGAAGACACTTGAAGTTCTTGAAGAAGAAACCACACAAGTCCTCATTCATCCAACAAAACCTATTACATCCTTTGTTAAATCTTAAGGTATTCAACTCCTCTTTAATTCTATCCATCCGAAACCCTTTTCTTTTTATTTTCCATTTGATCGAAATTTTAGAGGTTTGGAATAGATGTTATGATCTTAGAATAATGAAATTAAATGTGTTAGATAGATTAATTAGGGTTTAAAATTGATCAAAACCAAGAACCCTAAAACCTATGTAAATGCCGAAATTTTTGGGAAAATGGTACGATTTTTAATTTTCTTCTTTTGATGATTGATTCTTGTTTAAATGATGTTTAATTAGTGATTAGAATGAAAAAGAATTGAAAACCGAAAGTTATAGGATAAGTAGGAGTTTCCAAATGTTTGATATAAGTGATGATTTGTTAGTTGATTTATGTTGCAAATAATGTTAGTTAATTATAGAATTTAATGGAGAATTTTCTAAAAATGTTTAATGAAACATAAGAGATAAAGATCACCTTATAAGTTGAATTATAATGATGTTATGATATGTTTGCATGCATGAAAATGTTTCACGTTAGACGTAGTTTAACGTCGTAAAATTTGAACGAAATCCTACAACTTTGAAAAATCGCGTAAGAGACGAACATTTAGTCGTAGCTAATAATCGAGAAGTCGTATGGAAATTCTAATTTGATATTATTGTTTATGATGAAATTTAGAACAACTTTCTAGTGACGTCATAAGCTTTCGAGTTGATATAATATGGGCTATAGTTATAGTCGAGACTAGAACGCGTTTGAAGTTTTTGTTGGTTTAGTAATTATTAGTTGAAATCCGACGTTTAGAACGTCGTGCTTTTGAGCGAGTTTTGAGAAGGAGTTTGTCACGTACGGAAGTACGTGATGACTGCCTTGAGAGTCTAGTTTCTAAAAAATTTGAATACGAGAGCTTAGAACGAACCTAAGATGTTATACGTCGAACTTATCAAGCAATTAGGGTTTTCACGGCAGTTTTGTGACCCTCGCCGGAAACTGTAATAACTTCCAGCTCGTTTATCGGATTTGTGATCCGTAAATTGGAGCGCAAACTAGACTTACTAAGCTTTCTAATGGTACAGGGCTCACCCCCTGTTTCTAAATCCTCTGTTCTGGACAGCCTCCAGAGTTACTGGACTGCGCAGTGAAAATTCAGTTTCTTATTTTCTAAGTTGTTTAGTTCACAACTTAGTTTCTTTCGATCGTTTAAACCGTTTTATCTAACGAATATCTCCCTACTGACCCTGGAGTCAAATACATGACCTTGAGTAATGAAAACCAGTCGAGATCTTATATCTTATCCTTTCATTAAAGAAGTAATAAACGAGAAATTTCATAAGTCGTTCAAAGAACTAAAACGTAAATCACCTAAGTTGATTCTTTCCAACTTAGTTTCTTTCAATCTTTAAAGTCGTATTAAGATATCGAATACCTTCTCTACTGACCCGAGAGTCGAGTATGAGATCTTCCGAGTTCTAAACAAGTTTGGTATGAGTCTCGTTTCCCGTTTAAGTAAAACGAATCTAGTAAGCGTGCAAATGCCTAAAGAATGAAACAACTAAAACTTGCTTCGATTATCTTTAATCGATTATCTTTTACAACCCGTTTTTAAGTATGTTTATTTTACGATGAAGGAGGAAGCCAACTGTAGAGAAAGGACAGAAGATCCGAAGTTGGAAGTTTTGCTTTAAGTTCTGTAAATTAAGGTAGGCTTTTATATACAAAATAAAACGAGCAATGCTCGGAAAATCTTTCTTTATCGCTTTAATATCTGTGTTGTCAAAGTGATATTATGGCATGAACTGTTTTATGTTTTATGTGAGTTCTCTTGTACCTATCTGAGTTAACATTCATGTTTTCCAGATTTAGAGTTAGTCTTTTTAGATTAACTAACGATCGGCTCTGAGTTAGCTGCTAAGTGCTTTCCAGAGTTTGTGCACTTTGTAACCTGTGGTGTATGTGATATCCTGTTGAGGGGTACCAGCCACGGTGAATTAGAATTGGTCAAGATTGAACGTAACATTAGTCAGAAAATGCTCGCGCGAGTGATTTATGAGAAAAAGTCAGATAATGTTTAGTAGACACGGATTCTTTCAATAAAACTCCGATGTGCTACGTTTATGAAATGCCATATTTATCTATATTTATGATTATGATTTCGGCATCGTGCCCAATAAGTACGTTTGTACTTAGCCATGTATTGTTTTCTAAATGTGCAGGTTGAAGCGACGGTGAGCGGCGACGGTTGATGTTGAGTTAAAGGATAGGATGCTTAGTTAGAACCCTTCCGCTGCCAAACTCTGAATTTCTTCTTGAGATGTACTTTTGAACAATACTCTGTAGTCTAAATCTGTAAATATGAACTTAGTTTCTTTTTGTACTTTTGTCGAGTAATCCTTAGGGATTAACTCTTTCTTATTTATATTCAAGTCTTATTCAAGGTTTATCGATGTTTTTCATGTATGTTTAGTCAATTAGCCCCCTTCTTCCCCGCTTCTTTAATCCAACCCCAGTCGCACCCCGGCTTCTGCCGTCCCTCGGGATTTGGGGCTGTGACAGAGTGGTATCAGAGTGATGTTCATTTTGTGCTCTGCTTCTGAGTCAATCTTCTAGTATAAGTTAGTGTGAGTCATTCTATCAAGTACGAGTCATTCTTTGAAATAATATCATAAAGTGGTATTTGTATACAAGTCTTTCTCCAAGAAATAATATAGAGTATTCGTTTGTACTCTATATCGAGTCTTCTTTCAAGTCATGAGACATGGTATTTGTGTATACTCTGGATCAAAGTCGTCTTTCCAAGTATAAGATAAGAGTTAGACTATGATGTTAAGATTGAGAACGTAGAAGTCAACTCAACCGCCCGCTACGTCGACTCAACCAGGAAAAATGAAAGAATTTTATAATGAGATTTCTTTTAAATAAGGAATTAATGAGCAAGTATTCAATAAAAAAAAATTTGAAGACGAGAATAAGTTGTGTTTTAAAAATGAGAATTTTACAGAAGTATAATTTTTATACTTACATGATTATGCGATAGTACAAGTACTATCTTATGTGAAAATATGTGCGCAATGATTTCCTTTTTATGAAAAATTATGCGGATTCGAGAATATAGACGGATTTTAGGGAATTTTCCCGGTTCAATGAGAACGTAGACAAGGAACTTAAGAACTTTCCGGTTCTTCGAGAACTTAGACGTTTTTAAGAAACGTTGTTTTGAAATGATTTCGAAAGGAGATCCCTAACGTGAGAAGGACTTTCTCTGATGAATGTCACGTGCGCTTAGTGACATGAATAAAGATTCGGCAAAGTCGAACTTGTCGTTTAAGAATTTCTTGTGAGGAAAAAGATATAAAATGAATATAAATAATTCAATAAATCGTGTTAGTAAAAGAAAGGAGCAATTAGACGTTTGAGAAGCTTTCGGCTTCTAGTTAAGAAAGATATGAACGAGACGACAACTGGAACTTAGTTTTCCAGGAAATTGTTCTTAAGTTATATTTCTTTTTCTTTTTATGGAATTAAATTCCATATTTTCATCTTGAGCGACGACTACAATTAGTACGAATATCAAGAGTCGTAAACGATAAATTCTTTTGAAAATGGATGTTACTTTTGAATAAGTACCATGAACGAAGTAAATATACTTTGTTTTAATAGGTGAAAATCGTTAAGAGTTAATAAGTTAAGAAATAAAAGAAATAGAAGAATTAAAATGAGTAATAATATGGTGAAATGAGAGAATGAAAATAAAATCTTTAATTTATATATATATATATATATATATATATATATATATATGTTGTTGAGTGCAATTTCTTGAATTGCTAGAAGTCTTAATAAGTGGTTGACTTAAGTGTTGATGTTACAATTGAATAAGGAATATTCATTTTGTAATTTATGTTTACGTTAAGATAAGTTATTTTTTTTCCTACCTGTTACTGATCCGTGTTACCTTAAAACTTTTGTAGGATGGCTAGGACTCGTGTCACAGCTCGGAAGAGCCAGCCTTTGGCCTCGTGCGAGCGCACTATAGTTGATATGTTGCAGGATGAGTATTATGAGTTTGAGGTAGACTACGGAGAAGAGGATGTGGGACAGATTGTTAGTAATTTCTCTTCAGCCTACTACCCAGTGCGCCACCTGATCAAGGAGAGTCAGGCGATACTAGACTTGATCGTGCACTTACCGGACGAGTGGCGCGGATGGGCGCACCGTGCAGCTTGGTACTTCTTGGGGATTTTTGGCGACGATACGGAGCCGACCGGCAACTACGCTGGATTTGCCCTGTGTGTGCACAGGCGTTTCTTTGAGAGCAGGTTTATGCTTCCTCTTCCTTTAGAGCCACACATCCCCTACAGTCACTTTCCAGCCGAGATGGAGCTTGAGGAGCTTGACTTAGTCCCGGATTTTTAGAGTTGTTAGAGTTGCCACCAGACGGTGTACTGGAGGAGGAGCCTGAGGCTGAGTTGGAGCAGCCAGAGGAGGACGAGGAGACAGTAGTTCCACTAGAGTCACCACCGGCTGCACAGCAGATTGAGGAATTGATCCCAGGCCCGGGTTTTGTAGAGGTTGACGCTGAGACAGCCGCGCTGTTGGGGTTGTCTTCACCGTTTGTGCCAGACGTTTGTGTTAGGGTCAGGGGACCGTTGGAGATGAGACTTTACAGAGAGGGACCAGACTACCGAGAGATTGACGCGGAGCTCGTCGCCATGTTAGAGTTGCCTTCTCCACTTACGCCACTCGAGGAGATCTGCGCGAAGTGGGGAGTAGTCCGACAGCAGATGGAGGCAGGACCGTCCAGGGTCCGTTCTAGGGAGGAGTTCGAGTCGGGTTCAGGTTCAGTTCCCGAGCACCTTCTTCCTCTAAAGAAGCGTGCGAGAAGGATCAGTAAGGACTACTTGGTCTCCGACTTGAAGGAGACTGTTTCTGAGGTAACCTCACCCACCCTGTTTACACTTGACGACGGTTCTACTCTGAGGGTGGACGAGGCACTCGAGCTGGTTTTTGGTTCGGAGTCCGAGGAGGAGGACCCGGAGGAGGATCCGGAGGAGGACCCGGAGGAGGACCCTGAGGAGGACCCAGTGGAGGGTTGTTAGAATTTTGCAGACTTCGGGGTAGTTTTTGGTTTTCTTCTGCAGTTTAGTTAGGCAGTGCTTTATAGATATGGGTAAATATCAGTAGTAGTAATAGCTTTTTGTCCTGTATAGAGTCGGATCAGTAACTAGTTAATTTTTTTTTTTGAAGTACTCTAGCGGATACGAAATTTTATGAATCGTTTCCGTTCTAGTACTCTAGTAGATACGGAGTGCAGCTTGTTAGTGCACCCGGTAAATAGTAGGTAGTCAGCCTAGTTTAGACTAATATTAGTCTAACCCCTTTTTGTATAAGTTCTCGTTGGAGGCAAAAGTAATATTCTTTTTGGATGTATATATATATGACCCGTAAAGAGGGTATTTAATCAAGTAAAATTTCTTATGAATCAAGAAATAAAAAAAATTTAGAATGTTAAATGAACTCGTGTAACGAGAAAATGAGTTTAACTCGAAAGTTAAAAGATTAATGAAATAAAAGCTATGTTTGATATGTTGTTCCATGAATTTTATTAAGTTGAGAACGAGCTAGTAAGTGCTAAGTGTAATTAACAAAATGAAACTAATGAGAATTTTCAATTCTTCTCTAGACTAAAGAAAATGCCGCCGAGAAATGTTAACAACAGGAGAGGTCGAAGACCTGGAAGGCCGAGAGGACGTGGTGGACGTCAGCCAGAAAATAACCAAGAACAGGAATATGAGCGGAATATCACTCCATCCCCATCTCCACCCCCGTCACCATCACCCCCACCTTCACCACCGCCCCGTAGAGATATTGAGGATCTTTTCCTCAAAAGGAACCCTCCAATATTCAATGGAACTGAAAGCCCTAGCGATGCTGAGCTATGGGTGAGGTCAACTGAGAAAATTTTCAAACTCCTCAGATGCACTGATGAGGAGAAAATGCTGTGTGTCGCCTTCCAACTGACGGGATCGGCAGACTACTGGTGGGAGGCAAGACAGAAGGTGATACCTGCTGAGCATCTGGCTCGTTTTTCGTGGGAAGAGTTTAAGGAGATTTTCTTTGACAAGTACGTTCCCAAGACGTATAGGGCACAGAAAGAGGCCGAATTTTATAATCTGAAGCAGTGAAAGCTGACTGTGACGGAATATGACGTCAAGTTCTGCGAGTTGATGAGGTATGCGCCGACATTGGTCGATACTGAGGAGAAGTTATCAAAGAAATTTCAGGGAGGTTTACGTCATGAATTGGGAATCGCTTTGGCTAGTCATGGAGGACTAGGTTATTCAGACATACTGGGAAGAGCACTAGAAATGGAGGCCGTTGTGCCTGATGAGAAAAAAATTGTACCAACTGCGTCAGCACCAGCGCAGAATCAGAATCGAGGCTACAACAACAACAGCAGCAGCAACTACCAAGGGAAGAGAAAATGGAACGGAGGAGGTAGCGGAGGATACAGTCAGGGCTACAACAATCAGGGAGGACAGAAAAGAGGTTATCAGCAGCCTGCCAACAACAACAACAATGGCAAGAGGCCGTGGCAGGGAAACAACCAATTGAGGTTGTTCATTCAAGGGAACAGGCAGAACTTGCCATGGAAGGGCAATAATCAGTTAAACCAGCCACAAGGGCAACAGAGGAATTTTAACCAGGGAGCAAATAACCCAGGAAGGGTTACCATCCCTGTCTGCCCGAAGTGCAATCGAGCCTATCCTAGAGTCTGCCAAATAGGTACCCCCAACTGTTTCAACTGTGGACAGAAGGGGCATATGAAAAAGGACTGCCCTAAACCGCTTCAAGCAGTACCTCTCCGAGCCATCCAAGCACAGCCGCAGCAGCCGCCTATGAACCAACAACAGTTTCAGCAGCATGCACAGCAGCAACAGAATGCGAGGGCATGCGCTATCAAACAAAGCGGTCAGCGCAAAGGAAAAGGCAATCTAGCAGGTATGGGAAAACTCCACAACACCCCCATTAAGATATTGTTTGATACAGGTGCATCGCATTCTTTCATTGCTGGCTCATGTGCCGATAACTTAGACATCAGACCTGTAAGAGCTGCACAATCTATGAGAGTAGCCACACCTTCAGGAGAGATCACTACTTCCACGCATGTTTGCTCTAACCTAGAACTAGAAATCGGAACTCATAAGGTTATAGCAAACAACCTAAATGTTATGATAATGTGGGACGTAGATATAATCCTAGGAATGGATTGGTTGTCAGAGAATTACGCCACGATTCTCTACAACGAGAGAAAAATTTATTTTCAGCCGCCGGGTAAAGAACCAACCGAATTCCACAGAATTTCAATGGGTAGAGGTGTACCAATCATATCGGCCCTTCAAGCCACGAAACTTATGAAAAAGAAAGGTACCACAGCCTATCTTGTGTACCTAGTTGGAGAACCATGAGCCGAGAAGACCATTCAGGACGTAAAAGTCGTGAACGAATATGAAGATGTTTTTCCAGAAGTACTACCAGGATTGCCACCAGATCGTCATGTGGACTTCACGATCGATTTAGAACCAGGAGCAGCTCCTAAGTCTAAAGCCCCTTACAGAATGGCACCGAAGGAACTGGAAGAGCTCAAAATCTAATTACAGGAATTACTAGACCTTGGTTTTATCAGGCCAAGCGTCTCACCTTGGGGAGCACCCGTGCTTTTTGTTAGGAAAAAGGACGGATCGATGAGAATGTGCATCGATTACCGAGAACTGAACAAGATCACTCTCAAGAACAAATATCCTTTGCCAAGGATCGAGGATCTGTTCGATCAGCTTAAGGGTGCAGGAGTCTTCTCCAAGATAGATTTGAGGTCAGGGTATCATCAGCTCAAGATCAAACCTGAAGATGTACCTAAGACCGCTTTTAGAACTCAATATGGCCACTACGAATTTTTAGGGATGCCATTTGGTTTGACCAACGCTCCAGCCGTATTCATGGACCTTATGAACAGATTTTTCCACCCCTACTTGGACAAATTTGTTCTAGTATTCATCGACGACATCCTCATTTATTCTAAGAATGAGACGGAGCACGAGGAACATCTACGGATAGTGTTGGAAACACTAAGAGCTGAGAAACTCTACGCCAAGTTTAGTAAATGCTAATTTTGGCTGAAGGAAGTAATGTTCCTTGGACACATAGTATCGACAGAAGGAATCAAGGTAGATCCAGCCAAAGTAGAAGCAGTGCACAACTAGAAGACACCAACAAATCAGAATGAGATCAGAAGTTTCTTGGGATTAGCTGGTTATTACAGAAGGTTTATCGAGGTATTTTCTACAATCGCTCGCCCGATGACGCAGCTACTCAGGAAGGATACCAAGTTTAAGTGGACGGATGAGTGCGAGAAGAATTTCCAAACTCTTAAGGAAAAGTTAACTACAGCGCCAGTACTAGCACTTCCAGACACAAACAAGGAATATGTGGTTTATACTGACGCATCGAAAAATGGATTAGGTTGTGTCTTGATGCAAGACGGACGAGTGATAGCTTATGCTTCACGACAACTTCGACCCCATGAAGTTGAGTACCCAACCCACGATTTAGAACTTGCAGCCGTAGTGTAAGAGTTGAGGTATTCACCGATCACAAGAGCCTAAAGTACTTTTTCGAGCAAAAAGAACTGAACATGAGACAAAGACGATGGCTCGAATTAGTCAAAGATTATGACTGTGGAATTAACTATCATCCAGGAAAGGCTAATGTGGTAGCAGACGCATTGAGTCGCAAGGCTCCAATGAAGTTAGAATGTCTTTTCGTAGAAGAAGAAACCTTAGTACGAGAATTCGAAAAGATGGATATCAGAGTGCTTGACACGCCAGCAACGATAACAAGTCAAATAGCAGCATTAGAAGCTATACCAGATTTGAGAGAAAGGATCATTAGTGCTCAGAGAAAAGACCAGTCAATGGAAAAGTTACGAGTAAGGATAAGGACAGATAAGCCAGAAGAATATTCTGAGGCTCCAGACAATGCAATACTTTATGAAGGCAGGATTTGTATTCCCGACAACGACAGCGAATTGAAGAACGAAATCTTGAGTGAGGCTCACGATACGCCTTACACAGCACATCCAGGAAGTACGAAAATGTACCAGGATTTGAGAAGAAACTTTTGGTGGAACGGAATGAAACGAGACGTTGCCTCATTTATAGAAAGATGCCTAGCATGTCAACAAGTTAAGGCTTTACACCGACGACCGTATGGATTGCTACAACCGTTGGATGTCCCAGATTGGAAATGGGAAGGCATAGCTATGGACTTTGTCACAGGCTTGCCTAAGTCGAAAAGAGGAAACACAGCGATTTGGGTGATAATAGATAGACTTACGAAGTCAGCTCACTTCTTACTGATTAAGACTACATATGGATCAGAGAGACTAGCTCAGTTGTATATCAGAGAGATTGTACGTCTGCATGGAATACCGAAGGTCATAATATCAGACAGAGATGCTAAGTTTACCTCGAGATTTTGGATTACGATGCAGAAAGAGTTGGGAACAGAGCTTAATTTCAGTACAGCTTTTCACCCACAGACAGATGGACAATCAGAGAAAACGATTCAGATTTTGGTCGATATGTTAAGAACAGTGGTTTTGGACCGAGGCACGAATTGGGAAGAAATTCTACACTTAGTCGAATTCGCCTACAACAACAGCTATCAGGCCACGATAGGAATGACACCGTTTGAGGCTTTGTATGGGAGAAAATGTAGATCACCGCTTTTTTGGGACTAAGTAGGTGAGAGAAAGAACCTAGGCCCAGATGCGATCGATGAGATGATTGAGATAGTTCGACAGATTCGAGATAGAATGAAGGGGGCCCAGAGCCGACAGAAGTCGTATGCCGACAATTGTCGAACCAACCTTGAGTTTGAAATAGGAGATAAAGTTTTTCTTAAGATATCCCCGACCAAAGGAATCCTTAGGTTCGGAGTTAAGGGTAAGTTAAGACCCAGGTTTATAGGACCTTATGAAATCCTCGAGAGAATAGGATCAGTCGCGTATAGATTGGCCTTACCGCCAAGTCTAGGAAGCGTTCATAACGTTTTTCAGATTTCTCAGTTGAGAAAATATTTTTTACGATCCTAAGCACGTCATCAGTCAGCAAGACGTAGTTCTTGAATCTGACCTAAGCTATGAAGAAAAGCCAATATCGATCTTGGATAGAAAAGTTCAAGAATTAAGAACCAAATCGATACCAATAGTTAAAGTGCTATGAAACCATCACGGGCAAGAAGAAGCCACGTGGGAACTCGAGGAGAAGATGAAGGAGCGATATCCTCATCTTTTTGTAGAAGGTAAGCAAATTTCGGGACGAAATTTTTTGTAAGGAGGGTAGGATGTAATGCCCCGTAAATTCTTTACGTTCTAAACATTTTTAAAGTAATTAAATAAATGGCTTTGCACGCCTAAGTTTACAATTTTTGAATTCTAAGGCTAACGGTCGAATCCGTTATTAAAAATAAATTACAGAAGTCAGCTAGACGACTACTGTATTTAGGGTTAGCGCGTACGGAAAATTTTTAGTTCGTAAACTCGGAACGGAAAACCGTCTAATTTTTACAATCACGAAATTGCGATACGAACACGCCCGAGAAAGTTCATTTTTATGTTTTCCGGAGGAAACTCGGACTATGTCGTCCTGAGTTTTTGTCAAAATAAATTTTATAAATTTATTTTCCAATTAAGTTCATACGTTAGAATTTAAGGTCAAATCAAATTGCAACGATTTTTGTACCGAGCAACGTTTTTCGTGGTTCGTTTTTCCGTAACGTCGGATCGCGCTGGAAAAACTCGGAACCCCTCCTAAATATATGCATGGCAGCCGACACATCACCTTAATTGGTGGAAGACATGCATGTTAACCTTGTTAAATTAAATGACACCTAAATCTACACTTTATACACTTTCAACCAATTCATCATGTCTTCAACAAACAAAACAATTTTTCTTCCATCTCTCTCACTCTTTCGGCTGCACACACACACTCTCTCTCAATCTTCATCTTCTTCACTTCCATCCTCCATTGAAGACACTTGAAGTTCTTGAAGAAGAAACCACACAAGTCCTCATTCATCCAACAAAACCTATTACATCTTTTGTTAAATCTTAAGGTATTCAAGTCCTCTTTAATTCTATCAATCCAAAACCCTTTTCTTTTTATTTTCCATTTGATCGAAATTTTAGAGGTTTGGAATAGATGTTATGATCTTAGAATATTGAAATTAGATGTGTTAGATAGATTAATTTGGGTTTAAAATTGATCAAAACCAAGAACCATAAAACCTATGTAAATGCCGAAATTTTTGGGAAAATGGTAGGATTTTTAATTTTCTTCTTTTGATGATTGATTCTTGTTTAAATGATGTTTAATTAGTGATTAGAATGAAAAAGAATTGAAAGCCCTATGTTTTTGTGAAAGACAATTAGGGTTTGAATTATGAATTTAGGGGTTTTTGTATATTAATTGATAATTGATTTGCAATTGATTAATTGATAATAAAAGAGGTTGATTAGTAAATAAATGTAGTTAATTGGGGAAGAAAATCACCCCCTTAACATATGTATGAAAACCGAAAGTTATAGGATAAGTAGGAGTTTCCACATGTTTGATATAAGTGATGATTTGTTAGTTGATTTATGTTGCAAATAATGTTAGTTAATTATAGAATTTAATGGAGAATTTTCTAAAAATGTTTAATGAAACATAAGAGATAAAGATCACCTTATAAGTTGAAGTATAATGATGTTATGATATGTTTGCATGCATGAAAATGTTTCACGTTAGACGTAGTTTAACGTCGTAAAATTTGAACGAAATCCGACAACTTTGAAAAATCGCGTAAGAGACGAACATTTTGTCGTAGCTAATAATCGAGAAGTCGGATGGAAATTCCAATTTGATATTATTGTTTATGATGAAATTTAGAACAACTTTCTAGTTGACGTCATAAGCTTTCGAGTTGATATAATATGGGCTATAGTTATAGTCGAGACTAGAACACGTTTGAAGTTTTTGTTGGTTTAGTAATTGTTAGTTGAAATCCAACGTTTAGAACGTCGTGCTTTTGAGCGAGTTTTGAAAAGGAGTTTGTCACGTACGGAAGTATGTGATGACTGCCTTGAGAGTCCAGTTTCTAAAATATTTGAATACGAGAGCTTAGAACGAACCTAAGACGTTATACGTCGAACTTATCAAGCAATTAGGGTTTTCACGGCAGTTTTGCGACCCTCGCCGGAAACTGTAATAACTTCCAGCTCGTTTATCGGATTTGTGATCCGTAAATTGGAGCGCAAACTAGACTTCCTAAGCTTTCTAATGGTATAGGGCTCACCTCCTGTTTCTAAATCCTCTGTTCTAGACAGCCTTCAGAGTTACTGTACTGCGTAGTGAAAATTCAGTTTCTTTTTTTCTAAGTTGTTTAGTTCACAACTTAGTTTCTTTCGATCGTTTAAACCGTTTTATCTAACGAATATCGCCCTACTGACCCTAGAGTCAAATACATGACCTTGAGTAATGAAAACCAGTCGAGATCTTATATCTTATCCTTTCATTAAAGAAGTAATAAACGAGAAATTTCATAAGTCGTTCAAAGAACTAAAACATAAATCACCTAAGTTGATTCTTTCCAACTTAGTTTCTTTCAATCTTTAAAGTCGTATTAAGATATCGAATACCTTCTCTACTGACCCGAGAGTCGAGTATGAGATCTTCCGAGTTCTAAACGAGTTTGGTATGAGTCTCGTTTCCCGTTTAAGTAAAACGAATCTAGTAAGCGTGCAAATGCCTAAAGAATGAAACAACTAAAACTTGCTTCGATTCTCTTTAATCGATTATCTTTTACAACCCGTTTTTAAGTATGTTTATTTTACAATGAAGGAGGAAGCCAACTGTAGAGAAAGGACAGAAGATCCGAAGTTGGAAGTTTTGCTTTAAGTTCTGTAAATTAAGGTAGGCTTTTATATAAAAAATAAAACGAGCAATGCTCGGAAAATCTTTCTTTATCGCTTTAATATCTGTGTTTTCAAAGTGATATTATGGCATGAACTGTTTTTTTTTCTTATGTGAGTTCTCTTGTACCTATCTGAGTTAACACTCATGTTTTCCAGATTTAGAGTTAGTCTTTTTAGATTAATTAACGATCGGCTCTGAGTTAGCTGCTAAGTGCTTTCCAGAGTTAGTGCACTTTGTAACCTGTGGTGTATGTGATATCCTGTTGAGGGGTACCAGCCACGGTGAATTAGAATTGGTTAAGATTGAACGTAACATTAGTCAGAAAATGCTCGCGTGAGTGATTTATGAGAAAAAGTAAGAAAATGTTTAGTAGACACGGATTCTTTCAATAAAACTCCGATGTGCTACGTTTATGAAATTCCATATTTATCTATATTTATTATTATGATTTCGGCATCGTGCCCAATAAGTACGTTTGTACTTAGCCCTGCATTGTTTTCTAAATGTGCAGGTTGAAGCGACGGTGAGCGGCGACGGTTGATGTTGAGTTAAAGGATAGGATGCTTAGTTAGAACCCTTCCGCTGCCAAACTCTGAATTTCTTCTTGAGATGTACTTTTGAACAATACTCTGTAGTCTAAATCTGTAAATATGAACTTAGTTTTTTTTTGTACTTTTGTCGAGTAATCCTTAGGGATTAACTCTTTCTTATTTATATTCAAGTCTTATTCAAGGTTTATCGATGTTTTTCATGTATGTTTAGTCAATTAGCCCTCTTCTTCCCCGCTTCTTTAATCCAACCCCAGTCGCACCCCGACTTCTGCCGTCCCCTGGGATTTGGGGCTGTGACAAAAATCATAACCTTTACTCATTCAAACTCATGTTTCTTCATCTCTTGCATTTCCATTTTTATTTTTAGAAAATTCTAAAACAATTCATGCATCAACATACTAATACCTAAAGTGATAATCTACCAACCAAACATCTTAAATCATGAAATTAAAACATCAAACCCTAACCTGTAAAATTTTCGGTAATGAGAAAAAGAAAAGGAGGATGATTTTCACTTGATTCTAACCATGGAAATCCATTCCTAAGCATACATAATCAAGTCTTACATTTAGAATCATCATCTTCTTCCTCTTTCAAATTTCGAAATTTTCAAGTTTAAGAGAAAGAGATTTTGTTCGGATAAAAGTGAAGAAGAGGCTCTCACCTTTCCGAATATGAACTCGGATTAGAAATCGATCGGTAGATGAAAAAGTTATGGGACTTGAACACTTGAAGAACTTGGATAAAGATTTGAAGATAGATGAAGAACAAGAGAGAGAAGAGAGAGAGAGAGAGGGGGAGGGGGGCGGTAATGAGGGATGAGAGAGGGAGAGTGTGATGACTAAGGGTGTTAATTAACTTAATAATGTGAAATGGATGGCTAAGGGGGTGTAGGTGGCGGATTGTGAGTGGAGGAAAATACATAATATCTTGTTTACGGGTCTAATACGGCGTATAGAAATCGATTAATTATTTTCTTAGACGGTTACGTTTCCGGCGAAAACTAATTCAACCATTAGATTGGAAATAATTTACTTAGTCGGAAAGCATAATTCGATTTCCGAAATTCGAAGAAAAGTCGGGACATGACAGTCCAAATTTCGCTCGGAAAAATAATAAAAACTGACTTTCTCCAGTAGACTCGTATCTTAAAATAAGTGAATGTAAAGTCAGACGGTTTTTCGATCTGAGTTCTCGAACGAAAATTCTATCAGATGCGAAAACCCTAATATAGTAGTCGGTTGAATGACTTCTGGAATTTATTTTCAGAAACGGATTTTACCATTAGTCTTAGAATTGAATTTTCTTAACTTAGGCGTGCAAAGCCTTAATTAATTAATAACTTTTTATTTTAGGACGGAAGAAATATCAGGGATATTACATCTTACCCCTCTAACAAGAAATTTCGTCTCGAAATTTGCATACCTTCTTTGAAAAGGTAAGGGTATTTCTCTTTCATCTTTTCTTCGAGTTCCCACGTAGCTTTTTCTTGCCCGTGGTGACTCCACAATACTTTCACTAATGTAATCGACTTGTTTCTTAATTCTTGCGCTTTTCGATCCAAGATCCATAGTGGTTTTTCTTCATAACTTAAGTCGGATTCAAGAACAACGTCTTGCTGGTTAATTACGTGCTTAGGGTCGAAAACATACTTTCGCAATTGAGATACGTGGAAGACATTATGGACACTTCATAGACTTGGAGGTAAGGCCAATCTATAAGCAAGAGGTCCTAATTTTTTCAGAATCTCATAAGGTCCTATTAACCTCGGTCTGAGTTTACCCTTGACACCAAATTTAATGATTCCTTTAGATGGAGAAATCTTGAGGAAAACCTTATCCCCAATCTCAAAACTAAGATCTGTTCGGCGAACATCGGCGTAAGACTTTTGTCGGCTCTGGGCTTCTTTCATTCGGACTCAAATCTGTCGAATGATCTCGATCATTTCACCGACTGAATCCGGTCCTAGATTTTTACTTTCACCTACTCCGTCCCAATAAAGTGGTTACCTACATTTCCTTCCATACAGTGCCTCGTAAGGCGCCATTCCTATCGTCGCTTGATAACTATTGTTGTAAGCAAATTCGACCAATGGTAAGATATTTTCCCAAATCGCACTTCGATCTAATACTACCGTTCTCAACATATCTACGAGTATTTGGATTGTTCTCTCGGATTGTCCATCCGTCTGGGGTGAAAAGCAGTACTAAAATTAAGTCTAGTTCCTAACTCCTTCTGCATAGTGATCCAAAACCTTGAAGTGAATTTGGCATCTCTATCGGACGTTATTGACTTTGGTATTCCGTGCAGACGTACAATCTCACGAACATACAACTGTGCTAATTTCTCTGATCCATAGGTAACTTGAATTGGTAGAAAATGAGCTGATTTTGTGAGCCTATCAATAACTACCCAGATGGCAGTATTTCTTCTTCTAGACTTGGGTAAACCTGTCACAAAATCCATGGCTATATCTTCCCACTTCCATGTTGGAATACTTAATGGCTGCAACATCCCTTGTGGTCATTGGTGTAAAGCTTTTACTTGTTGACAAGTCAAACATCGTTCTACAAACGAGGCTACATCTCGTTTTAATCCATTCCACCAGAAATTTCTTCTTAAATCTTGATACATCTTCGTACTCCCTGGGTGTGCTGTATATGGCGTATCGTGAGCTTTACTCATGATATCGTTTTTCAATTCGTCGTCATCAGGGATACAAAGTCTACCTTCAAATAAAATTACATTATCTGGTGCCTCGGAAAAACCATCCGGTTTATCCGTTCTTATCCTTAATCGTAGCTTCTTGATCGTTTCGTCCTTTCTCTGAGCGCTTATGATTCTCTCTCGTAAGTCCGGTGTAGCTACGAGTGTCGCTATTTGGGTTGTTATTGTTTCAGGTGTATCGAGTACTTCTAAATCCATCTTCTCAAATTCTTGCACAAGTGTTTCTTCCTCGATAAAGAAACTCTGACTTGGTTGGAGTCTTGCGACTCAGCGCGTCTGCTACTACGTTTGCTTTTCCTGGATGGTAGTTGATACCACAATCATAATCCTTGACTAATTCAAGCCATCGTCTTTATCTCATATTCAATTCCTTTTGCTCGAAAAAGTACTTTAAACTCTTGTGATCTGTAAAAATCTCAACCCTTACACCATAGAGGTGATGTCTCCCAATTTTCAATGCATGCACAACGGCTGCCAGTTCTAAATCCGTTCTTGCATGGGGTCGAAGTTTTCGTGAAGAATAAGCTATCACCTTTCCTTCTTGCATCAAAACGCATCCCAATCCGTTCTTTGAAGCATCTGTATAAACCACGTATTCCTTATTCGCTTCTGGAAGCGCTAACACTGGTGTTGTGGTTAACTTTTCCTTGAGTGTCTGAAAACTCGTCTCGCATTCGTCAGTCCATTTGTACTTGTTTTCTTTCCGTAGTAGTTGCGTCATAGGTCTAGCAATTGTAGTAAATCCCTCGATGAATCTTCTATAATAGCCGGCTAAACCTAAGAAACTCCTAATTTCGTTTGGACTTGTTGGTGATTTTCAATTGCGCATTGCCTCTATCTTGGCAGGGTCTACCTTGATGCCTTCTGCTGATACGATGTGTCCAAAGAACATCACTTCTTTCAGCCAAAACTCGCACTTACTGAATTTGGTGTAAAGCTTCTCAGTTCTAAGCGTTTCTAACACTATTCGCAAATGTTCTTCGTGCTCCTTCTCATTTTTGGAGTAAATGAGAATGTCGTCGATGAAAACTAAGACGAATTTGTCTAAGTACGGGTGGAAAATTCTATTCATGAGATCCATGAATGCTGCGGGGGCGTTGGTCAAACCAAATGGCATAACTAGGAATTTGTAATGGCCAAATCTGGTTCAGAAAGCAGTCTTAGGTACGTCTTCGGGTTTGATTTTCAATTGGTGATATCCGTATCTTAAGTCTATTTTTGAAAATATACCTGCGCCCTTAAGCTGATCAAAGAGGTCTTCTATCCTAGGCAAAGGATATTTATTCTTGAGGGTGATCTTATTCAGCTCTCGATAGTCTATGCACATCCTCATAGAACCATCCTTCTTTCTAATGAACAAAATAGGTGCTCCCCATGGTGAAACGCTCGGTCTGATGAAACCGAGATCTAACAATTCTTGCAGTTGGATCTTAAGCTCTTCTAACTCTTTCGGTGCCATTTTATAGGGGGCTTTTGATTTGGGGGCCGATCCTAGTTCTAAGTCCATTGTGAAATCTACGTGATGATCTGGTGGTAAACCTGGTAATACTTCGGGAAAGACGTCTTCATATTCTTTAACAATTTTCATATCTTGTATGGTCTTTTCGGTTCCTGGTTCTTCACTTAGGTATACAAGATAATCTTTGCAATTCTTCTTTTTCATCAACTTCTTGGCTTGTAGCGCATATATTATCGGTATTCTCTTGCCCATCGAAATCCCATGGAATTCTGTTGGCTCTTTTCCCGGGGTTTGGAAAGAAATTTTCTCTCGTTGCAGAGAATCGTGGCATAATTCTCAGACAACCAGTCCATTCCTAAGATTATATCTACATCCCACATTATCATAACATTCAAGTTGTTCACCTTAACTTTAAGAGTTCCAATTTCTAGTTCTAGGTTAGAGAAAACATGCGTAGAGGTGGTGATTTCTCCTGAGGGTGTAGCTACTCTCATAGCGTGATTAGCTCGTTCAGGTCTGATATCTATTTTATCCGCACATGAGCTAGCAATGAAAGAATGCGATGCGCCAGTATTAAACAATATCTTTATAGGGGTATTATGAAGTTTACCCATACCTGCCAGGTTTCCCTTGCCCTTATTCTGCGCATTCTGCTTGATTGTGAATGCCCTGGCATTCTGTTGCTGTTGGGCGTGTTGCTGATACTGCTGCTGCATCATCTGCTGTTGCGGCTATGCCTGAATTGCTCTTAAAGGTTGGGGTTGACCATACTGGTTTTGCCCTACTGCTCGCAATGGTTTCGGGCAATCCTTCTTAAAATGCCCCTTCTGTCCACAGTTGAAGTAACCACCAGAGCTTGCTTGATAGACACCGTAGTGTACCCTATTACACTTCGGACAGGGAGAAACAGTGATCCTTCCTTGATTATTTCCTCCTTGGTTGTTATTTCTCGGCTGCCCCTGTGACTGACCCTGCTGGCCGTTTCCTTTCCATGGTCCTGCTTGATTATTCCCTTGTAAATACAGTCCTGACGGATTGTTCCCTTGCCATGGCTTCTTGCCATAATTGTTATTCTGGTTAGGCTGCTGATAGCCTCGCTGATTCCCATTCTGATTTCCCTTATTATTGGAGTGTTGATAGTAGCCATTATTGTTTCCTCCTTCCCATTTCCTTTTTCCTTAGTAGTTATTATTGTTTTTGTTGCCGAAATGGCCTCGATTCTGAGTCTGGTTTGGGGTTGGTGCGAGTATTATGGCTTTCCTTTCACCAGGCACTACGGCCTCCATCTCTAGAGCTCATCCTAGTATTTCCGTGTAGCTCAGTCCTCCGTGACTGGCCAGTGCTACACCTAATCCTCGGTATCTACCTGCTCAGGTGCATATCTTGATAACTCATAGAACTTCGCATCATATTCCGTGACAGTTATCTTCCCTTGTTTCAGATTGTAGAACTCTGCCTCTTTCTACGCTCTATAAGTCTTAGGCACGTATTTATCATACAATGCCTCCTTAAATTCGTCCCAAGTGAAATAAGCCAAGTGCTCAGCTGGTATAACCTTCTGCCTAGCCTCCCACCAGTAATCAGCTGGTCCGGAGAGTTGAAATGCAATACACGAAAGTCGCTCCTCATCAGAACATCTGAGGAGTTTGAAGATTCTCTTAATGGATCGTACCCAAAGCTCAGCATCGCTCGGGTTACCAGATCTATTAAACACGGGTGGATTTCGTTTGAGGAATAGGTCCTCAATATCACGACGGGGTGGTGGTGGAGATGGTGGTGGTGAAGGTGGAGGGGTTTCCTGACGTTCCTGATCCTTTTCCCTTTCACCTCTTGCTTGTCGTCTACCTGGTCCTCTAGACCTACCAGGTCCTCTTCTATTGTTTACTACTCTCGGCGGCATTTTGAAACTATAGACATCAAGAATTTCTTATTAGCACTTTTGTTTTAAAAAAAAAATTCACCCACTTAGTAAGATTCTCCCAACTTTAAACGGGTTCACGGAAAGAAATAGATAATATCATCTGCACTACATCTATGAAACTTTTAACTTCGCAAGTTAGTTACGAGCAACCATCGAAAACATGGTAAGAACAAACGTTCACTGGATTTAAGCCCACTCACGGGGTTATATATATATATACACTTCAAAAAGAGTACTAATTTTGCCTCCACGAGGACTTATACCAAAAGGTTAGACTACAACTAGTCTAAGCTAGGCTAACTGCCTATCTATGTACCGGTGCACTAATAGGTTGCATCTCCGTATCGATCGGAAGTACTAGAACGGGAACGGTTCACAAAATTTCGTATCCGTTTAGAGTACTACAAAAGAAGTTTACTAATCCGAACTATGTACTAGACGGTTCTACCAAAAACTACTATACGTCTAAGACTATCTGCTCAAAAGGCTGCAGTCGAGTCTGTGCTGCCCTCTACGGCCTGAAACTCCTCGGGGTCCTCTTCCTCTGGGTCCTCCTCCTCTGGGTCCTCCTCAGGTTCCTCCTCCGGATCCTCCTCTGAGTCTGTACCAAAGACTAGCTGGAGTGCCTCGTCAACCCTGAGTGTGGTGCCGTCGCAAAGCACTAGTGGTGGTGGCGAAGGCACCTCCGAAACGGTCCTCTCTAAGCGGCGAACTAGGTCGTCAAAGCTGGTCACTACTGTCCGCTTCTTCAGAGGAAGCAGGTGCTTAGGAGGTGGACTAGGCACGTATGCCTCTGCAGAACGGGCCCTGGATGGTCCCGCCTCAAACTGTCTTCGGACCCTCGTCCAAGACTGGGGTAGGTTAGAGGTCAAACCCTCATCCCCTACGAGTAAAGCTCTCTCTGTAGGAACCTCCTCAGGTGGTGCAAGTGGGGAAGGAAGCTCTAGCATCGCAGCAAACTCTGCGTCGATCTCCAGGTACCCTGCCTTTGAAAATAGATCCTCAACGGGTGTAAAAACCTGTGGCAACTCCAACAGTGCAGCTAACTCTAGTCTAAGACAAACAGCTCAGACTCAAGCGGAGCTGGGATGTGGACGTAGGGGTAGTGCTCGAGAACAGGAACAGACAGCATGAACCTACTCTCAAAGAAACGCCTGTGTGCGGCTAGAGTGAATCCAGAAAAGTCACCTGTCGGCTCGGTGTCATCACCGACCAGTGTAAGGTAGTACCAGGCAATGTCGTGTGCCTAACCAAGCCACTCGTCAGGAAGCCGTCCGATCAAGTCTGCTATAGCCTCACGCTCCGTAACAAAGTGCCGGGCTGCGTGGAAACATGCAACGAAGTCATTGACTAACTGCCCTATATCATGGTTCGGGTCTACCTTGTAGTCATAGTACTCATCCAAGATCTCGTCTACCATGGTACATTGTCTCAAGGGTTGGCTCTTCCGAGCCTGACACGTGTAGCAGGCATCCTACAAGGATTTTAAGAGAACACGGATCAGTAACTGGTAGGATAATAACATATCTTAAGGAATTCTTAAATTACAATTAGAATATTCCATTATTCAAATTGCAATACTTTAACCACTTAATCAACAACTTATCTTAAGCATCTAGCAATTTTAAGAAATTGCACTCAAACAAAATAAAAAAAAAATTCCGAGATTTTTCTTCCAACTTTTTAACTTATCGATTCTTTTAATTTATTAAAACAAAGTTGACTTCAAAGAGACTTTGTTCATGTCACTTATTCGCATGTGACATTTGTCTATAATAGGTTCGGTTCTTCTCGTTTCATGATCGCTTTTCGAATAATTTTGGAACTAGTGCTTCTTATCAATTCTATGTTCTCAAGAAATCGGGAAAAGTCTTAGAGTAATAGTTTAAGTTCTCATGCCGACATACATCTCAATCAAAGAAATTATAGCTCAAATAATTTCACATAACATCACAGAGTATAACACTTATACTTCAATCAATTCATACTTGGCATATTCACAACATACTTGCATACTTATTCACAACATACTCGCATACTTATTCATAAAAAAAAAAAAATCTGTAAAAGAAACATCACTTCCGATACTTTTCTTTCTTTCTTCTTCGGTTGAGTCGACGTAGCGGGAAGTTGAGTTGTTAACTGCTTTCTTAAGCTTAGTGATACGAACTAAACTTTACTTGAACGAAGACTCGAGTGCAGAGCATAAACAAATGCTCTGTCGGACTAACTTGAAAGAATTTTTGATGCAGAGCAGAAACAATTGCTCTGAAACCACTCTATCACAGGGGTTGGATTAAAGAAGCGGGGGAAGAAGGGGGAATAACTAACTGAACAGATGCCTTAACTAATATTATTAAACAAGATAATATCTATGAACCGATTTCATTACCAAAAGAGAGTCGATCACGAAGGATCACTCAATGAAGATGTTATCAGAGTATACTAAGTTTGAAGTACGAAACAAACCAAAAGTTATACATCAAAATGAAATAGTTTTGCAGCGGAAATAACGTAGACTTAAACATCGTTCTTCTTTCCTATGTTCAACTCAACTCTACTCAACCTCCGCCGCTTCCATCGCTCAACCTGCACATTTATAAATATATGCAGGGCTAAGTATAAACATACTTAGTGGGCACAGTGCCGAAAACATATCATAAGAGTATAGATTAAAAAGGCATCTCATACAGTGACGCATCGGGGTTTTTCACAATAGCTTGCGCAAGCCTTTAATGATGTTACGTTCAACTTGCCCAATTCTGTTTCAACGCCGGGGAAGAGTTATGTAATACCCCGATATTTTTCTACTGTCTTTAAAAATTAAAGTTAATAATAATTATGGCTTTGCACGCCTAAGATCATGAAATTAAATTCTAAGATATACGATGAAATCCATTTCAGAAAATAATTTCCAGAAGTCGGACGAACGACTACTGTATTAGGGTTTTCGCGTCCGGTAAATTTGTCGTCCGAAAACTCAGAATTAAAATCCGTCAGAATTTACATTCACTTTTTCTTCGATACGAGTTCACTGGAGAAAGTTAGTTTTTATGATTTTTCGGGAGAATTTTAGACTATCTAAATCCCGACTTTTTTTCTCGAATTTTGAAAAACGAATTAGGTTTTCCGAGTACGTGATTTTTTTCCAATCTAAAATTAGATTTCGTCAAATTCGAAACTATCTAAGATAGTATTTCTCGACTTTTTAATCGTCATATAAGAGCCGGAAACGAGATATTTCCGTCTAATAATTTTGCGCCAAACGACCCTTAGCGAGTCACTACACTTTAGTTAGATATTTTCCTTCACTTTATGTCTAATAACATGAGTCATCATACCTCTCCTTTCTCCTCTTATTACCGCCAACACAGACACACACTCTCTCTCTCATTTTCTTCTTTCTTCCTCCATTAAAGCTTCAGCTCCAAGCTCTTCTCAAGCTCTTAAGTCTTTCATCTACTGATCAATTCCATTTCCGAGTCCATATTACGCAAGGTATGAACATCTTCTACCATATGAACCGAACAAAAGCTTGTTTCCATCATTTTATTTTATTTCGAAAACTTAAGAGATGAAATAGGATGTTGATCCTTGTTCGATTCATGTTCTAGTATGCTTAGGAATAGATTCTACGGATTGAATCATGAAGAAAATCACTCCCCTTTATTTTAGGTCATGACCGAAATTTTTATAATTTTTGGGGGTTTGATCGTAGTTCGATTTCTTTGATGTTTGATCGATAGATTAATGTTCTACATATTGCTAATTGACTATATGAATTGATTTAGATTTTTCTAAAAATAAAATTCGAAACATAAGAGGTGAAGAATGCATGTTTTAGTATAGTAAATGTTGTGATATGCATGTTATGTTTATGGAAATAAGATATAGGATGTATGAGGATGATTATATATTTAATTGGGATTTTTCTAAAAATAAAAAAAAAAACGTAAGAGACGAAGACGTGTCGATAAGTTGAAGCTCGATAATGTTTTGATAATATGGTTTGCATATTAGTGATGCTCGTTAGGTAATAATCGTTGTTTTAAAATTTGAACGAAAATGGAGAACGTGAGATTTTCGTTAAGAGACGAACGATCGACGATAAGTCGAGAATAGATAATGATTAGGGTTTGTGATTCGAACCTTTGGTAATCTTGATAGTTAATGATCGTAATCGTAAAGTTTCAACAAATTCTAAGAAGTTTCAATTTTGAATAAGAGACGAAGAATCGAGTTTAAAAGCCGGTAGAAAAGTCGAATAAGGAAATCCCTTTTAATAATAATGATTGTTATTGATTGACGAACAATATTGTAGTTAACGACTTTTCCATCCGAGAAATGAGACATAATGAGAGTTAGTTAAGAATCGAGAAGTGAATGAATGAAAATGAAATAGAAATTGGAATTTGTTTTGGTATAGTAATTGTATAGTTGAAGAGACGAGGTTTTAAACGTCGTGCTTATAGACGAGGAATGGAAAGGAGTTCTTCACGTATGATAGTGCGCGTTGACTGCCTTGATGTGTAACTTTCGTGAGAATTTAGGTTAAATAACATAAAACGAACCTAGAAAACCGTGCGTCGATTTTATCGAGCATTAGGGTTTCATTCGGCAGTTTTGCGACCCTTCACGGAGACTGCCATATCTCCTAGCTCGTTTATCGGAATTGAGATCCGTAAATTGGAGAGTAAACTAGACATCTGAGGCTTTCTTTTGGTATAGGGAACGTCCCCTGTTTCGAAATCCCCTGTTCTGTACAAGCTTACTGATCTGTGAAGGATTGTTCAAAAACTTAGATTCTTAAGTTGAATTCTTCTCAACTTGAACCCTTTCGATCTTTTAAGTCGTTTCAAGTTATTGACTACTTTCTTACTACTGACCTAAGTGTCAAGTACAGAACCGAATGAGTGTCAAACAAGATGTGTTCGTATCTCGTTTCTGTTTAATTAAAAGAGTTTAGTTTAGCATGCAATTGCCTAAAAAGTCTAAAAGACTAAAACTTAACTCGATTTTTCGTATTCGTTTATCGTTTGCGACCGAGTTTTAAAGTATGATTATTTACGATGAAGGAAGAAGTCAGCACCAAGAATAGGATGGAAGATCAGAAGACGGAAGCACGTGTCTTAGTTCTGTATTCTATCGAGGTGGGCTTTTATATATGAAACAAAATGAGCAATACTCGAAAACCTTTTCTTTATCGCTTTGATAATCGTGTTTTCAAAGTGATAATCATGGCATGAACTATTTGTTTTATGTGAGTTCTCTTGTACCTTATGAGTTAGCCAAAAGGGGTTAACTAAACCATCGGCTTTGAGTTAGTCAAAAGGGACTTTCCAAAGTTTAGTGTACACTGTAGCCTGTGGTGTATGTGGTATCCTGTTGAGGGGTAGCCAGCCACGGTGATAATGAATGGTCAAGATTGAACGTAACATCTATGAAAAATGCTTGTACAAGCTAAGTTATGAAAATGAGAAAGAAAATGTTTAGTAGACACGGGAATTTGTTGAAAAACCCCGATGTGCTACAGAAATGAAATACCTGATTATCTATACTTATGATTATGTTTTCGGCAATGTGCCCACTAAGTGCTTTTGTACTTAGCCCTGCATATATTTTCTAAATGTGCAGGTTGAAGCGACGGAAGCGGCGAGGGTTGAGTAAATGTTGTCAATAGGGAAGACTTTAGTATGTAGTTTACAATTCCGCTGCCAAACTCTAGACTCACTTATGTAAATATGAATATCGCTTTTGGTTTAAGTTCTGTACTTATAACTTAGAATCTTTTGAGATCTTGTTCGAGTGATCCTTCGAGATAAACTCTTTCTTTTGTTAATGAAGTTTTGTTCATAGAAATTATTCTGTCTTTAATGTTATGTTTATTCATTCATCTATTTTCTTCCCCGCTTCTTTAATCCAATCCCAGTCGCACCCCGGCTTTGCCGTCCCTCGGGATTCAGGGCTGTGACAAGTTAACTTCTTCTGCGCACGTTCTATTCACCATGGCTGGCTACCCCTCAACAAAGTGCCACACACACCGGCTACCGTGTACACTAACCCTGGAAAGTCCCTTTTGACTAACTCAGAGTCCGATCGACTCAATTGGCGAACCAATTCAGAATGGCACAAAAGAACTCACATAAAACAAATTCTTTTATGCACTGATAATCAATTTGAAAACACACTTATCAAAGCAGTAAGTAAACATTTTCGAGAATCGCTCATTTTGTTTGATATAGAAAAGCCCACCTTAGGCGATATACAGAACAACTAAAGCTTCCGTCTTCGGTCTTCCGTCCTATTCTTGATTCCGACTTCCTTCTTTTATCGCAAATAAACAAACTTTAATAATCAATCAAGACGATTAAAGAAAAGACATTCGGATTCGGTTTAAGACTTTTAGGCATTTGCACTTTTAACTAATTTCTTTTGATTAACGAAGAAACGAGACTCGAACACATCTCGTTTAGAACTAACTCGGTTCCTTTACTCGACATTTAGATTATAACAGAAGTCGATAACTCTTAACGACTTAAAAGTTCTTAAGGAATTAAGTTGAAAAGAATTCAACTTAAGAAAATGAGTTTCAAAAAGTTTCTGCACAAGGCAGTAAGTATGAAGCTTCTACAGAACAGAATTCTGCGAAACAGGAAATGTTCTTGGTAACAAAAGAAAGACACGGATGTCTAGTTTCTTATCCAATTTACGGATCTCGATTTCGTTAAACGAGCTAAAAGTTATGGCCGTTTCCGTGAAGGGTCACAAAACTGCCAAAAAAAACCCTAATCGCTCGTAAAACTCGACGCACGATTTCCTAGGTTCGATCAATGCTATACAACCTTTATGCACATGAAATTATTATCATATTAAAGTTAAGCCTCGTATTTATCTATCGTGAATATTTTCTCGTTCCTCGATTAAAACTACGACGATTACTTCTCGTCTTTTCGACCAATCATTTTATACTTAGAAATTCTAAATCAATTTCAATTCAATTTCAATATTCAACTTCTATTTTCTATTTCATAATCTATATGAAATCTTCATCAACTTCGTTCCTACTTATTTATCAACTACGAATTCAAAACAATAAACATATAAAATCTCGATTCTTTATTCCTTCTTTTACGTACTTACTTACTTTCTTCGATTCTTGAAGTTTTACTAATTCTATTTCAATCAAATTAGTTTCTATCATCATCTTACTTAGTAATGAACATCTTAATGCATTAAGATCATCATAAACCATTACTTAACTACTCCATGTCATTTATATCGGTCTAAGAACTCGATTTTCCAAAGTTGTTAGTTAATTCTCAAATAATTCAACAACTATCTTAACTTATCAATAATTACTAATATTCGATTAGTTTTCTCGTTCGATTTTCCTATCGACGATTACGATTGACTCTTCGTCTCTTACGAAAAGTTCGACATTCTTAGATTTCGTTCAAACTTTCCAAATATCGTCATTAACTATATAGATTAACTAATATGCAAACCATCAATCCATATCATCATCAAAACTAATTCTATCGATGATTCTTCGTCTCCAACAATTCCCTTTTTATTTTTAGAAAAATCTAAATTAAATATATGTTAATCTACATTCTTCTTACATCATTAATATCAAATCATATCATCATTATCATAACATTTACTCATTCAAATTCATGCTTCTTCATCTCTTACCTTTTTATTTTTATTTTTAGAAAAATCTAAATTAAATCTTTGTTAAACTACATGCTTCCTACATCATTAATATCAATTCATATCATCAAAATCATAACCTTTGCTCATTAAAACTCATGCTTTTTCATCTCTTACATTTCCATTTTTATTTTTAGAAAATTCTAAAACAATTCATGCATCAACATACTAATACCTAAAGTGATAATCTACCAACCAAACTGTAATACCCCAGATATTTTCTTCCGACGAGAAATAAAAATTTTCTAATAAATTAAGGCTTTGCACGCCTAAGTTAAGGATTTTCAATTCTAAGACTAACGGTGAAATCCGTTATTGAAAATAATTTCCAGAAGTCGGTTGAACGACTACTGTATTAGGGTTTTCGCGTCCGATAAAATTTTCGCCCAAAAACTCAAATCGAGAAACCGTCTGATTTTACATTCACTCTTTTTGCGAGACGAATAAGTTAGTAAAAATCCATTTTTATTATTTTTTCGGATAAAATTTGGACTGTGATGTCCCGACTTTTTATCGGATTTGAAAAACGAAATATGCTTTCCGAGTATGTGATTTATTTCCAATCTAATGGACGAATTAGATTTCGTCGAATACGTAACCATCTAAGAAATTATTTTCTCAACTTTTATAACGTCGTTTGAGACCCGGAAACGAGATATTTCCGTCAAATTTATCGCAACCAAACGCACCTTAGTGAGTCACCTTGTGAGTCATCCTACTTTATGCTTAAATATCTAACACTTAGTCATCTTCTTCTTCATTTCCTCTCCAATACCCCCCCCCCCCCCCCTTCTCAAGCTTCACAAGTCATCCGTCTACCGATCGGTTTTAAGTCCGATTCCATATTCGACAAGGTAGGAGCTTCCTCTACGATATGAACCGAACAAAAATCAATTTCCATCTACTTATTTTTTTTAAAAAAAATGGACCATGAAGAAGCATGTTGTCTTTTAATTAATACATGATATAGTATGCTTAAAATTAGGTTCTATGGATTGAAATCGAAGAAAATCATCCCCTCCTAACCTAATGCTAATACCGAAATTTTATTAAGAATTGAGGGTTTGTTGTAGTTTAATTTTCTTGATGTCTAATTGATGGAATTATGTTCTATGTGATGTTATGTAATGCCCCGTAAATTCTTTACTTTCTAAAAATTTTTAAAGTAATTAAATAAATGGCTTTGCACGCCTAAGTTTACAATTTTTGAATTCTAAGGCTAACGGTCGAATCCGTTATTAAAAATAAATTACAGAAGTCAGCTAGACGACTACTGTATTTAGGGTTAGCGCGTACGAAAAATTTTTAGTTCGTAAACTCGGAACGGAAAATCGTCTAATTTTTACAATCACGAAATTGCGATACGAACACGCTCGAGGGAGTTCGTTTTTATATTTTTCCGGACGAAACTCGGACTGTGTCGTCCCGAGTTTTTGTCAAAATAATTTTTGAAAATTTATTTTTCCAATTAAGTTCATAAAGTAGAATTTAAGGTCAAATCAAATCGCAATGATTTTTGTACCGAGCAACGTTTTTCGTCGTTCATTTTTCCGTAACGTCGGATCGCGCCGGAAAAACCCGTAACCCTCTAAAATTCTAACATGCAGCCGACACATCATCTTGTTAGTGGAAAACATGCATGTTTGACCATGTCTAGTTTAATGACACCTTAACCTACACTTTATACACTTTCAACCATTTCATCATGTCTTCAACAAACAAAACAAACAATTTTTCTTTCATCTCTCTCACTCTCTGGGCAGCTCTCTCTCATCTCTCCATCTTCATCTTCTTCACTTTCATCCTCCATTGAAGACACTTAAAGTTCTTGAAGAAGAAACCACACAAGTCCTCATTCATCCAACAAAACCTATTACATCTTTTGTTAAATCTTAAGGTATTCAACTCCTCTTTAATTCTATCCATCCAAAACCCTTTTCTTTTTATTTTCCATTTGATCGAAATTTTAGAAGTGGTGATATAGATGTTTTGATCTTAGAATAATGAAATTAGATGTATTAGATATGATAATTAGGGAATAAAATGGAACAAAAACAAGAACCCTAAATCCTATGTTAATACCGAAAAATTTGGCATGTTTGTAGGATTTTTATTTTTCTTCATTTGATGATTGATTCATGCTTAGTAGATGTTTAATTAGTAATTAGAATGAAGAAGAATTGAAAGCCCTATGTTGTTGTGAAAGTCAATTAGGGTTTGAATTATGAATTTAGGGGTTTTTGTATATTAATTGATAATTGATTTGCAATTGATTAATTGATAATAAAAGAGGTTGATTAGTAAATAAATGTAGTTAATTGGGGAAGAAAATCACCCCCTTAACATATGTATGAAAACCGAAAGTTATAGGATAAGTAGGAGTTTCCACATGTTTGATATAAGTGATGATTTATTAGTTGATTTATGTTGCAAATAATGTTAGTTAATTATAGAATTTAATGGAGAATTTTCTAAAAATGTTTAATGAAACATAAGAGATAAAGATCACCTTATAAGTTGAAGTATAATGATGTTATGATATGTTTGCATGCATGAAAATGTTTCACGTTAGACGTAGTTTAACGTCGTAAAATTTGAACGAAATCCGACAACTTTGAAAAATCGCGTAAGAGACGAACATTTAGTCGTAGCTAATAATCGAGAAGTCGGATGGAAATTCTAATTTGATATTATTGTTTATGATGAAATTTAGAACAACTTTCTAATTGACGTCATAATCTTTCGAGTTGATATAATATGGGCTATAGTTATAGTCGAGACTAGAACCCGTTTGAAGTTTTTGTTGGTTTAGTAATTGTTAGTTGAAATCCGATGTTTAGAACGTCGTGCTTTTGAGCGAGTTTTGAGAAGGAGTTTGTCACGTATGGAAGTACGTGATGACTGCCTTGAGAGTCCAGTTTCTAAAAAATTTGACTACGAGAGCTTAGAACGAACCTAAGACGTTATACGTCGAACTTATCAAGCAATTAGGGTTTTCACGGCAGTTTTGCGACCCTCGCCGGAAACTGTAATAACTTCCAGATCGTTTATCGGATTTGTGATCCGTAAATTGGAGCGCGAACTAGACTTCCTAAGCTTTCTAATGGTACAGGGCTCACCCCCTGTTTCTTAATCCTCTGTTCTGGACAGCCTCCAGAGTTACTGGACTGCGCAGTGAAAATTCAGTTTCTTGTTTTCTAAGTTGTTTAGTTCACAACTTAGTTTCTTTCAATCGTTTAAACCATTTTATCTAACGAATATCTCCCTACTGACCCTAGAGTCAAATACATGACCTTGAGTAATGAAAACCAGTCGAGATCTTATATCTTATCCTTTCATTAAAGAAGTAATAAACGAGAAATTTCATAAGTCGTTCAAAGAACTAAAACGTAAATCACCTAAGTTGATTCTTTCCAACTTAGTTTCTTTCAATCTTTAAAGTCGTATTAAGATATCGACTACCTTCTCTACTGACCCAGGAGTCGAGTATGAGATCTTCCGAGTTCTAAACGAGTTTGGTATGAGTCTCGTTTCCCGTTTAAGTAAAACGAATCTAGTAAGCGTGCAAATGCCTAAAGAATGAAACAACTAAAACTTGCTTCGATTATCTTTAATCGATTATCTTTTACAACCCGTTTTTAAGTATGTTTATTTTACGATGAAGGAGGAAGCCAACTGTAGAGAAAGGATAGAAGATCCGAAGTTGGAAGTTTTGCTTTAAGTTCTGTAAATTAAGGTAGGCTTTTATATACAAAATAAAACGAGCAATGCTCGGAAAATCTTTCTTTATCGCTTTAATATCTGTGTTTTCAAAGTGATATTATGGCATGAGCTGTTTTATGTTTTATGTGAGTTCTCTTGTACCTATCTGAGTTAACATTCATGTTTTCCAGATTTAGAGTTAGTCTTTTTAGATTAACTAACGATCGGCTCTGAGTTAGCTGCTAAGTGCTTTCCAGAGTTAGTGCACTTTGTAACTTGTGGTGTATGTGATATCCTGTTGAGGGGTACCAGCCACGGTGAATTAGAATTGGTCAAGATTGAACGTAACATTAGTCAGAAAATGCTCGCGCGAGTGATTTATGAGAAAAAGTCAGAAAATGTTTAGTAGACACGGATTCTTTCAATAAAACTCCGATGTGCTACTTCTAGACGCAGGAATCACTTTCGCTTGGCCCATTGTCATCATATTGCTCCGCTTCGGAGTCTACTCCATAGTGCTCTATTGGTTCTTCGTCTTCCTCGGGGTCCTCTTCCTCTTCTTCCTCTTCCTCTAGCATCTGACCTACAAACTGCTCATCATCCTCCTCGACGTTGTCATCCTCGATGGCGAAACACGCGCGCTCAGCTTCTCTCAAGGCTTCCTCACAGTCTTCCAAGGTATAGTTCATCGCAGCTAGCTCGAATTCAACCCATGACGGGGTGTTAGGATTCTCTTCTTGGTGAAGGTAAGGAGCTGTATTAGTGGAGACGCCAAACTGAGAATTATACTCGTTTTCTTGCCTTGCTCGGGAGGTAGATGTACGAGCAAAAGAAACAGGAAAGACATTGCTGGGTAGGGTTTGAAGATATCCTTCTCCTATTGTCGCTGCGTCAGTTGGCTCACTTCCATTCTCGATGTCGTTGCCTGATTGGGCTGGTCTAGAGGATTCTGCTTCAGGATGACTTGAAAAAGTTACTTGCTGACGACACATATAAGCAACAAACTGATCTTCATTTGATAGAGGATTTCCATTGCATCCACTCGGCTGCAATGTTGGCAAGTTAGACAAAATAAAAGGTAATTAAAGAACACCACTTACAATTAGATGATCTGAGTGGGAATTTTGAGGTTCAAGAACAGTTCATGGCGGCGAATTGATTTGGAGAGAGACGAGTTCATTTTGAGGAATTGATGGAGGAGTACGAACAATTTCATTTAGCAGGCTTGGAGTATCATCATCATAAGGTTCTGGTGGATGAGTGCCATAAGATATGAAACGAGCTTAAATTGTGGAGATAAACGCATTCACGTCGCCGTATAGGGTTAGGTCGAAGTAGCGGTAGCCTAGAAAACGAGGGACAAGACAAGCTTCCCATTCCTTCCATTCTTTATAAATGTAGTTAATTGGAGAAGAAAATCACCCCCTTAACATCTTTATAAAAACAGAAATTTATAGAGTAATTAGGGGTTTCCACATGTTGATATAAGTGATGAATTGTTGATTAAATTATGTTGCAAATCATGTTAGTTGATTATAGAATTTAATTGATAATTTTCTAAAAATGTTTAATGAAACATAAGAGATAAAGATCACTTTATAAGTTGAGTTATAATGATGTTATGATATGTTTGCATGCATGAAAATGATTCACGTTAGACGTAGTTTAACGTCGTAAAATTTGAACGAAATCCGACAACTTTGAAAAACGCGTAAGAGACGAACCTTTAGTCGTAGCTAATAATCGAGAAGTCGGATGGGAATTCTATGTTGATATTATTGTTTATAATGGAATTTAGAACAAGTTTCTAGTTCACGTCATAAGCTTTCAAGTTGATATAATGTGTCTATAGTTATAGTCGAGAATTAGAACGCGTTTTGAATTTTTGTTGGTTTAGTAATTGTTAGTTGAAATCCGACGTTAGAACGTCGTGCTTTTTAGTGGGTTTTGAGAAGGAGTTCGTCACGTACGGAAGTACATGATAACTACCTTGAGAGTCCAGTTTCTAAAAAAAATGAATACGAGAGCTTAGAACGAACCTAAGACGTTATACGTCGAACTTATCAAGCAATTAGGGTTTTCACGGCAGTTTTGCGACCATCGCCGGAAACTGTAATAACTTCCAGCTCGTTTATCGGATTTGTGATCCGTAAAATCGAGCGCGAACTAGACTTCCTAAGCTTTCTAATGGTACAGGGCTTATCCCCTGTTTCCAAATCTTCTGTTCTGGACAGCCTCCAGATTTACTGGTCTGCGCAGTGAAAATTCAGTTTCTTGTTCTCTAAGTTGTTTAGTTCACAACTTAGTTTCTTTCGATCGTTTAAGCCGTTTTATCTAACGAATATCTCTCTTCTGACCCTAGAGTCAAGTACAGGACCTTGAGTGATGAAAACCAGTCAAGATCTTATCTCTTATCCTTTCATTAAAGAAGTAATAAACGAGAAATTTCATAAATCGTTCAATGGACTAAAACGTAAATCGCCTAAGTTGATTCTTTCCAACTTAGTTTCTTATAATCTTTAAAGTCGTATTAAGATATCGACTACCTTCTCTACTGACCCGAGAGTCGAGTATGAGATCTTCCGAGTTCTAAACGAGTTTGGTACGAGTTTCGTTTCCCGTTTAAGTAAAACGAATCTAGGAAGCGTGCAAATGCCTAAAGAATAAAACAACTAAAACCTCTTCGATTCTCTTTAATCGTTTATCTTTTACGACCCGTTTTTACGTATGTTTATTTTACGATGAAGGAGGAAGCCAACTGTAGAGAAGGGACGGAAGATCCAAAGTTGGAAGCTTTTGCTTTAAGTTCTGTAAATCAAGGTGGACTTTTATATACAAAATAAAACGAGCAATGCTCGGAAAATCTTTCTTTATCGCTTTGATATCTGTGTTTTCAAAGTGATATTATGGCATGAACTGTTTCATGTTTTATGTGATTTCTCTTGTACCTATTTGAGTCAACATTCGTGTTTTCCAGATCTAGAGTTAGTCTAACTAGATTAACTAACGATCGGCTCTGAGTTAGCTGCTAAGTGCTTTCCAAAGTTAGTGCACTTTGTAACCTGTGGTGTATGTGATATCCTGTTGAGGGGTACCAGCCACGGTGAATTAGAATTGGTCAAGATTGAACATAACATTAGTCAGAAAATGCTCGCGCGAGTGATTTATGAGAAAAAGTCAGAAAATGTTTAGTAGACACGGATTCTTTCAATAAAACTCCGATGTGCTACACTTATGAAATGCCATATTTGTCTATATTTATGATTATGATTTCGGCATCGTTCCCACTAAGTACGTTTGTACTTAGCCCTGCATTGTTTTCTAAATGTGCAGGTTGAAGCGACGGTGAGCGGCGACGGTTGATGTTGAGTTAAAGGATAGGATGTTTAGTTAGAACCCTTCCGCTGCCAAACTCTGAATTTCATTTGGAGATGTACTTTTTGAACAATACTCAGTAGTCTAAGTCTGTAAATATGAACTTAGCTTCTTTATTGTACTTTTGTCGAGTAATCCTTAGGGATTAACTCTTTCTTATTTATATTCAAGTCTTATTCATAGTTTATCGATGTTTTTCATGTATGTTTAGTCAATTAGCCCCCTTCTTCCCCGCTTCTTTAATCCAACCCCAGTCGCACCCCGGCTTCTGCCGTCCCTCGGAATTTGGGGCTGTGATAGAGTGGTATCAGAGCAGTGTTCGTTTTTTGCTCTGCTTCTGAGTCAATCTTCTAGTATAAGTTAGTGTGAGTCATTCTTTCAAGTACAAGTCATTCTTTTAAGTAATACCATAAAATGGTATTTGTATACAAGTCTTTCTCCGAGAAATAATATAGAGTATTCGTTTGTACTCTATATCGAGTTTTCTTTCAAGTCATGAGACATGGTATTTGTGTATACTCTGGATCAGAGTCGTCTTTCCAAGTATGAGATAAGAGTTAGACTATGATGCTAAGATTGAGAACGTAGAAGTCAACTCAACCGCCCGCTACGTCGACTCAACGAGGAAAAGTGAAAGAATTTTATAATGAGATTTCTTTTAAATAAGGAATTTATGAGCAAGTATTCAATAAAAATTTGAAGACGAGAATGAGTTGTGTTTTAAAAAAAAATGATGAGAATTTTACAGAAGTATAATTTTTATACTTACATGATTATGCGATAGTACAAGTACTATCTTATGTGAAAATATTTGCGCAATGATTTCCCTTTTTATGAAAAATTATGCGGATATGAGAATATAGTCAGATTTTAGGGAATTTTCCCGGTTCAATGAGAACGTAGACGTGGAACTTAAGAACTTTCCGGTTCTTCGAGAACTTAGACGTTTTTAAGAAACGTTGTTTTGGAATGATTTCGAAAGGAGATCCTTAACGCGAAAAGGACTTCCTCTGATGAATGTCACCTGCGCTTAGTGACATGAATAAAGATTCGGCAAAGTCAAACTTGTCGTCTAAGAATTTCCTACGAGGAAAAAGAAATAAAATGAATAAAAATAATTTAATAAATCGTATTAGTAAAAGAAGGGAGCAATTAGACGTTTGAGAAGCTTTCGGTTTCGAGTTAAGAAAGATATGAACGAGACGACAACTGGAACTTAGTTTTCCAGGAAATTATTCTTAAGTTATATTTCATTTTCTTTTTATGGAATTAAATTCCATATTTCGTCTTGAGCGACGACTACAATTAGTACGAATATCAAGAGTCGTAAACGACAAATTCTTTTGAAAGTGGATGTTACTTTTGAATAAATAACATGAACGAAGTGAAAATACTTTGTTTTTAGTAAGTGAAAGTCGTTAAGAATTAATGAGTTAAGAAATAAAAGAAATAGAAGAATTAAGATGAGTAACAATATGGTGAAATGAAAGAATGAAAATAAAATCTTTAATTTTATGTATATATATATATATATATGTTGTTGAGTGCAATTTCTTGAATTGCTAGAAGTCTTAATAAGTGGTTGACTTAAGTGTTGATGTTACAATTGAATAAGGGATATTCATTTTGTAATTTATGTTTTCGTTAAGATAAGTTATTTTCTTTTCCTACCTGTTACTGATCCGTGTTACCTTAAAACTTTTGTAGGATGGCTAGGACTCGTGTCACGGCTCGGAAGAGCCAGCCTTTGGCCTCGTGCGAGCGCACCATAGTCGATATGTTGCAGGATGAGTACTACGAGTTCGAGGTAGACTATGGAGAAGAGGATGTGGGACAGATTGTCAGTAACTTTTCTTCGACCTACTACCCAGTGAGACACCTGATCAGGGAGAGTCAGGCGATATTAGATTTGATCGTGCACCTACCGGACGAGTGGCGCGGATGGGCACACCGTGCGGCTTGGTACTTCTTGGGGATTTTCGGCGACGACACGGAGCCGACCGGCAACTACGCCGGATTTGCCCTGTGTGTGCACAGGCGTTTCTTTGAGAGCAGATTTATGCTTCCCCTTCCTTTAGAGCCACACATCCCCTACAGTCACTTTCTAGCCGAGACGGAGCTTGAGGAGCTTGACTTAAACCCGGAGTTTTTAGCTTTGTTAGAGTTGCCACTAGACGGTGTACTGGAGGAGAAGTCTGAGGCTGAATTAGAGCAGCCAGAGGAGGACGAGGAGACGGTAGTTCCACCAGAGTCACCACCGGTTGAACAGCAGATTGAGGAGTTAATCCCAGGCCCGGGTTTTGTAGAGGTTGACGCTGAGACAACCGCGTTGTTGGGGTTGTCTTCATCGTTTGTGCCTGATGTTTGTGTTAGGATCAGGGGACCGTTGGAGACGAGACTGTAGAGAGAGGGGCCAGACTACCGAGAGATCGACGCGGAGCTCGCCGCCATGTTAGAGTTGCCTTCTCCACTTACCCCACTCGAGGAGATCTGTGCGAAGTGGGGAGTAGTCCGACAGCAGATGGAGCCAGGACCGTCCAGGGTCCGTTCTAGGGAGGAGTTCGAGTCTGGTTCAGGTTCAGTTCCCGAGCACCTTCTTCCCATGAAGAAGCGTGCGAGAGAGGTCAGAGAGGACGACTTGGTCTCCGACTTGGAGGAGACTGTTTCTGAGGCACCCTTACCCACCCTGCTTACACTTGACGACGGTTCTACTCTGAGGGTGGACGAGGCACTCGAGCTGGTTTTTGGTTTGGAGTCCGAGGAGGAGGATCCGGAGGAGGACCCTGAGGAGGACCCAGGGGAGGGTTGTTAGGATTTTGCAGACTTCGGGGTAATTTTTGGATTCTACTGTAGTTTAGTTAGGCAGTGCTTTATAGACATGGGTAAATATAAGTAGTAGTGATAGCTTTTTGTCCTGTATAGAGTCGGATCAGTAACTAGTTATTTCTTTTTGTAGTACTCTAGCAGATACGAAATTTTATGAATCGTTTCCGTTCTAGTACTCTAGTAGATACGGAGTGCAGCTTGTTAGTGCACCCGGTAAATAGTAGGCAGTCAGCCTAGTTTAGACTAATAGTAGTCTAACCCTTTTTGTATAAGTCCTCGTTAGAGGCAAAAGTAATATTCTTTTTGGATGTAGATATATATGACCCGTAAAGAGGGTTTTTAAATCAAGTAAAAATTTCTTATGAATTGAGTAATTAAAATTAGAATGTTAAATGAACTCGTGTAACGGGAAATGAGTTTAACCCGAAAGTTAAAAGATTAATGAAATGATATCAAAGCTATGTTTGATATGTTGTTCCATGAATTTGATTAAGTTGAGAACGAGCTAGTAAGTACTAAGTGTAATTAACAAAAGAAAACTAATGAGAATTTTCAATTCTTCTCTAGACTAAACAAAATGCCGCCGAGAAATGTTAACAACAGGAGAGGTCAAAGACCTGGAAGGCCGAGAGGACGTGGTGGACGTCAGTCAGAAAATAACCAAGAACAGGAATATGAGCGGAATATCACTCCATCCCCATCTCCACCCCCGTCACCATCACAACCACCTCCACCACCGCCCTGTAGAGATATTGAGGATCTCTTCCTCAAAAGGAACCCTCCAATGTTCAATGGAACTGGAAGCCCTAGCGATGCTGAGCTATGGGTAAGGTCGACCGAGAAAATTTTCAAACTCCTCAGATGCACTGATGAGGAGAGAATGCTGTGTGTCGCCTTCCAACTAACAGGATCGGCAGACTACTGGTGGGAAGCAAGACAGAAGGTGATACCTGCGGAGCATCTGGCTCGTTTTTCGTGGGAAGAGTTTAAGGAGATTTTCTTTGACAAGTACGTTCCCAAGACGTATAGGGCACAGAAAGAGGCCGAATTTATAATTTGAAGCAGGGAAAGCTGACTGTGATGGAATATGATGTCAAGTTCTGCGAGTTGATGAGGTATGCGCCGACATTGGTCGATACTAAGGAGAAGTTATCAAAGAAATTTCAGGAAGGTTTACGTCATGAATTGGGAATCGCTTTGGCTAGTCATGGAGGACTAGGTTATTCAGACATACTGTGAAGAGCACTGGAAATGGAGGCCGTCGTGCCTGACGAGAAAAAGATTGTACCAACTGCGTCAGCACCAGCGCAGAGTCAGAATTGAGGCTACTACAACAACAACAGTAGCAACTACCAAGGGAAGAGAAAATGGAACGGAGGAGGTAGCGGAGGCTACAGTCAGGGTTACAACAATCAGGAAGGACAGAAAAGGGGCTATCAGCAGCCTGCCAACAACAACAACAATGGCAAGAGGCCGTGGCAGGGAAACAACCAATCGGGGTTGTTCATTCAGGGGAACATGCAGAACTCGCCATGGAAGGGCAATAATCAGTTAAACCAGCCGCAAGGGAAACAGAGAAATTTTAACCAGGGAGCGAATAACCCAGGGAGGGTTACCATCCCTGTCTGCCCGAAGTGCAACCGAGCCCATCCTGGGGTCTGCCAAATAGGTACCCCAACTAATTCAACTGTGGACAGAAGGGACACATGAAAAAGGACTGCCCTAAACCGCTTCAAGCAGTACCTCTCCGAGCCATCCAAGCACAGCCGCAGCAACCGCCTATGAATCAGCAGCAGTTTCAGCAGCATGCACAGCAGCAACAGAATGCGAGGGCATGCGCTATCAAACAAAGCGGTCAGCGCAAAGGAAAAGGCAATCTAGCAGGTATGGGAAAACTCCACAACATCCTCATTAAGATACTGTTTGATACTGGTGCATCGCATTCTTTCATTGCTGGCTCATGTGCCGATAACTTAGACATCAGACCTGTAAGAGCTGCACAATCTATGAGAGTAGCCACACCTTCAGGAGAGATCACTACTTCCACGCATGTTTGCTCTAACCTAGAACTAGAAATCGGAACTCATAAGGTTATAGCGAACAACCTAAATGTTATGATAATGTGGGACGTAGATATAATCCTAGGAATGGATTGGTTGTTAGAGAATTACGCCACGATTCTTTGCAACGAGAGAAAAATTTCTTTTCAGCCGCCGGGTAAAGAACCGACCGAATTCCACGGAATTTCAATGGGTAGAGGCGTACCAATCATATCGGCCCTTCAAGCCACGAAACTCATGAAAAAGAAAGGTACCACAGCCTATCTTGTGTACCTAGTTGGAGAACCAGGAGCCGAGAAGACCATTCAGGACGTAAAAGTCGTGAACGAATATGAAGATGTTTTTCCGGAAGTGCTACCAGGATTGCCAAAAAGAAGTAATGTTCCTTGGACACATAGTATCGACAGAAGGAATCAACAAGTCAGAATGAGATCAGAAGTTTCTTGGGATTAGTTGGTTATTACAGAAGGTTTATCGAGGGATTTTCTACAATCGCTCGCCCGATGACGCAGCTACTCAGGAAGGATACCAAGTTTAAGTGGACGGATGAGTGCGAGAAGAGTTTCCAAACTCTTAAGGAAAAGTTAACTACAGTGCCAGTACTAGCACTTCCAGACATGAATAAAGAATATGTGGTTTATACTGACGCATCGAAAAATGGATTAGGTTGTGTCTTGATGCAAGACGGACGAGTGATAGCTTATGCTTCATGACAACTTCGACCTCACGAAGTTGAGTATCCATCCCACGATTTAGAACTTGCAGCCGTAGTGCATGCGCTAAAGATTTGGAGACACCATCTCTATAGTGTAAGAGTTGAGATATTCACCGATCACAAGAGCCTGAAGTACTTTTTCGAGCAAAAAGAATTGAACATGAGACAAAGACGATGGCTTGAATTAGTCAAAGATTATGACTGTGGAATTAACTACCATCCAGGAAAGGCTAATGTGGTAGCAGACGCATTGAGTCGGAAGGCTCCAACGAAGTTAGGATGTCTTTTCGTAGAAGAAGAAACCTTAGTACGAGAATTCGAGAAGATGGATATCAGAGTGCTTGACACGCCAACAACGATAACATGTGAGTTAATATTCGTGTGAGTTTTCTTGTATCTATTTTAGTCAATATTCGTGTTTTCCAGATCTATAGTTAGTCTAACTAGATTAACTAACGATCGACTCTGAGTTAGCTGCTAAGTGCTTTCCAGAGTTAGTGCACTTTGTAACATGTGGTGTATGTGATATCCTGTTGAGGGGAACCAGCCACGGTGAATTAGAATTGGTCAAGATTGAACGTAACATTAGTCAGAAAATGCTCGCGCGAGTGATTTATGAGAAAAAGTCAGAAAATGTTTAGTAGACACGAATTCTTTCAATAAAACTCCGATGTGCTACGCTTATGAAATGCCATATTTGTCTATATTTATGATTATGATTTCGGCATCGTGCCCACTAAGTACGTTTGTACTTAGCCCTGCATTGTTTTCTAAATGTGCAGGTTGAAGCGACGGTGAGCGGCGACGGTTGATGTTGAGTTAAAGGATAAGATGCTTAGTTAGAACCCTTCCGCTGCCAAACTCTAAATTTCTTTTGGAGATGTACTTTTTGAACAATACTCAATAGTCTAAGTCTGTAAATATGAACTTAGCTTCTTTATTGTACTTTTGTCGAGTAATCCTTAGGGATTAACTCTTTCTTATTTATATTCAAGTCTTATTCATGGTTTATCGATGTTTTTCATGTATGTTTAGTCAATTAGCCCCCTTCTTCCCCGCTTCTTTAATCCAACCCCAGCGGCAACCCGGCTTCTGCCGTCCCTCGGGATTTGGGGCTGTGACAACCTAAGTTTACGATTTTGAATTCTAAGACTAACGGTCGAATCCGTTTCCGAAAATAAATTACGGAAGTCAGCTACACGACTACTGTATTTAGGGTTAGCGCGTATGAAAAATTTTTAGTTCGTGAACTCAGAACGGAAAACCGTCTGATTTTTACATTCACGAAATCGCGATACGAACTCACCCGAGAAAGTTCGTTTTTATAATTTTCCGGACGAAACTCGGACTTTGTCGTCCCGAGTTTTTGTCGGAATTAATTTTATAAAGTTTATTTTCCGATTAAATTTTATACGTTAGAATTTTTGGACGAATCGGATCGTGACGATTTTGTGCCGAGCTACGTTTTTCGTCGTTCGATTTCCGTAACGTCGTATCGTGTTGGAAAAACGCGTATTTTCCCTCCCTTCCCTCTCATAGCCGATCTCTCTCTCACTTAGCAAGATATTTCATCTTTTATATAGTTTTTACTTTTCACCTACTATTATTACTAACACTATTCAAACCTATACACCTATTTAACCTAAAGTAATATCTTATAACCAAATTAAATCTCACATCTCCTCCCTCCCTCAACCCCATTTCGGCAGCCCCTCCCCTCCTCTCTCCCATTCTTCTTCTTCCTCCATTGTTGAAGAAAGCTCCAAGTTCTTGAAGAAGAAATCACACAAGTCCTCATTCATCCATCAAAATCTATTACTTCCTTTGTTAAATCTCAAGGTAATCCTCTCCTCTATGCTTCTATCCATTCATCATCCATTTTTTTTTTCTTTGGATCGAAAATTTAGGGATGATGAACTAGATGCTTTGATCTTCGATTAGTGAAATTAGTTGTGATTAGATGTGAATTCTAGGATAGAAATTGAAGAAAAATCAAAAGCCCTAATTCTATGTAATTACCGAATTATAGGGCATTTGTGTAGGTTGATGGAATTCTTCAATTGATGTTAAATTCATGCTTAGGAAGTGTTTAATTAGTGATTAGAACCAAGAGAAATCGAAAGCCCTTTGTTTGTTTGAAATAGATTTAGGGTTTAGGGTTTGAAATTGGGGGTTTTTGCTTTTTAATGTGTAATTGGAATTTAAATCGATTAATTGATGTTATAATAGGATGATTAAGAGTTAAATGATGTTAATTGATGAAGAAAAACACCCTCTTAATCTATGTATTAAAACCGAAAATAAGTAGAAAATTAGGGGTTTTCATGTGTTTGATTTAGATGATGTTTGGTTGAAGGAATAAGGTTGTAATTGGTATTAATTGTTGATAGGAATTTATTTGAGAATTTTCTAAAATTATTTTGTGGGATGTAAGAGACGAAGAACTCGTCGTAAGTTGAAATATAGTGTTGATGTGAAGCGATTATATGCATGAAAGTGATTCTAGTTAGATGTTGTTTAATGACGTAAATTTTGAACGAAATCCGACAACTTTGAAAATTGTGAAAGAGACAAACCATTAGACGTAACTAATAACCGAGAAGTCGAATGAGAATTCTAACTTGATATTATTGTTTATGATGGACTTGAGAATAACTTTGTAGTTGACGTCATGAACTTTCGAGCTAATATAATATGAGTTATAGTGATAGTCGAGAACTAGAACGGGAAATTGATAACTTGTTGGTTTAGTACATGTTAGTTGAAAGCCGACGTTTAGAACGTCGTGCTATTGGACGAGTTTTGAGAAGGAGTTCATCACGTATGGGGGTACGTGTTGACTGCCTTGAGGGTCAAGTTTCATAAGAAATCGAATACGAGAACTTAGAACGAACCTAAGAAGCTATACGTCGATTCTATCGAGCAACTAGGGGTTAGCGCTGCAGTTTTGCGACCCTTGCCGGAAACTATAATAACTTCTAGCTCGTTTATCTGATTTGCGATCCGTAAATTGGAGCGTAAACTAGACATCCCAAACTTTCCAACGGTATAGGGCTCATCCCCTGTTCTGGGCAGTCCCCAGAGTTACTGTAATGCGCAGTGAAATTTCAGTTTTCATTCTTCTAAGTTGTTTCGTTCGCAACTTAGTTTTCTTTCGATCTTTAAGCCGTAATAACTAACGACTATCTTCCTACTGACCCTAGAGTCAAGAAAGGAGCCTTGAGTGCTAAATGAGATGAGACCTTACCTCTTATCCATTCAAGTAAAGAAGTTTAGTTAAGCGAGAAATTGCTTAAGTCGTATAATGAACTAAAACGTAATTTTCCTAAGTCAATTCTTTCCAACTTAGTTCCTTATGATCTTTTAAGTCGTATCGAGCTACCGACTACCTTCTCTACTGACCTAAGAGTCGAGTATGAGACCTTTCGAGTTCTAAACAGGATGTATACGAGTCTCGTTCCCGTTTAAGTAAAATGAATCTAGTAAGCGTGCAAATGCCTAAAGAATGAAACGACTAAAACCTTTTTCGATTTTCTTTGATCGATTATCCTTTACGAATCGATTTTAAGTGTTATTATTTTACGATGAAGGAGGAAGCCAGCAGTAAAGAAAGGACGGAAGATCCGAAGATTGGAAGCTAGTACTTCTTAGTTCTGTATTACGGGGTGGGCTTTTATATATAAAAATAAAACGAGCAATGCTCGGAAAATCTTTCTTTATTGCTTTGATATCTGTGTTTTTAAAGTGATATTATGGCATGAATTGTTTTATGTTTTATGTGAGTTCTCTTGTACCTATCTAAGTTAACATTCGTGTTTTCCAGATTTAGAGTTAATCTAACTAGGTTAACTAATGATCGGCTCTGAGTTAGCTGCTAAGTGCTTTCCAGAGTTAGTGCACTTTGTAACCTGTGGTGTATGTGATATCCTGTTGAGGGGTACCAGCCACGGTGAATGAGTTTTGGTCAAGATTGAACGTAACATACCAGAAAAATGCTTGCAAGCTAATTTGAGAAAAGAGTCAGAAAATATTTAGTAGACACGGGCCTCTTTCAATAAAACCCCGATGTGCTACCTTTATGAAATGCCATATTTATCTATACTTATGATTATGATTTCGGCATCGTGCCCACTAAGTACGTTTGTACTTAGCCCTGCATTGTTTTCTAAATGTGCAGGTTGAAGCGACGTGAGCGGCAACGGTTGAAGTTGAGTTGAAAAGATAGGATGCTTTAGTTAGGACTCTTCCGCTGCCAAACTTTAAGTCTTTTGAGAACCTGTCTATTGAACAAAACTCTGTAGTATAAGTCTATAAACTTGAACTTAGTTACTATCATGTACTTTTGTCGAGTAATCACTCGTGATTAACTCTTTCTTTGTTATATTCAAGTCTTCTTCATTGATTGTTTGATGTCTTTTATGTATGTTAGTCAGTTAGCCCCCTTCTTCCCCGCTTCTTTATTCCAACCCCAGTCGCACCCCGGCTTCGGCCGTCCCTCGGGATTTGGGGCTGTGACACACATAACCAGTCGCACACACGTTTCATCCTTTCCGATTTTTCCACATGCACTCGCATTGGAAAGGGCATTCTAAAGCAATCTAGTTATCAAACAATTTAACAACTTCATCTCTAAACATCATAACTCAAAAATAACTTAAAAGAAATTCTCAACACTTAAATAACTCAAACATCACTTTAAATTGGAACACTTTTAGAAAATAAAACATACCTGGTTGCTGGATGAGATGGAGGATAACTTGGTGTGGTTTACTAACTCAAATAAGTCTAGGAATTAAATCTAGACTCAACTCATCATAGAATAACAGACTTCAGAGCAAATCAAAGCCTTGCTCTGATACCAACCTGTCACGCCCCGACTCTCGAGGTGCGACTTACGAACAACAATACCATCTAAACTACTAACAATCAACTTAAATAAGGGGAACATGCTCGGGGAAAACGATTATGAGAAACAAGGCAATCGAATTAGGCTTCCGAAAACGTAACGAAGTAATATCCGAGCATCTCAAAATCACTTATGACGGAATATAAATAAGTATTTCATGCTAACAGGGATAGGATTCCAACAAATACGAGAATGCAACATATACCAAGTCAAGAGAATCAGATTCAACAAAAGGTTTTAAAGTCAATGAGCCTATAGCTCGGAAGCACAAATCAAGAAGTTAAGAATTTAACAAGTATTCAAAATCATCGAGCACAAAACTCGAAATAAAAAACATGAGTATCAGAGTATAAGTATCAACAGACATCAATTTAAAAGGGTTGCAGCGGAAACTTGCATCAAAATCCAACATTTGCACGTATGAAGACGTACAAACGCCAGTCTGATATTCAACTCGACTCAACCAAAAGAACCAAACCACACCACCAAGTATCCATGCCATCGCCATCCAGTCAACCTGCACGTTTAGAAACACACGCAGGGCTGAGTACTTCGTACTCAGAGAACACAAGCCAAAACATTTGGATAAAGATGCTTATAAAAGCTATATAAATTGAACTTGCCTTGCCGAACACCACAAGTACTTAAACGATTTAAAACGGTTTTACTTGTGTATGTTAAAAACATTTTCTTTTAAACAGGCTGCGCTGTCAAACATAACATATAATAATAGTATGCATCATCTGTCACAAACAATCTTACTGTGCCGAGAAGTAGGCCTCCTTCTCGAACACTGTGACCGGCCCAACAGAAGCAAGGCTCACAGTCATCTCAACATTAAACATACCACACGTGGGTTCCCTGCCTTTCACAGGATAATAACATCTTCACATAAACAGATGATAATACATACCAAACTTCAATAAAACGGCAAGTCAATCGCATTTAAAATCATGTCATAATACTTCATAGCATAAATAACTTGTCACATCCCCAAATCCCGAGGGACGGCAGAAGTCGGGGTGCGACTGGGGTTGGATTAAAGAAGTGGGGAAGAAGGGGACTAATTGACTAAACATACATGAAAAAGACATCATTAAACCATGAATAAGATTTTAACATAAATAAGAAAGAGTTAATCCCTAAGGATTACTCGACAAAAGTACAAAAAGAAACTAAGTTCATATGTACAGACTTAGACAGAAATTCAAAGTTTGGCAGCGGAAGAGTTCTAACTAAGCATCTTATCCTTTAACTCAACATCAACCGTCGCCGCTCACCGTCGCTTCAACCTGCACATTTAGAAAACAATGCAGGGTTAAGTACAAACGTACTTAGTGGGCACGATGCTGAAAACATAATCATAAATATAGATAAATATGGCATTTCATAAACGTAGCACATCGGAGTTTTATTGAAAGAATCCGTGTCTACTAAACATTTTCTGACTTTTTCTCATAAATCACTCGCGCGAGCATTTTCTGACTAATGTTACGTTCAATCTTGACCAATTCTAATTCACCGTGGCTGGTACCCCTCAACAGGGTATCACATACACCACAGGTTACAAAGTGCACTAACTCTGGAAAGCACTTAGCAGCTAACTCAGAGCCGATCGTTAGTTAATCTAAATAGACTAACTCTAAATCTGGAAAACATAAATGTTGACTCAGATAGGTACAAGAGAACTCACATAAAACATAAAACAGTTCATGCCATAATATCACTTTGAAAACACAGATATCAAAGCGATAAAGAAAGATTTTCCGAGCATTGCTCGTTTTATTTTGTATATAAAAGCCCACCTTGATTTACAGAACTTAAAACAAACGCTTCCAACTTGGGATCTTCTGTCCTTTCTCTACAGTTGGCTTCCCCCTTCATCGTAAAATAAACATACTTAAAAACGGATCGTAAAAGATAATCGAAGAAAGAGAATCGAAGAAAGTTTTAGTTGTTTCATTCTTTTAGGCATTTGCACGCTTACTAGATTCGTTTTACTTAAACGGGAAGCGAGACTCGTACCAATCTCGTTTAGAACTCGGAAGATCTCATACTCGACTGTCGGGTCAGTAGAGAAGGTAGTCGATATTTTAATACGACTTTAAAGATTAAAAGAAACTAAGTTGGAAAGAATCAACTTAGGCGATTTACGTTTTAGTTCATTAAACGCTTTATGAAATTTCTCATTTATTACTTCTTTAAAGAAAGGATAAGAGATAAGATCTCGACTGGTTTTCATCACTGTCACGCCCCGACTCTCGGGGTGCGACTTACGAACAACAACAAACCTAAACAACTAGCAACTAACTCAAACAAAGGGAACATGCTCGGGGAAAACAAAGGCGGAATATAAGACAATCGAATTTGGTTTTCAAAAGCATAAAGAATAATAACCGAGCATCTCAACTTTACTTTGAACGGAAATTCAATCAAGTAAATCATACTGATGGGAAAGGAATTCCAACAAAAGAGAAAAACATGCGATTATATACATCAAGATAAGGAAAATCATGTTCAACAACAAGTCAAGCTACGAGCCCATCGCTCGGGATTACAAGATAAGGGGTTACGAATCAACAGGCATTCAAAGTTTTCGAGCACAACGCTCGGAATCAAAAACATGAGAATAAAAGTGTTAACTTCAACAGACATTAGCTCAAAAAGATAGCAGCGGAAATTAGCATCAACTCCCAACACTTGCACGTATGAAGACGTACAAATGCCAGTCCGAAATTCTACCATACTTAACCAACAAAACCAAACCACACCACCAAGTATCCACGCCATCGCCATCCAGTCAACCTGCATGTTTAGAAACACACGCAGGGCTGAGTACTTCGTACTCAGTGAACACAAGCCAAAACATTTTAAAAAAAGATGCTTCTTAAAGCTATATTAATTGAACTTGCCTTGGCAAACATCACAAGTATATAAGCAGTTTTAAAAACGGTTTTACTTGTGCATGCCAAAACATTTTTATTTAAAACGGACTGCGCAGTCAAATATATAATATAAATAGCATGTATCATCTATCACAAATAACTTCATGTGCCGAGAAGTAGGCCTCCTTCTCAAGCACTGTGACCGGCCTAACCGAAGCAAGGCTCACAGTCACCTTAACATCTACCACACGTGGGTTCCTGCTTTCACAGGATAATCACATCCTCATAGATGATAACACATACTAACTTCAATAAAATGGCAAGTCAATCACATTTGAAAAACATATCATAATATTCAATAGCATACTAATTTTCATCGATAGATTTTGGTTCAGAAAAGCCCACCTGACTTCCGAAGAACTAGCTAGGTGGTCTAGGGTTATTTGTCCTTGCTTAACGATCCGTCCGGCTCGATCCTTCATAGTTCGACATCGATAGATAAGATATATGAAAGACGGACACAAAGACGTTGGACTTAAACTGACGGACTTCTATTTGAGTCGTCGCTCTCTTCGTTCTAACTTTTCTAAAGATCTCATGTTCTTGTCTTTATTTCATTAACTCTATTCGAAAAGGTTAACTCTACTACTTAACATCGTACACTTTTCTCGTTCTAATTAATAACTTCATTGATACAAATTATTACTCGAGCTTTCTTTCAAAGACTTTAGTTCTTTCTCAATTTAACAATCAATCATTTATCATACAAATTCAATCATATTTCACAATATAACATTATCATGCATTTAAACACATATTCACACATACAATGAAATCTTATAGAACAAACATACTTCAAGACACATTAACATGCATTCAATTTAGATCTTAAAATCTAACTCGATTATGCAATTCTTTTTATGAAGGCTTAAACTATCAATTCTATTTTTCTTAGTTATATTAGACAACGCTTCGTTCTACATTCGCTATCTTATAAGGTATTTTATAACTCTTATTTATTTAACAAAAATTCTCTTAGCTTTTAATAAACTCTTATGAAATTATAAATTCTTGTTCAATTCTAACTTGATTCTCATTTCTTAACTCGAATATTATTCTTTTAATTATTATCTCGGTTTATCCTTTCTTCGCTTGATTGGAAATAACGTACTCAATTAATTATCTAATTAATCTTCTTTCAACTTATTATTCGACATCTTATTTTATTCTCATTTTCTCGATCAACTTATACGAGTATCTATCTTAACTCGTCTAGCATCTTTTCTTTACTCAAATTAACTTCCTTTTTACTTCTTATCGATTAATTCTTATTAAACTCGGTTTTGTTTATTTGTTTACTTCTTTAATAATTTCTTCTTTTATTTGTTTTAAACCTTTAAGCTATTTCTTACTTAATGATTTCTTTATCTTTTGATAAACATTTTTATGAATTTCTTCACTTTATTATAAAAGATCTTTTTATTGTATTTTTAGTAAAATTTCATGTCTTTAAATTTACAAGGTATTTAATTAAGAAATCTTTTCATACATCTTTTATTTAATTAAAAAGCTTTTTAATTTTAAGTCTTTTATCAATACTTCTATCTTTATTCCATGTTCAAACTATCATTCATATAAACATTGAAATACTTAAACATTCAATTATTTTTATTAATTCTACACTAAATTTCTTTCAAAAATTTAACATGCAATCTCATTTTCTTCACTTAAACACATGTATGATAATATCAACACAACATACAATCATTTCATAGATCAAAACATCACTCAATTCATCAACAAAATCAACAAAATAATTTCTCCATTTTTGCTTAAAACTCACGGCATTTATGCCTATTTTTATGCAATTCGTTTCTCAATTTTTCATGCATATAATCTCATTACTAACATGATAAAAATAACAATTCAAGCATCAAAATAACAATAACTCAAAGATTCACATTTTTCCTATTTTTACTATATTTTTCGGCTTTTATCATTTTTTTAGGGTTTTAGTTTCTTTTTCTTCTCTGAATTCATCGATTAACATCTAGTGCACGATTCTCCTAACGAATTCTTCTCACTCGATTAGCACATGCATATCCTAAGTTTGCCTAAACATAAATTAAATAACATGCATGCATAGATCTTTCCTTTAGAACTTATAGACATACATTTTTACAACTAATCAAATGAAATCATACTTAAATAAATGGGAATTCTTCTCTTGGCTCTTGGGATTGAAATGGATGGAAATGGTAGCTTCAAAGCTTGGATCTTGAAAGAAAGAAGAATATCTTCTTGAATCCTCAAAGAAAAAGAAAGAATATAGGATTAATCATCCATAGGTTTAGGAATCAAAATGAAGAAAAATGTTGGAAATTCTTGAATTCAACTTCAAGAACTTGGAAATTTGTACCTTTCTTTGAAAAATATGGATGGAATAGATGGAGGATTAATGGCTTCTACTTCATTTCCATGGAGGATAAGCTTGAATCTATAGTTGCATGTGAAGAAAAATCAAGTATGAGGGAGAGAGAGACATTGCCGAGAGGGAGAGAGATTTGGAGAGGTTTGAGAGAGTTTTTCTTGTTTTGTGAGAGAGAGAGAGATCGAAAGGAGAGAGAGATGGAAATGAATGAATAAGTTGCTGCATTCCTCTCTTGTCTTAGATGAATAGGATTCAAAATTCAACAAAGTGAAAAGGAATTAACTTGTTGGAAATTGTAAAAACAAGATTTGATGGTTTGATTTGAAGTTAACTTGTTTGCATAATTCAAGCAAACCATGTACAAGACACCACTATGTCTTGTTGGTCTTGGAAATTGAGGGTTGATGGGAGAGGGTTGTGAGGTGGCGAGAGAGGGAGAGAGGTGGTTGACACGTGTCGTCGTCGTGTCGTTACGGGTGTTAATTATCCGGTCGTAAATGTTTTCCGGGTAACACGATTCGTATTGATTCCGTTTTGTTCTATTAACGGGTCTAACCTCTTCTCGTTTCACTTTTGACACTAACTCGTCCCAATCCTATGTCACGTCTCAAATTAAAAGATTAAAGGCTTCGATCATTTTAGTCCTTTAATTCTTAAAAGAATTTAATCGGCTTATTATTTCGTTTATTAATCCTTTTCAAGACTAAGGCCTCATTTCTCTTCTCAATTTTCGGATAAGTTCTTATCTTATCTCAGTGATCTTAAAAGAAATTCTAAGTTCGAAGGTTCTAATTTAATTCTATTCTAGGTTCATCGGCGTAAACATATTTCTCGGCGATTAACGCTATGTTATCTTAATTAAACAAACTTCTCGGGATTTTTCCGGAATTTAATCTCATACTCATTTTCATATAAACGACTCAACAAACATATCACATCATCATCATCTCAGATAATTAGAACAAATAAATTCACACAAGATTCACAAGGCAATTTAAACGTTTTATTCAAAACTCATCGATTAGAAAAGAAAAATTTTACTCCTAAATTCTCATCTTTGAACTCGGGGTATCACATTCACTCAAGGTCCTATACTTGACTCTAGGGTCAGTAGAGAGATATTCGTTAGATAAAAACGGCTTAAACGATCGAAAGAAACTAAGTTGTGAACTAAACAACTTAGAAAACAAGAAACTGAATTTTCACTGCACAGTCCAGTAACTCTGGAGGCTGTCCAGAACAGAGGATTTGGAAACAGGGAGTGATCCCTGTACCATTAGAAATCTTAGGAAGTCTAGTTCGTGCTCCAATTTACGGATCACAAATCCGATAAACGAGCTGGAAGTTATTACAGTTTCCGGCGAGGGTCGCAAAACTGCCGCGAAAACCCTAATTGCTTGATAGGTTCGACGTATAACGTCTTAGGTTCGTTCTAAGCTCTCGTATTTGATTTTTTTTAGAAACTGGACTCTCAAGGCAGTCATCACGTACTTCCGTATGTGACAAACTCCTTCTCAAAACTCGCTCAAAAGCACGACGTTCTAACGTCGGATTTCAACTAACAAGTACTAAACCAACAAAAATTCAAAACGCGTTCTAGTTCTCGACTATAACTATAACCCATATTATACCAACTCGAAAGCTTATGACGTCAACTAGAAAGATGTTCTAAATTTTATCGTAAACAATAATATTAGATTAGAAATCCCATCCGACTTCTCAATTTTTAGTTACAACTAAATGTTCGTCTCTTATACGATTTTTAAAAGTTATCGGATTTTATTCAAATTTTACAACATTAAACTACGTCTAACGTGAATCATTTTAATGCATGCAAATATATCATAACATCATTATAACTCAACTTATAAAGTGATCTTTATCTCTTATGTTTCATTAAACATTTTTAGAAAATTCTCAATTAAATTCTATAATCAACTAACATGATTTGCAACTATATTCCATTAATAATTCATCACTTAACATCAATACATGAAAATCCCTAATCACTTAATAAATTTCTGTTTTTATACATATGTTAAGGGGATGATTTTCTTCCCCAATTAACTACATTTATTTACTAATCAATCTCTTTGATTATCAATTAATCCATTGCAAATCAATTATCAAGTAACATACAAAAACCCCTAAATTCATAATTCAAACCCTAATTGACTTTCACAAAAACATAGGGCTTTCAATTCTTTTTCATTCCAAACACTAATTAAACATCTATCAAATAAGAATCAACCATCAAAAAAAGAAAAATAAAAATCCTACAAACATGCCAAATTTTCGGTATTAACATAGGATTTAGGGTTCTTGTTTTTGTTCCATTTTATCCCCTAATTATCATATCTAATACATCTAATTTCATTATTCTAAGATCAAAACATCTATTCCAAACCTCTAAAAATTCGATCAAGAAGAAAAGAAAAGAAAAGAAAACTAATTGGATAGAATTAAAGAGAAGATCATTACCTTAAGAATTAATGAAAGAACTTAAGAGGTTGAATGGATGGATTGTGACTTATGTGATTTCTTCAAACTCTTGAAGGTGACTTCAATGGTGGATGGAAGGAATGAAGAAGATGAAGATGGAGAGATGAGAGAGAGATGCCGAGAGAGTGAGAGAGAGATGAGAGGAAAATGTTTTGTTCAAGTGTTTGCCATGATGAATTGGTTGAAAGTGTATAAAGTGAACATTTAGGTGTCATTTACTTAGATAACTACAACATGCATGTTCCCCACTCATCAAGGAGGTGTCGGCTGCATGGAGGAATTTTAAAGGGTTACGGGTTTTTCCGGCGCGATCCGACGTTACGGAAAAACGAACGACGAAAAACGTTGCTCGGTACAAAATCGTCGCGATTCGATTTGACTTACAAATTCTAACGTATGAACTTAATTAGAAAATAAATTTACAAAATTTATTTTGACAAAAACTCGGGATGACATAGTCCGAGTTTTGTCCGGAAAAATATAAAAACGAACTTTCTCGGGCGTGTTCGTATCGCAAATTCGTGATTATAAAAATTAGACGGTTTTCCGTTCTAAGTTTACGAATTAAAAACTTTTCGTACGTGCTAACGCTAAAAACAGTAGTCGTCTAGCTGACTTCTGTAATTTATTTTTAATAACGGATTCGACCGTTAGCCTTATAAATAAAAAATTGTAAACTTAGGCGTGCAAAGCCATTTATTTAATTAACTTTAAAATTTTTAGAACGTAAGGAATTTACGGGGCATTACATCCTACCCCCCTTACGAAAAATTTCGTCCCGAAATTTGCTTACCTTCTGCAAAAAGATGAGGATACCGCTCCTTCATCATCTCCTCGAGTTCCCACGTGGCTTCTTCTTGCCCGTGATGGTTCCATAGCACTTTAACTATTGGTATCGATTTGGTTCTTAATTCTTGAACTTTTCTATCCAAGATCGATATCGGCTTTTCTTCATAGCTTAGGTCAGATTCAAGAATTACGTCTTGCTGAATAATAACGTGCTTAGGATCATAAACATATTTTCTGAACTGAGAAACGTGAAAAACATTATGAACACTTCCTAGACTTGGCGGTAAGGCCAATCTATACGCGACTGATCCTATTCTCTCGAGGATTTCATAAGGTCCTATAAACCTGGGTTTTAACTTACCCATAACTCCGAACCTAAGGATTCCTTTGGTCAGGAATATCTTAAGAAAAACTTTATCACCTGTTTCAAACTCAAGGTTGGTTCGACGATCGTCGGCATAAGACTTTTGTCGGCTCTGGGCCTCCTTCATTCTATCTCGAATCTGTCGAACTATCTCGATCATCTCATTGATCATATCTGGGCCTAGGTTCTTTCTCTCACCTACTTCGTCCCAATAAAGCGGTGATCTACACTTTCTCCCATACAAAGCCTCAAACGGCGCCATTCCTATCGTGGCCTGATAGCTGTTGTTGTAGGCGAATTCGACTAAGTGTAGAATTTCTTCCCAATTCGCGCCTCGATCCAAAACCACTGTTCTTAACATATCGACCAAAATCTGAATCGTTCTCTCTGATTGTCCATCTGTCTGTGGGTGAAAAGCTGTACTGAAATTTAGCTCTGTTCCCAACTCTTTCTGCATCGTAATCCAAAATCTCGAGGTAAATTTAGCATCTCTGTGTGATATTATGACCTTCGGTATTCCATGCAGACGTACAATCTCTCTGACATACAACTGAGCTAGTCTCTCTGATCCATATGTAGTTTTAATCGGTAAGAAGTGAGTTGACTTCGTAAGTCTATCAATTATCACCCAAATCGTTGTGTTTCCTCTTCTTGACTTAGGTAAGCCTGTGACAAAGTCCATAGTTATGCCTTCCCATTTCCAATCTGGGACATCCAATGGTTGTAGCAATCCATACGGTCGTCGGTGTAAAGCCTTAACTTGTTGACATGCTAGGCATCTTTCTATAAACGAGGCAACGTCTCGTTTCATTCCATTCCACCAAAAGTTTCTTCTCAAATCTTGGTACATTTTCGTACTTCCTGGATGTGCTGTGTAAGGCGTATCGTGAGCCTCACTCAAGATTTCGTTCTTCAATTCGCTATCGTTGTCAGGAATACAAATCCCGCCTTCGTAAAGTATTGCATTGTCTGGAGCCTCAGAATATCCTTCTAGCTTATCTGTCCTTATCCTTACTCGTAACTTTTCCATTGACTCGTCTTTTCTCTGAGCATTAATGATCCTTTCTCTCAAATCTGGTGTAGCTTCTAATGCTGCTATTTGACTTGTTATCGTTGCTGGCGTGTCAAGCACTCTGATATCCATCTTCTCGAATTCTCGTACTAAAGTTTCTTCTTCTACAAAAAGACATCCTAACTTCGTTGAAGCCTTGCGACTCAATGTGTCTGCTACCACATTAGCCTTTCCTAGATGATAGTTAATTCCACAGTCATAATCTTTGACTAATTCGAGCCATCATCTTTGTCTCATGTTCAGTTCTTTTTGCTCGAAAAAGTACTTCAGGCTCTTGTGATCGGTGAATATCTCAACTCTTACACCATAGAGATGGTGTCTCCAAATCTTTAGCGCATGCACTACGGCTGCAAGTTCTAAATCGTAGGTTGGGTACTCAACTTCGTGGGGTCGAAGTTGTCGTGAAGCATAAGCTATCACTCATCCGTCTTGCATCAAGACACAACCTAATCCATTTTTCGATGCGTCAGTATAAACTACATATTCCTTGTTTGCGTGTGGAAGTGCTAGTACTGGCGCTGTAGTTAACTTTTCCTTAAGAGTTTGGAAACTCTTCTCGCACTCATCCGTCCATTTAAACTTGGTATCCTTCTTGAGTAGCTGCGTCATCGAGCGAGCGATTGTAGAAAATCCCTCGATAAATCTTCGGTAATAACCAGCTGATCCCAAGAAACTTCTGATCTCATTCTGACTTGTTGGTGCCTTCCAGTTATGCACTGCTTCTACTTTTGCTGGATCCACCTTGATTCCTTCTGTCGATACTATGTGTCCAAGGAACATTACTTCCTTCATCCAAAATTTGCATTTACTAAATTTGGCGTAGAGTTTCTCAGCTCTTAGTGTTTCCAACATTATCCGTAGATGTTCCTCGTGCTCCGTCTCATTCTTAGAGTAAATGAGGATGTCGTCAATGAATACTAGAACAAATTTGTCCAAGTAGGGGTGGAAAACTCTGTTCATAAGGTCCATGAATACGGCTAGAGCGTTGGTCAAACCAAACGGCATCACTAAAAATTCGTAATGGCCATATCGAGTTCTAAAAGCGGTCTTCGGTACATTCTCAGGTTTGATCTTGAGCTGATGATACCCTGACCTCAAATCTATCTTGGAGAAGACTCCTGCACCCTTAAGCTGATCGAACAGATTCTCGATCCTTGGCAAAGGATATTTGTTCTTGAGAGTGATCTTGTTCAGTTCTCGGTAATCGATGCACATTCTCATCGATCCGTCCTTTTTTCTAACGAAAAGCACGGGTGCTCCCCAAGGTGAAACACTTGGCCTGATAAAACCAAGGTCTAGTAATTCCTGTAACTGGATTTTGAGCTCTTCTAGTTCCTTCGGTGCCATTCTGTAAGGGGCTTTAGACTTAGGAGCTGCTCCTGCTTCTAAATCGATCGTGAAGTCCACATGATGATCTGGTGGCAATCCTGGTAGTACTTCTGGAAAAACATCTTCATATTCGTTCACAACTTTTATGTCCTGAATGGTCTTCTCGGCTCCTGGTTCTCCAACTAGGTACACAAGATAGGCTGTGGTACCTTTCTTTTTCATGAGTTTCGTGGCTTGAAGGGCTGATATGATTGGTACGCCTCTACCCATTGAAATTCCATGGAATTCGGTTGGTTCTTTACCTGGCGGCTGAAAAGAAATTTTTCTCTCGTTGCAGAGAATCGTGGCGTAATTCTCTGACAACCAATCCATTCCTAGGATTATATCTACATCCCACATTATCATAACATTTAGGTTGTTTGCTATAACCTTATGAGTTCCGATTTCTAGTTCTAGGTTAGAGCAAACATGTGTGGAAGTAGTGATCTCTCCTGAAGGTGTGGCTACTCTCATAGATTGTGCAGCTCTTACAGGTCTGATGTCTAAGTTATCGGTATATGAGCCAGCAATGAAAGAATGCGATGCACCAGTATCAAACAGTATCTTAATGGGGGTGTTGTGGAGTTTTCCCATACCTGCTAGATTGTCTTTTCCTTTGCGCTGACCGCTTTGTTTGATAGCGCATGCCCTCGCATTCTGTTGCTGCTGTGCATGCTGCTGAAACTGCTGCTGGTTCATAGGCGGCTGCTGCGGCTGTGCTTGGATGGCTCGGAGGGGTACTGCTTGAAGCGGTTTAGGGCAGTCCTTTTTCATGTGCCCCTTCTGTCCACAGTTGAAACAGTTGGGGGTGCCTATCTGGCAGACTCCAGGATGGGCTCGGTTGCACTTCGGGCAGACAGGGATGGTAACCCTCCCTGGGTTATTCGCTCCCTGGTTAAAATTCCTCTGTTGCCCTTGTGGCTGGTTTAACTGATTATTGCCCTTCCATGGCAAGTTCTGCCTATTCCCTTGAATGAACAACCCCGATTGGTTGTTTCCCTGCCACGGCCTCTTGCTATTGTTGTTGTTGTTGGCAAGCTGCTGATAACTTCTTTTCTGTCCTCCCTGATTGTTGTAGCCCTGACTGTATCCTCCGCTACCTCCTCCATTCCATTTTCTCTTCCCTTGGTAGTTGCTGTTGTTGTTGTTGTAGTAGCCTCAATTCTGACTCTGCGCTGGTGCTGACGCAGTTGGTACAATCTTTTTCTCATCAGGCACGACGGCCTCCATTTCCAGTGCTCTTCCCAGTATGTCTGAATAACCTAGTCCTCCATGACTAGCCAAAGTGATTCCCAATTCGTGACGTAAACCTCCTTGAAATTTCTTTGATAACTTCTCCTCAGTGTCGACCAATGTCGGTCCATACCTCATCAACTCGTAGAACTTGACGTCATATTCCGTCACAGTCAGCTTTCCCTGCTTCAGATTATAAAACTCGGCCTCTTTCTGTGCCCTATACGTCTTGGGAACGTACTTACCAAAGAAAATCTCCTTAAACTCTTCCCACGAAAAACGAGCCAGATGCTCAGCAGGTATCACCTTCTGTCTTGCCTCCCACCAGTAATCTGCCGATCCCGTTAGTTGGAATGCGACACACAAAATTCTCTCCTCATCAGTGCATCTGAGGAGTTTAAAAATTTTCTCGGTCGACCTCACCCATAGCTCAGCATCGCTAGGGCTTCCAGTTCCATTGAACATTGGAGGGTTCCTTTTGAGGAATAGATCCTCAATATCTCTACGAGGCAGTGGTGAAGGTAGTGGTGATGGTGACGGGGGTGGAGATGGGGATGGAGTGATATTCCGCTCATATTCCTGTTCTTAGTTATTTTCTGGCTGACGTCCACCACGTCCTCTCGGCCTTCCAGGTCTTCGACCTCTCCTGTTGTTAACATTTCTCGGCGGCATTTTTTTTTTAGTCTAGAGAAGAATTGAAAAATTCTCATTAGTTTCTTTTTTTTTTAATTACACTTAGCACTTACTAGCTCGTTCTCAATTTAATCAAATTCATGGAACAACATATCAAACATAGCTTTGATATCACTTCATTAATCTTTTAACTTTCGAGTTAAACTCATTTCCTTGTTACACGAGTTCATTTAACATTCTAATTTTTTTATTACTCGATTCATAAGAAATTTTACTTGATTAAAAACCCTCTTTACGGGTCATATATATATACATCCAAAAAGAATATTTCTTTTGCCTTTAACGAGGACTTATACAAAAGGGTTAGACTACTATTAGTCTAAACTAGGCTGACTGCCTACTATTTACTGGGTGCACTAACAAACTGCGCTCCGTATCTACTAGAGTACTAGAACGGAAATGATTCATAAAATTTCGTATCCGCTAGAGTACTACAAAAATTAACTAGTTACTGATCCGACTCTATACAGGACAAAAAACTATTACTACTACTGATATTTACCCATGTCTATAAAAACACTGCCTAACTAAACTGCAGAAGAAATCCAAAAACTACTCCGAAGTCTGCAAAATCCTAACAACTCTCCCCTGGGTCCTCCTCCGGATCCTCCTCCGGGTCCTCCTCCTCGGACTCCGAACCAAAAACCAACTCGAGTGCCTGGTCCACCCCCAGAGTAGAACCGTCATCAAGTGTAAGCAGGGTGGGTGAGGGTGCCTCAGAAACAGTCTCCTCCAAGTCGGAGACCAAGTAGTCCTCTCTGATCCTCCTCGCACGCTTCTTCAGGGGAAGAAGGTGCTCGGGAACTGAACCTAAACCCGACTCGTACTCCTCCCTAGAACGGACCCTGGACGGTCCTGCCTCCATCTGCTCTCGGGCTACTCTCCAGTGCGAATCCAGCGTAGTTGCCGGTCGGCTCCGTGTCGTCGCCGAAAATCCCCAAAAAGTACCAAGCTGCACGGTGCGCCCATCCGCGCCACTTGTCCGGTAGGTGTACAATCAAATCTAGTATCGCCTAACTCTCCCTGATCAGGTGTCTCACTGGGTAGTAGGCTGAAGAAAAATTACTCACAATGTATCCCACATCCTCTTCTCCGTAGTCTACCTCAAACTCATAGTACTCATCCTGCAACATATCAACTATGGTGCGCTCGCACGAGGCCAAAGGCTGGCTCTTCCGAGCCGTGACACGAGTCCTAGCCATCCTACAAAAGTTTTAAGGTAACACGGATCAGTAACAGGTAGGAAAAGAAAATAACTTATCTTAACGAAAACATAAATTACAAAATGAATATTCCTTATTCAATTGTAATATCAACACTTAAGTCAACCACTTATTAAGACTTCTAGCAATTCAAGAAATTGCACTCAACAACATATATATGTATACGTAAAATTAAAGATTTTATTTTCATTCTCTCATTTCACCATATTATTACTCATTTTAATTCTTCTATTTCTTTTATTTCTTAACTCACTAACTCTTAACGATTTTTCACTTATTAAAATAAAGTATATTTACTTCGTTCATGTTACTTATTCAAAAGTAACATCCATTTTCAAAAGAATTTATCGCTTACGATTCTTGATATTCGTACTAATTGTAGTCGTCGCTCAAGACGAAAATATGGAATTTAATTCCATAAAAAGAAAAAGAAAAATAACTTAAGAATAATTTCCTGGAAAACTAAGTTCCAGTTGTCGTCTCGTTCATATCTTTCTTAACTCGAAGTCGAAAACTTCTCAAACATCTAATTGCTCCCTTCTTTTACTAACACGATTTATTGAATTATTTTTATTCATTTTATTTCTTTTCCCACGCAGGAAATTCTTAGACGACAAGTTTGATTTTACCGAATCTTTATTCATGTCACTAAGCGCACGTGACATTCATCAGAGGAAGTCCTTCTCGCGTTAGGGATCTCCTTTCGAAATCTTTTCAAAACAACATTTCTTAAAAAAGTCTAAGTTCTCGAAGAACCGGAAAGTTCTTAGGTTCCACGTCTACGTTCTCATTGAACCGGGAAAATTCCCTAAAATCTGACTATATTCTCGTATCCGCATAATTTTTCATAAAAAGGGAAATCATTGCGCAAATATTTTTCACATAAGATAGTACTTGTACTATCGCATAATCATGTAAGTATAAAAAAAAATTATACTTCTGTAAAATTCTCATTTTTTTAAAACACAACTCATTCTTGTCTTCAAATTTTTATTGAATACTTGCTCATAAATTCCTTATTTAAAAGAAATTTCATTATAAAATTCTTTCACTTTTCCTCGTTGAGTCGACGTAGCGGGCGGTTGAGTTGACTTCCACATTTTCAATCTTAGCATCATAGTCTAACTCTTATCTCATACTTGTAAAAACGACTCTGATCCAGAGTATACACAAATACCATGTCTCATGACTTGAAAGAAGACTCGATATAGAGTACAAACAAATACTCTATATTATTTCTCGGAGAAAGACTTGTATACAAATACCACTTTATGATATTATTTCAAAGAATGACTCGTACTTGAAAGAATGACTCGCACTAACTTATACTAGAAGATTGACTCAAAAGCAGAGCAGAAAACTAACACTGCTCTGATACCACTCTGTCACAGCCCCAAATCCCGAGGGACGGCAAAAGCCGGGGTGCGACTGGGGTTGGATTAAAGAAGCGGGGAAGAAGGGGGCTAATTGACTAAACATACATGAAAAAGACATCATTAAACCATGAATAAGATTTTAACATAAATAAGAAAGAGTTAATCCCTAAGGATTACTCGACAAAAGTACACAAAAAAACTAAGTTCATATGTACAGACTTAGACAGAAATTCAATGTTTGGCAGCGGAAGAGTTCTAACTAAGCATCTTATCCTTTAACTCAACATCAACCGTCGCCGCTCACCATCGCTTCAACCTGCACATTTAGAAAACAGTGCAGGGCTAAGTACAAACGTACTTAGTGGGCACGATGCCGAAAATATAATCATAAATATAGATAAATATGGCATTTCATAAACGTAGCACATCGGAGTTTTATTGAAAGAATCCGTGTCTACTAAACATTTTCTGACTTTTTCTCATAAATCACTCGCGCGAGCATTTTCTGACTAATGTTACGTTCAATCTTGACCAATTCTAATTCACCGTGGCTGGTACCCCTCAACAGGGTATCACATACACCACAGGTTACAAAGTGCACTAACTCTGGAAAGCACTTAGCAGCTAACTCAGAGCCGATCGTTAGTTAATCTAAATAGACTAACTCTAAATCTGGAAAACATAAATGTTGACTCAGATAGGTACAAGAGAACTCACATAAAACATAAAACAGTTCATGCCATAATATCACTTTGAAAACACAGATATCAAAGCGATAAAGAAAGATTTTCCGAGCATTGCTCGTTTTATTTTGTATATAAAAGCCAACCTTGATTTACAGAACTTAAAACAAACGCTTTCAACTTGGGATCTTCTGTCCTTTCTCTACAGTTGGCTTCCCCCTTCATCGTAAAATAAACATACTTAAAAACGGATCGTAAAAGATAATCGAAGAAAGAGAATCGAAGAAAGTTTTAGTTGTTTCATTCTTTTAGGCATTTGCACGCTTACTAGATTCGTTTTACTTAAACGGGAAGCGAGACTCGTACCAATCTCGTTTAGAACTCGGAAGATCTCATACTCGACTCTCGGGTCAGTAGAGAAGGTAGTCGATATTTTAATACGACTTTAAAGATTAAAAGAAACTAAGTTGGAAAGAATCAACTTAGGCGATTTACGTTTTAGTTCATTAAACGCTTTATGAAATTTCTCGTTTATTACTTCTTTAAAGAAAGGATAAGAGATAAGATCTCGACTGGTTTTCATCACTCAAGGTCCTATACTTGACTCTAGGGTCAGTAGAGAGATATTCGTTAGATAAAAATGGCTTAAACGATCGAAAGAAACTAAGTTGTGAACTAAACAACTTAGAAAACAAGAAACTGAATTTTCACTGCACAGTCCAGTAACTCTGGAGGCTGTTCAGAACAGAGAATTTGGAAACAGGAGGTGAGCCCTGTACCATTAGAAAGCTTAGGAAGTCTAGTTCGCGCTCCAATTTACGGATCACAAATCCGATAAACGAGCTGGAAGTTATTACAGTTTCCGGCGAGGGTCGCAAAACTGCCGCGAAAACCCTAATTGCTTGATAGGTTCGACGTATAACGTCTTAGGTTCGTTCTAAGCTCTCGTATTTGATTTTTTTTAGAAACTGGACTCTCAAGAAAGTCATCACGTACTTCCGTATGTGACAAACTCCTTCTCAAAACTCGCTCAAAAGCACGACGTTCTAACGTCGGATTTCAACTAACAAGTACTAAACCAACAAAAATTCAAAACGCGTTCTAGTTCTCGACTATAACTATAACCCATATTATACCAACTCGAAAGCTTATGACGTCAACTAGAAAGATGTTCTAAATTTTATCATAAAAAATAATATTAGATTAGAAATCCCATCCGACTTCTCGATTTTTAGTTACAACTAAATGTTCGTCTCTTATACGATTTTTAAAAGTTATCGGATTTTATTCAAATTTTACGACGTTAAACTACGTCTAACGTGAATCATTTTAATGCATGCAAATATATCATAACATCATTATAACTCAACTTATAAAGTGATCTTTATCTCTTATGTTTCATTAGACATTTTTAGAAAATTCTCAATTAAATTCTATAATCAACTAACATGATTTGCAACTATATTCCATTAATAATTCATCACTTAACATCAATACATGAAAACCCCTAATCACTTAATAAATTTATGTTTTTATACATATGTTAAGGGGATGATTTTCTTCCCCAATTAACTACATTTATTTACTAATCAATCTCTTTGATTATCAATTAATCCATTGCAAATCAATTATCAATTAACATACAAAAACCCCTAAATTCATAATTCAAACCCTAATTGACTTTCACAAAAACATAGGGCTTTCAATTCTTTTTCATTCCAAACACTAATTAAACATCTATCAAATAAGAATCAACCATCAAAAAAAGAAAAATAAAAATCCTACAAACATGCCAAATTTTCGGTATTAACATAGGATTTAGGGTTCTTGTTTTTGTTCCATTTTATCCCCTAATTATCATATCTAATACATCTAATTTCATTATTCTAAGATCAAAACATCTATTCCAAACCTCTAAAAATTCGATCAAGAAGAAAAGAAAAGAAAAGAAAACTAATTGGATAGAATTAAAGAGAAGATCATTACCTTAAGAATTAATGAAAGAACTTAAGAGGTTGAATGGATGGATTGTGACTTATGTGATTTCTTCAAACTCTTGAAGGTTACTTCAATGGTGGATGGAAGGAATGAAGAAGATGAAGATGGAGAGATGAGAGAGAGATGCCGAGAGAGTGAGAGAGAGATGAGAGGAAAATGTTTTGTTCAAGTGTTTGCCATGATGAATTGGTTGAAAGTGTATAAAGTGAACATTTAGGTGTCATTTACTTAGATAACTACAACATGCATGTTCCCCACTCATCGAGGTGTCGGCTGCATGGAGAAATTTTAAAGGGTTACGGGTTTTTCCGGCGCGATCCGACGTTACGGAAAAACGAACGACGAAAAACGTTGCTCGGTACAAAATCGTCGCGATTCGATTTGACTTACAAATTCTAACGTATGAACTTAATTAGAAAATAAATTTACAAAATTTATTTTGACAAAAACTCGGGACAACATAGTCCGAGTTTTGTCCGGAAAAACATAAAAACGAACTTTCTTGGGCGTGTTCGTATCGCAAATTCGTGATTATAAAAATTAGACGGTTTTCCGTTCTAAGTTTACGAATTAAAAACTTTTCGTACGTGCTAACGCTAAAAACAGTAGTCGTCTAGCTGACTTCTGTAATTTATTTTTAATAACGGATTCGACCGTTAGCCTTATAAATCAAAAATTGTAAACTTAGGCGTGCAAAGCCATTTATTTAATTAACTTTAAAATTTTTAGAACGTAAGGAATTTACGGGGCATTACATAACTTGTATCGGTAGTTTTGGTTCATAAAAGCCCACCTGACTTCCGAAGATTCTAGCTAGGCGGTTTAAGGGCTATTTGATCTCGCTTAACGATCCGTCCGGTTCGATCCTTCACAGTTCGACATCGATAAAGAAAATAAGATACGTAAAGACGGATACAAAGACGATAAGTTTACTCGAGTTTTCTTTCAAAGACTTTAATCAATTCTCGATTTAACTGTAATGCCCCGTAAATTCCTTACGTTCTAAAAATGTTAAAGTTAAATAAATAAATGGCTTTGCACGCCTAAGTTTACAATTTTTGAATACTAAGGCTAACGATTGAATCCGTTATGAAAAATAAATTACAGTAGTCTGCTAGACGGCTACCGTATTTAGAGTTAAAGCGTATGAAAAGTTTTTAGTTTATAAACTAAGAACGGAAAACCGTCTAATTTCTACGTTTACAAAATCGCAATACGAACACGCCGAGAAAGTTTGTTTTTACGTTTTTCCGGACGAAACTCGGACTTGTCGTCCCGAGTTTTTGTCAAAATAAATTTTATAAATTTATTTTTTAATTAAGTTCATACGTTAGAATTTTTTTAAGTCAAATCGAATCGCGACGATTTTTGTACCGAACAACGTTTTCATCGTTCGTTTTCCCGTAACGTCGGATCGCGCCGGAAAAACCCGTAACCCTTTAATTCTTTCTCCATGCAGCCGACACCTTACATCCTTAGTGGCAACATGCATGTTTTGACTTGTTTAAATGTTGACACCTAAACTATACTTTACACCATTTCAACATTTTTCATCATTTCAAACCTTTAGACAAAACCAATTTGTTCTCTCCATCTCTCACTCTCTCTCGGCAGCACCACCTCATTTTTCTTCAACTTCATCTTCTTCATCATCCATCCACCATTGAAGAACACCTCCAAGAACAAGAAGAGTTCATACAAGTCACAATTCATCCAACAAAACTCTATACATCCTTTATTAATTCTTTAGGTAATGATATCCTCCCCAACTCCATCAATTTAGATTTCTTTTCTTATCTTTTTCCTTCTTGTTCGAATTTTTAAGGTTTTGATTTAGATGTTTTGATCTTAGAATGATGAAATTAGATATGTTAGATATGATAATTGGAGATTATAATGGAACAAAAATAAGAAACCTAACATCTATGTTAATGCAGAATTTTTTAGGAAAATGGTAGAATTTCTAATTTTCTTCTTTTGATCATGGATTCATGTTTAGTAGATGCTTAATTAGTATTTGGAATGAAAAGGGATTGAAAGCCCTATGTTATTATGAAATTTAATTAGGGTTTGAAGTATAAATTAGGGGTTTTTGCATGTTAATTGATAATAGAATTGCAATTGATTAATTGGTAATATAAGAGTATGTTTAGTAAATAAATGTTGTTAATTTGAGAAGAAAATCATCCCCTTAAAGTATGTATGAAATCAGAAAATTTATAAGATAATTAGGAGTTTATCCATGTTTAATATAAATGATGAATGGTTAGTTGAATATTGTTGCAAATTATATTAGTTGATTATAGAAGTTAATTGGAAATTTTCTAAAAATGGTTAATGGAATGTAAGAGACAAAAATCACAATATAAACTGAGTTATAATGATGTTAAGATATGTTTGCATGCATGAAAACGGTTCACGTTAGACATAGTTTAACGTCGTAAAATTTGAACGAAAACCGACGACTTTTGGAAATCGTGTAAGAGACGAATATCTAGTTGTAACTAATAATCGGGAAGTCGGATGAAATTTCTAATTTGATATTATTGTTTATAATGAAATTTAGAACAACTTTCTAGTTGACATCATAAGCATCCGAGTTGATATAATATGGGTTATAGTTGTAATCGAGAACTAGAACGCGTTTGGATTTCTTTGTTGGTATAGTACTTGTTAGTTGAAATAAGACGTTAGAACGTCGTGCCTTTGAGTAAGTTGAGAAGGAGTTTGTCACGTACGGAGGTACGTGATAACTGCCTTAAGAGTTCAGTTTCTAAAAAAGTTGAATACAAGAATTTAAAACGAACCTAAAACGTTATACGGCGAACCTATCAAACAATTAGGGTTTTCGCGGCAGTTTTGCGACCCCTGCCGGAAACTCTAATATCTTCCAGCTCGTTTATCGGATTGGTGATCCGTAAATTGGAGTGCGAACTAGACTTCCCAAGATTTCAAATGGTATAGGGCTGACCCCCTGTTTCCAAGTCCTCTGTTCTGGACAGCCTCCAGAGTTACTGGACTGTGCAGTGAAATTTCAGTTTCTTGTTCCTAAGTTGTTTAATTCACAACTTAGTTTCTTTCAAACGTTTAAGCCGTTTTTAGCTAACGAACATCTCCCTACTGACCTTAGAGTCAAGTATAGAACCTTGAGTGATGAAAACCAGTCGAGATCTTATATCTTATCCTTTCATTAAAGAAGTAATAACGAGAATTTTCATAAGTCGTTCAAAGAACTAAAAAAATATAAATCGCCTAAGTTGATTCTTTCCAACTTAGTTTCTTATAATCCTTAAAGTCGTATTAAGACATCGACTACCTTCTCTACTGACTCGAGAGTCAAGTATGAGATCTTCCAAGTTCTAAACGAGATTGGTACAAGTCTAATTTCCCGTTTAAGTAAAACGAATCTAGTAAGCGTGCAAATGCCTAAAGAATGAAACAACTAAAACTTCTTCGATTCTCTTTCTTCGAGTATTTTTTACGAACCGTTTTTAAGTATATTTTATTTTACGATGAAGGAGGAAGCCAACTGTAGAGAAAGAACGAAGATCCAATCTTGGAAGCTTTTGCGTATAAGTTCTGTATTTACAAGGTGGGCTTTTATCTATATCAAATAAAATGTGGGTTTTTCCACAACTCGAAAGTATTATTTATCGCTTTGATAATTGTGTTTTCAAAGTGATAATCTTGGCATAAACTGTTTCAACTATTTTATGTGAGTTCTCTTGTACCTATCTGAGTTAACATTCGTGTTTTTCAGATTTCTGAGTTAACCTTCGGGTTTTCCAGACTTTTAGAGTTAATCTAACTAGGTTAACTAACGATCGGCTCTGAGTTAGCTGCTAAGTGCTTTCCAGATTTAGTGCACTTTGTAACCTGTGGTGTATGTGATATCCTGTTGAGGGGTACCAGCCACGGTGAATTAGTTTGGGTCAAGATTGAACATAACATACTCTAAAAATGCTTGCGCAAGCTGCTTTATACAAATCAGTCAGAAAATATTTAGTAGGCACGGGCCTTTTTAACAAAACCCCGATGCGCTACGATTATAAAATGCCAGATTATTTATACTTATGATTATAATTTCGGCATCGTGCCCACTAAGTACGTTTGTACTTAACCCTGCATTGCTTTCTAAATGTGCAGGTTGAAGCGACGGTGAGCGGCGACGGTTGATGTTGAGTTAAAGGATAGGATGCTTAGTTAGAACCCTTCCGCTGCCAAACTCTGTATTTCTTTTTAAGATGTACTTTTGAACAACTCAGTAGTCTATGTCTGTACATATGAACTTAGTTTCTTTTTGTACTTTTGTCGAGTAATCCTTAGGGATTAACTCTTCATTCTTTATATTTCAAAGTTTTATTCATAGTTTATCGATGTTTTCATGTATGTTTAGTCAATTAGCCCCCTTCTTCCCCGCTTCTTTAATCCAACCCCAGTTGCACCCCGGCTTCTGCCGTCCCTCGGGATTTGGGGCTGTGATATTAACAATCAATAACTCAATCATTTTGCATACAAATAATTCAATTATTCTTCACATCATAATGAATATCATGCATTTAAACACTTATTCATTCATATAATGAATTCAAATAAATCAAACTAACTTCAAGACACATTAACATTTATTCAATTTAAACATTAGACTTAACTCTATTATGCATTTCTTTTTATAAATACTCAAACGATTTGATTTGTCTTTTCTTGATTTATAAACAACGCTTTATTTTAAACTCGTTATATCATGAAGTATTTTATAACTTTTACTCGATTAATACTAATTCTCTTTAATTAATAATAAACTCTTATGAAATTTGAATTTCTTTTCCATTCTAACTCGATTTTCAACTCTTAACTCGACTATTATTTTTCTAATTGTTAACTCGACTATTCTTCTCGGTTTATTTTTAATTTGCATGGTTTGAAACCAACTCATTTAATTAATTAACTTTTAGTTAACTTCTTTCAAAACCATTACTCGACATTTCATTCTATTATCATTTTCGTGATTAACTATACGAGTATTTTAACTTATCTCGTCTAGCATCTTTTCTCAATTTGATTAAAACTTCTTTTCATTTCTTATCAATTAATCCTTTTAAATTCGGTTTTCTCAATTCTTGCTTATTTATTTAACAAATTCTTCTTCTTTGTTCTTAACTTTTAAACCACTTTCTTACTTAATAATTTTCTTTATTATTCAATAAACATTTTTATAAATACTAGTTCATTTTATTAGTTAAAATACAAAATATCTTTTTGACTTAGTTTATTAAAAATTCAAATCTTCAAGTTTTAATATAAGAATACTTATTAAACATATCTTTTTATGCATTTTTCAATATTTAATACTTTAAAAGCTTTTTAAACTTCATTCTTTTTATTACAAAAACTTCTATCTTTATTCACAATTCATATTAGTATTTATACACACATTATAACATCTAAACATCCAATCTTCTTATATTATCATAAATTATTTTCTTCAAAAAAAAACTCAACATGCAATTCAATTTTCTTAAACTTAACAATATGTATGATTACATCAACATATCAAATAATCATTTCATGCTCAAAACATCACTTAAATCATCAACAAAATCAACAAAATAATTTCTCCAATTCTTCCTAAAACACACGGCATTCATAGTGTTTTTAGGGCATTTATTTCTCAATTTTTCATGCTTATAATCTCATTTCAAACATGATACAAATAATAAATCAAGCATCAAAATATCAATAACACAAGGGATTCATATTTTTCTATTTTTCTCTAATAATTTCGGCATTTACTAGATTTTTAGGGATTTAATTTCTTTTTCTTCTCTTAATTCACCGATTAAATCCTAATGTTCGATTCTCCTAACGATTTCTTTTCACTCGATCTTCACAAGCACAACCTAAGTTTGCCTAAACATAAATAAATATTATGCATGCATGGTTTCTTTCTTTTAGGACTTAGAGATATACATATATACAATTAATCAAATGAATATCATACTTTAAATTAAAAGGATCTCTTCTCCTTGGCTTCTTGGAATCGAAATGGAAGGAAAATTGAGCTTCAAACTTTAGCTTGGATGAAAGGAAGAACTCTTCTTGGATCCTCAAAGAAAAGAATAGTACAAAAATTAATCATCCATCTCTTTTAGGGCTTAAGAGCCAAAATGAAGAAAATGGAGGATGATTATTGAATTTAAATCAAGAACTTGGATGGGTTTTTACCTTTTTCTTGAAGATAAGGATGGAATAGATGGAGGATGGTGTTCTTTACTTCATTTCCATGGATGATAAGCTTGAATTCAAGGTTGCATGGAAGAAAACTACAATGTAGGTGTGTGTGTGTGTGAGTGCCGAGAGTGAGGGAGAGAGTAGAGAGAGTTTTCTTTGTTTGTTTCTTGATGGAGAGTAGTGTGTTAGATGAATGAAATAAAATCATCTCTTGGCAATAAGAGAGAGAGATCGAAAGAGAGAGAGTGTAGAGTGCATGCATTGTTTGCTTATTTTTCCAACAAAGAGAATAACATCATGGTGTTTGTCTTGGAAATTGATTTGGTACATGATTGATGTGATGGTTTTTGCATGCAATCCAAGCATCACAACTTACTAAATATTTTGTAGGAATAATCATGATTAGTTGCATAGGAAATTGGAGAGAGAGATAGGAGAGAGGTGATGAGGTGGCGTAAGAGGGAGAGAGGTGACGACACTTGTCCTCGTCGTGTCGTTACGGGTATTAATTACCCGATCGTAAAGGTTTTCCGGATAAAACGATTCGTATTAATTCATTTATGCAATAAACGGGTCTAATCTCTCCCCGTCTCATTTCCGACACTAAAGCATCTCAATCCTATTTCACGTCTCAATTAAAAGATTAACGGTTCCGATCATTTAGTCTTTTAAATCTTAAAAGATTTTAGTCGGCTTGTTAATTCGTTATTAATCTTTAAAAGATTAATTCCTCATTACTCTTCTCAAATTATTCTCGGATAAGCTTTTATCCTATCTCAATGACCTTAAAAGAAATTCTAGGTTCAAAGATCTTAATTCAACTCTATTCTAAGTTCATCGATGTAAATAAATTTCTCGGCGATCAACATTATTCTATTTCAATTAAACAAACTCTTCAGAATTTTTCTGGAAATTAATCTCATACTCATTCCCATATAAACAACTCAACAATTATATCACATCATCATCATCTCAAGAAATAGAACAGATAAGTTTACACAAAACACATAAGACATTCCAGACGTTTTACTCATTTCTCTTTATTTTAAAAGAAAATTTTTATTCCACAAATCTCATCTTTTAACTTACTCAGTTAGTTATACGCTCTCTAAAGGTATAAAAGCTCGGGGTATCACAATTGTCTTAAACTAAGAAAGTAAAAGAATAAATATATGTTACTAGTATTATTTCTCCGATTAACTAAAAACTCAAGAGTAGGAGCATTAATTGAGAAAAGTTTATGATAAAGTTTATATGTATTATTTTTGAGGAAATGAGAAAATAAGTTTGAGCAAAAAGTGGTGACTAGAGTTTTTAGAATTGAAAAATTTATTCCTTCCTTAAAGAAGAAATTTTTGACAGATTAAGAAAGTAATCTTGAGAAGTATGAAAGCAATTAGCAATTTCTTGAGTCGAGGATATTATAATTTGATTTGAGTAAGTATTCTTTTTAGTATGAAGTTAATTTTTTGAGAAATTCCTTTCCAAATCGGAAATTTGAAAGACAAGAGAAACTTTTAGATTGAATCACATGTCAATAGGGTTGAAAAAGAAGAAGCGTAAGAATAAGTGAAGGAAATTAGTAGCTGAGTACGATTGCGCGCAGGATGTATTTTTCCTTAAATAGGAAAGGTATAGTCGGAAAGAAGATATTCAAATTGTTTGTGCGAGATGGTTGAATATAATCTTTCACGAGTTCGAGTGAACTGATTTACGCTAAAGTTTTTAATTATGCCTATGACACAAGGATAGACATGTAGCCCGAAAAAGGATCACATTCTCAGTGATTCCTCAATTCTAGAGTTAGATGACGACCACCGCAACACCTCAATCTTCCATCCAGCTGAAAGAAAAGCAGATTGGTAGCAACCATTCGAGAGAAAGGCTATGGTATAAAAGAAATTGATAGAATCAAAATAAATTGAGAGAGGAGAAATTCTAAGACGCCAAATGAAATAGTACATTTTTCCCGGACTTCCGAGAGTCACTTCATATCCAAAGAATGGCAAGATGCATTTCAGCATTTGCAAAAAAAAAAAATAAATAAAAAAAAATAAAAAAAAAAAATAATAATAATAATAATAATAATAATAATAATAATAATAATAATAACAAAAAAAAACAAAACAAAAAAACAAAACCTAACATACTTATGGTTAATCTAGTCATTCTTCAAACCAGTACCCAAGTAATCAATAATAAGAAATTAAATTAAAAATCTCAATCCTTGCAACTGGGAAATTTAAGAAAGAATCTCGTAGCAAAAGCATTTCTTAGAACTCAGTATTATCTGTAGTAATAGAGAGCAACAACTTCCTTCCCGGAGTAATCACGTTAGAGCTAAAATCTAAGAGAAACTCACAAGCGATAGCCTAATGATGTGTTAAAAACTATTTGACAAGGGCGTATCACGTGTCGTTTATAAATGCTTGCGTAAATATCTTCAAGTTAAAGATAGAAGAGGTAAATTGGAAGCTTAAAGAGTTGATCCCTGAGGGTAAATCCGCGATAGTTTTCGTAAGTTTCCTCGAGTTTAAAATTTGAATTCGGAAAATTCCGAATTATTCACTAAGCCCTCAATTCAAAATAAATAAGGGAACATGGAATATAATTTTAAGAATGAGTTAATTAAATCAAGAATTTTATGATTTGTTTCAACTTCCCAATGAAGACCAATGATAGTTTATGATGTTGAGAACGAAAGAAGAAGAAGCTCGTCGATTATTTCAACGATGAGGATAGAGAAATAAATGAAACGTAATGTATCTGAGCAAAGTCGAAAAGCAAAAGTGGAGTAGCAAGTGCGTGTCAGTAGTTAAAGAGTTGAAAAATGTCTTTCTAGAAGTCCTACCGAGATTGTCATCTGTTAGGCAATCAAAGTTTACCATCGAATTAAAGCATAGAGTAATCGCGATTTCCGAAGCTCCAACAATTGCAAGAATTTTCAGATATACAACCAAGTATATTTCCTTGGAATACACCAAATCCTTCGTAACGAAATAAAGCGATAGTTAAGAATATGCGTCAGCTAAAGAGAAATTAAATAAGAATTTTTTTAAAGAGTCATATTGCCGAGTTAAGAACCGACGATCTTCTGATTGAAGAGTAAGCAAGAAGACGTTTCTAAGAACATTTCCTAGAGAATAAAACAGCATTGTCTCGAGATTATAAAATAAAGTTCACATTTAGTTAGACGAACGCTCTAGTAGTGTTAACGAATATATTTTGTTTTCCATAAATACTTGGAAGAGTACGTGATCAAATTGATTGATGATATTTTCGTTAGTTCAAAGAAGTAAGGTCGAGCAATAGCAGCATCACAAAACGCGTCAGAGAAATGGAGAATGGAGAAAGTTATCTCTTCGAAAATGTTTCGTTTCATCCGAAGGAATAAAAGTAAAGACGCCTGAAGTATGAACTATGTAAAGATAGAAAACATTAATCTTACTAGAGGAGATTCGTAATTTTCCAAAGCATAGCAATCTATTATCGAAGAGTCATGAAAGGATTATCCAAGATCATGACGCGCATGGCGAGATCATTTAGGGAAAAAATCCAGAATAAAATTTCTTCTCTTAAGAAGAAGAGTTGTCAAAGAAATTAGCAAGGAAACATTAGAAGTCATTTAGTCACATATGTTATTAAAGCAAGTACATACGTTCTTTATAGATATTTCGAAGATGAGACCTTGAGTTATCGATGTTCGAGAAAAGATAATAGAAAATTTGAAGTTTAGATCCTAAAGAAAGATGTTAAGATTTTCGAGAAAGAAAAGATGAAGTTTTGACGCACCGTGAGTAAATTCGCGTGTTAATTGACGAAGACTTGAAAGGAGTTACGAACTGAACTCGTGATATTCCCTACATTGCGCGTCCCTAAAATACGAAACGTACCGGAATTGAGAATAGCAATTTTGAAGGAACAAAATGAAGAAGACGAAGCAACATACGTACACGAGATAGTATAATTTCGTAAATTCTTAAGTACGACTGTGATTATTCGAACCTCAAATTTCTATCAGCAAATTGATGGTTCATAAAAGAGTTATATAGAATTTGGAAGGATACATTATGCTAGAAAATAGAGGCAATTGAAATAAATTTTACCTTCGTATCAAAGTGCCAATGATGACAGCCATTAGAGTACGATGAGAACAATGCCTCTGAAGTTATAGTTAGAGAGAAACGACGTACTTTGTAAAATGAGAGAAACGTTACAATGTCAGAAGCAGTTAAGGAATTAATAGTCTGTTCATCAGATTCAAGGCAACGAGAAGAAGTTTAGAGTCAATATAGAAAATAGAGGCAATTGAAATAAATTTTACCTTCTTATCAAAGTGCCAATGATGACAGCCATTAAAGTACGGAGAACAATGCCTCTGAAGTTATAGTTAGAGAGAAACGACGTACTTTGTAAAATGAGAGAAATGTTACAATGTCATAAGCAGTTAAGGAATTAATAGTCTGTTCATCAGATTCAAGGCAATGAGAAGAAGTTTAGAGTCAATAAAAGTTACGCTGAGAAATAGAGTTAAATTTCGAGACGAAGTTATTCTGAGAATAATCCCTTCAAGCGGAGTTCAATTTGTCGAAGCCAAAGAAAGCCTAAGCCTGAATACGTCAGTTAAAAATTGATATTTAGCTTCACCTCCGAATTTTGGAATTCTTCCTGATATTTTCGCGAAGCGTGTTTACGATCCAAAAGACGTACTTCAACATAAAGACGAGAGCTCAAATCAAATATTAGTCGCAAGAGATGAATCGAAATAATCCTGATCCGTAAAAATCTAGCAACTTAGAAGAAAGCCAATTTACTAGACAAGAAAGTAGTGATTCTTAGATGAAATAATGAGAAAGTCTTAGAACAAGATGAAAGAAATATTTCCCGAATCACTTTCTGAGAACTAGCAAATTTCGGGACGAAATTTATTTAAGGGAGAGAGGATGTAATACCCTGAATCTTTATAACCCTAATTAATTGTCTTAAATATGATTATACGTGCTTAAGTACTTTTGAAGTGTAATTATATGTGATTATGTGTAATTCTGTGTGATAAAAAATTTCGAGAATAAATTTTCTCGTGAAATTACCAAAATGCCCCTGAAGGGCATAATTGTAATTTTCTCATTTCGGCAACTCGAAATGAATATGTGAAGAGTTATATGAGTTTAAGAATGCAAGATTTAGTATGAGTTCGAGTTTCGGATAATTTTGACACAGTTGATTTTATGATGAATAGTAACAATGACCGGAAAAGTCAACCATGGTTAACGAACCCCAAATTTAGTTTAATCAGTGTCGTTAGAACCTAGAATTTATTTTAATACCAATGATACGAGTTTGAGAATTTTCCGAGATCATATGAGTCGAGTTTGAATTTATTTTTGAAGACGTAACTAATGTAAGTAGTAACTCGTCGCGACTTTTTACGACTTTTTTGTTATTCATAAATTGCCTATGAAACTTAGGTGTTTCCGAATCTAAAAATTATTCTAAGACTAATGACATAAGTTAGAGAGAAATCCGAGATATACAAATCAAGTTTTGAGACATATTTAGATCGGAGAAGAAGACGCATAGTAGAGGTTTCTGACTTTTTTCGTTATTTAGAATTTATGCACGGAAGTTGGGTGTTTTAGAATCTATAAATTATGTCGTGAGTAATGGTGAAAACTAGAGTGAAATCCGAAGTCGGGAGAGTGCAGAAAAGAGGGATTAAAGTTTAACGTTAAAGATAGATATATTGTAAAAATAAAATCTTTTCTTCTAGGGATTTTTATGTCACAGCCCCAAATTCTGAGGGACGGTAAAGCCGGGGTGCGACTAGGGGTTGGATTAAAGAAGCGGGGGAGAAGGGGGAATAAATACTTAATAGATGCCTTAACTAATAATAATAAACAAGATGATATCTATGAACTGATTTCATTAACAAAAGAGAGTCGATCTCGAAGGATCGCTCGACAAAGTTGTTATCAGCGTAGACTAGGTTTAAAGTACGAAACTTAAACCAAAAAGTTGTACAACAAAAAGTGCAGTAGTTTGCAGTGGAAAAACGTAGAACTGAATACACTATTCTTCATTCTTATATACAACCTCTACTCAACTTCCGCCGTCTTCGTCACTCAACCTGCACATTTATAAATACATGCAGGGCTAAGTATAATCATACTTAGTGGTCACAGTGCTGAAAACACATCATAAGCTTATAGATTAATCAGGCATTCTCAAAGTAACACAACGGGGTTTTTCTTTCAAAGGCCCATGCTTACTAAACACTTTCTCTTTTCATAAATCACTCGGCGGAGCATTTTCTGACTGTTGTTACGTTCAACTTGCCCAACTTCTGTTTCAACGCCGGGGGAAAGTATACTTCTCCCGCGCACGTTCCTCACCGTGGCTGGCTACCCCTCAACAGAGTACCACGCACAACGCCTACCGTGTACACTAACTCTGAATAGCACTCTATGGGCTAACTCAGAATCCGATCGATTAGTTGGTAACTCTGGATAGCACTCTATGGGCTAACTCAAAATCCGATCCTCTAGATAGCACTCTTGTAATGCCCCGTAAATTCCTTACGTTCTTAAAATTTTAAAGTTAATTAAATAAATGGCTTTGCACGCCTAAGTTTACAATTTTTTGAATTCTAAGGCTAACGGTCGAATCCGTTATTAAAAATAAATTACAAAAGTTAGCTAAACGACTACTGTATTTAGGGTTAGCACGTACAAAAAATTTTTAGTTCGTAAACTTAGAACGGAAAACCGTCTAATTTTTATAATCACGAAATTGCAATACGAACACACCCGAGAAAGTTCGTTTTTATGTTTTTCCGGACGAAACTCGGACTGTGTCGTCCCGAGTTTTTGTCAAAATAAATTTTTGTAAATTTATTTTCCAATTAAGTTTATACGTTAGAATTTTTTAAGTCAAATCGAATCGCGACGATTTTTGTACCGAGCAACATTTTTCGTTGTTCGTTTTTCCGTAACGTCGGATCGCGCTGGAAAAACCCGTAACCTTCTAAATTTTTGCATGGCAGCCGACACCTCATCTAATTAGTGGCAAACATGCATGTTTGACTTGTTTAATTAAGTGACACATAAACCACACTTTATACATCTTTCAAACCTTTCATCATAACAACACTTGAACAAAACCAATCTTTCCATCTCTCTCTCACACTCTCGGCAGCACCACTCCTCCATTTTCATCTTCTTCACTTCATTCACTTCAATCCACCATTGAAGACACCTTGAAGTTCTTGAAGAAGAAACCACACAAGTCCTCAATCATCCAACAAAACCTATTACATCCTTTGTTAAATCTTAAGGTATTCAACTCCTCTTTAATTCTATCCAATTAGATTTCTTTTCTTCTCTTTTTCCTTCTTGGTCGAAATTTTTTTAGAGGTTTGGAATAGATGTTGTGATCTTAGAATAATGAAATTAGATGTGTTAGATAGATTAATTAGGGTTTAAAATTGATCAAAACCAAGAACCCTAAAACCTATGCAAATGCTGAAATTTTTGGGAAATTGTAGGATTTTTAATTTTCTTCATTTGATGATTGATTCATGCTTAGTAGATGTTTAATTAGTGATTAGAATGAAAAAGAATTGAAAGCCCTATGTTTTTGTGAAATTTCAATTAGGGTTTTGAATTATGAATTTAGGGGTTTTTATGCATGTTAGTTGATAATTGTTTTGCAAGTGATTAATAGTTGTTATAAGAGGTTGATTAGTAAATAAATGTAGTTAATTGGAGAAGAAAATCATCCCCTTAATATATGTATAAAAACAGAAATTTATTAAGTGATTAGGGGTTTTCATGTATTGATGTTAAGTGATGAATTGTTAATGGAATATAGTTGCAAATAATGTTAGTTGATTGTAGAATTTAATTGAGAATTTTCTAAAAAATGTTTAATGAAACATAAGAGATAAAGATCACTTTATAAGTTGAAGTATAATGATGTTATGATATGTTTGCATGCATGAAAATGATTCACGTTAGACGTAGTTTAACGTCGTAAAGTTTGAACAAAATCCGACAACTTTGAAAAATCGTATAAGAGACGAACATTTAGTTGTAACTAATAATCGAGAAGTCGGATGGGAATTTTAATTTGATATTATTGTTTATGATGAAATTTAGAACAACTTTCTAGTTAACGTCATAAGCTTTCGAGTTGATATAATATGGGCTATAGTTATAGTCGAGAATTAGAACGCGTTTTGAATTTTTGTTGGTTTAGTACTTGTTAGTTGAAATCCGACGTTTAGAACGTCGTGCTTTTGAGCGAGTTTTGAAAAGGAGTTTATCACGTACGGAGGTACGTGATGACTGCCTTGAGAGTCCAGTTTGTCACGAACCTAAGACGTTATACGTCGAACTTATCAAGCAATTAGGGTTTTCACGGCAGTTTTGCGACCCTTGCCGGAAACTGTAATAACTTCCAGCTCGTTTATCGGATTTGTGATCCGTAAATTGGAGTGCGAACTAGACTTCCTAAGCTTTCTAATGGTACAGAGCTTACCCCCTGTTTCCAAATCTTGTGTTCTGGACAGCCTCCAGAGTTACTGGACTGTGCAGTGAAATTTCAGTTTCTTGTTTTCTAAGTTGTTTAGTTCACAACTTAGTTTCTTTCGATCATTTAAGCCGTTTTATCTAGCGAACATCTCTCTTCTGACCTTAGAGTCAAGTATAGAACCTTGAGTGATGAAAACCAGTCGAGATCTTATATCTTGTCCTTTCATTAAAGAAGTAATAAACGAGAAATTTTATAAGTCATTCAAAGAACTAAAATGTAAATCGCCTAAGTTGATTCTTTCCAACTTAGTTTCTTTTAATCTTTAAAGTCGTATTAAGATATCGACTACCTTCTCTACTGACCCGAGATTCGAGTATAAGATCTTCCAAGTTCTAAACGAGATTGGTACGAGTCTCGTTTCCCGTTTAAGTAAAACAAATCTAGTAAGCATGCAAATGACTAAAGAATGAAACAACTAAAACTTTCTTCGATTCTCTTGCTTCGATTATCTTTTACGAACCGTTTTTAAGTATGTTTATTTTACGATGAAGGAGGAAGCCAACTGTAGAGAAAGGGCGGAAGATCCAAAGTTGGAAGTTTTGCTTTAAGTTCTGTAAAATCAAGGTGGGCTTTTATATACAAATAAAACGAGTATTGCTCGGAAAATCTTTCTTTATCGCTTTGATGTCTGTGTTTTCAAAGTGATATTATGGCATGAACTGTTTTATGTTTTATGTGAGTTCTCTTGTACCTATCTGAGTTAACATTCATGTTTTCCAGATTTAGAGTTAGTCTATTTAGATTAACTAACGATCGGCTCTGAGTTAGCTGCTAAGTGCTTTCCAGAGTTAGTGCACTTTGTAACCTGTGGTGTATGTGATATCCTGTTGAGGGGTACCAGCCACAGTGAATTAGAATTGGTCAAGATTGAACGTAACATTAGTCAGAAAATGCTCGCGCGAATGATTTATGAGAAAAAGTCAGAAAATGTTTAGTAGACACGGATTCTTTCAATAAAACTCCGATGTGCTACGTTTATAAAGTGCCATATTTATCTATATTTATAATTATGATTTCGGCATCGTGCCCACTAAGTACGTTTGTACTTAGCCCTGCATTTTTTTCTAAATGTGCAGGTTGAAGCGACGGTGAGCGGCGACGGTTGATGTTGAGTTAAAGGATAAGATGCTTAGTTAGAACCCTTCCGCTGCCAAACTTTGAATTTCTTTTGAGATGTACTTTTGAACAATACTTTGTAGTCTAAGTCTGTAATATGAACTTAGCTTCTTTTTGTTCTTTTGTCAAGTAATCCTTAGGGATTAACTCTTTCTTATTTATATTTAAGTCTTGTTTATGTTTTGTCGATGCCTTTTCATGTATGTTTAGTCAGTTAGCCCCCTTTTTCCCCACTTCTTTAATCCAACCCCAGTCGCACCCCGGCTTCTGCCGTCCCTCGGGATTTGGGGCTGTGACAACTCTGTGGGCTAACTCAGAATCCGATCGAACCAACACAGAAAGGCACAAAAAAACTCACAAAAACAAATTCTTTTATGCACTAATAATCACTTTAAAACACACTTATAAAGCAATAAGTAAACATTTTTGAGCAACGCTCACTTGATTTTGTTATATAGAAAAGCCCATCTTAACCGGTTACAGAACAAACACGAACTTCTATCTTCGATCTTCCGTCTTTTCTTCTAATTGCGACTTCCTCCTTCTATCGCAACAAACATGCTTTAGTAAATCGGTCGAGACGATTAAAGAAAAAGCAAATCGAATTCGGTTAAGTCTTTTAGGCATTTGCACTTTAAATAATCTCTTTTGATTAACAAAGAAACGAGACTCGAACACATCTCGTTTAGAACTAACTCGGTTCCTTACTCAACATTTAGATTAGTTAATAACGGAAGTCGATAACTCTTAATGATTTAAAAGTTCTTAAAGAATCAAGTTGAAAAAGAATTCAACTTAAGAAAATGAGTTTCGGAAATTTTCTGCACTAGGCAGTAAGTCTGGGGCCTCTGCAGAACAGAGTTTTTCGAAACAGGGGATGTTCCTTATGTCAAAGAAAGACACGGATGTCTAGTTTACTTCCAATTTACGGATCTCGATTCCGTTAAACAAGCTAAGAGTTATGGCCGTGTCACAGCCCCAAATCCCGAGGGACGGTAGAAGCCGGGGTGCGACTGGGGTTGGATTAAAGAAGCGGGCAAGAAGGGAGCTAATTGACTAAACATACATGAAAAACATCGATAAACCATGAACAAGACTTGAATATAAATAAGAAAGAGTTAATCCCTAAGGATTACTCGACAAAATTACAATAAAGAAGCTAAGTTCATATTTACAGACTTAGACTACAGAGTATTGTTCAAAAGTACATCTCAAAAAGAAATACAGAGTTTGGCAGCGGAAGGGTTCTAACTATGCATCCTATACTTTAACTCAACATCAACCGTCGCCGCTCACCGTCGCTTCAACCTGCACATTTAGAAAACAATGCAGGGCTAAGTACAAACGTACTTAGTGGGCACGATGCCGAAATCATAATCATAAATATAGATAAATATGGCATTTCATAAGCGTAGCACATCGGAGTTTTATTGAAAGAATCCGTGTCTACTAAACATTTTCTGACTTTTTCTCATAAATCGCTCGCGCGAGCATTTTCTGACTAATGTTACGTTCAATCTTGACCAATTCTAATTCACCGTGGCTGGTACCCCTCAACAGGATATCACATATACCACAGGTTACAAAGTGCACTAACTCTGGAAAGCACTTAGCAGCTAACTCAGAGCCGATCGTTAGTTAATCTAATTAGACTAACTCTAAATCTGGAAAACACGAATGTTGACTCAGATAGGTACAAGAGAACTCACATAAAACAAAAAAAACAGTTCATGCCATAATATCACTTTGAAAACACAGATATCAAAGCGATAAAGAAAGATTTTCCGAGCATTGCTCGTTTTATTTTGTATATAAAAGCCCACCTTGATTTACAGAACTTAAAGTAAAACTTCCAACTTCGGATCTTCTGTCCTTTCTCTACAGTTGGCTTCCTCCTTCATCGTAAAATAAACATACTTAAAAACGGGTTGTAAAAGATAATCGATTAAAGAGAATCGAAGAAAGTTTTAGTTGTTTCATTCTTTAGGCATTTGCACGCTTACTAGATTCGTTTTACTTAAACGGGAAACGAGACTCGTACCAATCTCGTTTAGAACTCGGAAGATCTCATACTCGACTCTCGGGTCAGTAGAGAAGGTAGTCGATATCTTAATACGACTTTAAAGATTAAAAGAAACTAAGTTGGAAAGAATCAACTTAGGCGATTTACGTTCTAGTTCATTAAACGATTTATGAAATTTCTCGTTTATTACTTCTTTAAAGAAAGGATAAGAGATAAGATCTCGACTGGTTTTCATCACTCAAGGTCATGTATTTGACTCTAGGGTCAGTAGAGATATATTCGTTAGATAAAACGGTTTAAACGATCGAAAGAAACTAAGTTGTGAACTAAACAACTTAGAAAACAAGAAACTGAATTTTCACTGCACAGTCCAGTAACTCTGGAGGCTGTCCAGAATAGAGGATTTGGAAACAGGGGGTGAGCCCTGTACCACTGGAAAGATTGGGATGTCTAGTTCGCGCTCCAATTTACGGATCACAAATCCGATAAACGAGCTGGAAGTTATTACAGGCCGTTTCCGTGAAGGGTCGCAAAACTGCCGAGAAACCCTAATCGCTCGTAAAACTCGATGCACAATTCCCTAGGTTCGATCAATGCTATACAACCTTTATGTGCATGAAATTTCTATCATAAAATAGTCAACACACACAATCATTTGATGTGAACACCTTCACGTTTCTCGATTAACAAAACGACGAGCACTTCCTCGTCTTTTCAACTAACCATTTATCTAACAAATTTCATTTCAAATTCAAATCATATCTAACTTCTAATTTATATTTCATAACTTATATAACACCATCATCAACTACACTCATGCATATCATTACTATATTCACTTTATGCACATGTTTTCATAGATCAAAAGTTCGTACTTGAAAATAGTCTACTACGGGTCCGTTTTAACAACTTTTGATTCCGACGTGTGATTCTATCGATTCAAGTTTCTATCATGCTTCAAATAATTCTAATTTCACTTATCAATCATCAAACACAACTTATAACATGTAGAAGTCATAATTTATCTAATATAGTCTTAATTTCATCTACTTACATACAATTATTCTTATACTTGTTCAATAAATTCCTTTCTTAATCTTATCATGCATAATTAACCTAATTATGATTTTAGAAACTTATATCATGATCATCTAACTTGTGAAACACAAAAACATAGACTTAAAGTTCATACATGCATCGATTTTTCATAATCGATAATTAATTCTCAATTAATTCTACAACCAACCTAGCATACCAACAATCATTAATATTCGATTAGTTTTCTCGTTCGATTGTCCTATCGACGATTACGCTCGACTCTTCGTCTCTTACGAAAAGTTCAACGTTCTTAGATTTTGTTCAAACTTTCCAATTATCATCATTAACCACATAGATTAATTAATATGCAAACCATAAATCCATATCAACATCAAAACTAATTCTATCGACGATTCTTCGTCTCCAACGATTTCATTTTTATTTTTAGAAAAATCTAAATTATATATATGTTGAACTACATGCTTCCTACATTATATATATCAAATCATATCATCAAAATCATAACAATTACTCAATCAAAATCATCCTTCTTCATCTCTTACATTTTCATTTTTATTTTAGAAAATTCTTAAACATTTCCTACACCAACATACTAATACATAAAAAACATATTCCACAAATCAATCATCCAAAATCAAGTTAAATCTTCACCAACTAGTTCATGTATGTTTCGAAATTTACCCTATTTCTTCCTATATGATTTACTCTTGATTTCACCCATAGAAATTCATTCCTAAGCATTAATATCCATAAAATAAACTTAAAACATGATCCCTTCCTCTCTTACTATTTTCAAAATTTTAAGAATTAGAGGAATGGAATTTTGTTCGGATAGTAATGAAGAGGAATGTAATATTCCGGATATTTCTTCCGTCACTCAAATAAAAATTTGATAATTAATTAAGGCTTTGCACGCCTAAGTTAAGGAATTTCAGTTTTAAGACTAACGGTGAAATCCGTTTCTGAAAATAAAATCCAGAAGTCATTCGACCGACTACAATGTAATGCCCCGTAAATTCCTTACGTTCTAAAAATTTTAAAGTTAATTAAATAAATGGCTTTGCACGCCTAAGTTTACAATTTTTTATTTATAAGGCTAACGGTCGAATCCGTTATTAAAAATAAATTACAGAAGTCAGCAAGATGACTACTGTATTTAGGGTTAGCGCGTACGAAAAGTTTTTAGTTCGTAATCTTAGAACGGAAAACCGTCTAATTTTTACAATCACGAAATTGCGATACGAACACGCCCGAGAAAGTTCGTTTTTATGTTTTTCCGGACGAAACTCGGACTATGTCGTCCCGAGTTTTTGTCAAAATAAATTTTGTAAATTATTTTCTAATTAAGTTCATACGTTAGAATTTTTAAGTCAAATCAAATCGCGACGATTTTGTACCGAGCTACGTTTTTCGTCGTTCATTATTCCGTAACGTCGGATCGCGCCGGAAAAACCCATAACCCTCTAAACTTTTGCATGGCAGCCGATACATCACCTTAAGTGATGGAAGACATGCATGTTGACCTTGTTAATTAAATGACACCTACACTACACTTTATACATCTTTCAACATTATCATCATAACAAAAACTTGAACAAAACCATTCTTCCCTTCTCTCTCCCTATCTCTCGGCAGCTCTCTCTCTCCCCCCCAATCTTCATCTTCTTCATCTTCTTTCTTCACCTCCATTGAAGACACCTTGAAGTTCTTGAAGAAGAAACCACACAAGTCCTCAATCATCCAACAAAACCTATTACATCCTTTGTTAAATCTTAAGGTAATTCTTTCCTCCACATTTCTATCCAATTAGATTTCTTTTCTTCTCTTTTTCCATCTTGATCGAAATTTTGAAGTTTTGGAATGGATGTTTTGATCTTAGAATAATGAAATTGGATATGTTAGATAGATTAAATAGGGTTTAAAATTGATCAAAACCAAGAACCCTAAATCTTGTGTAAATGCCGAAATTTTAAGCATGTTTGTAGGATTTTTAATTTTCTTCTTTTGATGATTGATTCATGCTTAGTAGATGTTTAATTAGTAATTAGAATGAAAAGAAATAAAAACCCCTATGTGTTTGTGAAATTTCAATTAGGGTTTTGAATTAAATTTAGGGGTTTTTGTATGTTAATTGATAATGGAATTGCAATGGATTAATGATTGTTATCATAGGTTGATTAGTGAATAAATATTGTTAATTGGAGAAGAAAATCACCCCCACAATATATGCATGTATACCGAAAATTATAGGGTGATTAGGGGTTTCCATGTATTGATGTTAAGTGATGAATTATTAATGGAATATAGTTGCAAATCATGTTAGTTGATTATAGAATTTAATTGAGAATTTTCTAAAAATGGTTAATGAAATATAAGAAATAAAGATCACCTTATAAATTGAAGTATAATGATGTTATGATATGTTTGCATGCATGAAAATGATTCACGTTAGTCGTAGTTTAACGTCGTAAAATTTGAATAAAATCCGACAACTTTTGAAAATCGCATAAGAGACGAACATTTAGTTGTATCTAATAATTGAGAAGTCGGATGGGATTTCTAATCTAATATTATTGTTTATGATGGAATTTAGAAAAACTTTCTAGTTGACGTCATAAGCTTTCGAGTTGATATAATATGGGCTATAGTTATAGTCGAGAACTAGAACGCGTTTTGAATTTTTGTTGGTTTAGTACTTGTTAGTTGAAATCCGACGTTTAGAACGTCGTGCTTTTGAGCGAGTTTTAAGAAGGAGTTTGTCACGTACGGAAGTACGTGATGACTGCCTTGAGAGTCCAGTTTCTAAAAAAAATGAATACGAGAGCTTAGAACGAACCTAAGACGTTATACGTCGAACCTATCAAGCAATTAGGGTTTTCATGGCAGTTTTGCGACTCTCGCCGGAAATTGTAATAACTTCCAGCTCATTTATCGGATTGGTGATCCGTAAATTGGAGTGCGAACTAGACTTCCTAAGATTTCTAATGGTATAGGGCTGACCCCCTGTTTCCAAGTCCTCTGTTCTGGACAGCCTCCAGAGTTACTGGACTGCGCAGTGAAAATTTCAGTTTCTTATTTTCTAAGTTGTTTAGTTCACAACTTAGTTTCTTTCGATCGTTTAAGCCTTTTTATCTAAAGAATATCTCTCTTCTGACCCTAGAGTCAAACACATGACCTTGAGTGATGAAAACCAGTCGAGATCTTATATCTTATCCTTTCATTAAAGAAGTAATAAACGAGAAATTCCTTAAATCGTTCAATGATCTAAAACGTAAATCGCCTAAGTTGGTTTCTTTCCAACTTAGTTTCTTTTAATCTTTAAAGTCGTATTAAGATACCGACTACCTTCTCTACTGACCCGAGAGTCGAGTATGAGATCTTCCAAGTTTAAAACGAGATTGGTACGAGTCTCGTTTCCCGTTTAAGTAAAAAGAATCTAGTAAGCGTGCAAATGCCTAAAGAATGAAACAACTAAGACCTTGCTTCGATTCTCTTTAATCGATTATCCTTTTACAAACCGTTTTTAAGTATGTTTATTTTACGATGAAGGAGGAAGCCAACTGTAGAGAAAGGACAGAAGATCCGAAGTTGGAAGTTTTGCTTTAAAGTTCTGTAAATCAAGGTGGGCTTTTATATACAAAATAAAACGAGCAATGCTCGGAAAATCTTTCTTTATCGCTTTGATATCTGTGTTTTCAAAATGATATTATGGCATGAACTGTTTTATGTTTTATGTGAGTTCTCTTGTACCTATCTGAGTTAACATTCATGTTTTCCAGATTTAGAGTTAGTCTTTTTAGATTAACTAACGATCGGCTCTGAGTTAGCTGCTAAGTGCTTTCCAGAGTTAGTGCACTTTGTAACCTGTGGTGTATGTGATATCCTGTTGAGGGGTACCAGCCACGGTGAATTAGAATTGGTCGAGATTGAACGTAACATTATTCAGAAAATGCTCGCGCGAGTGATTTATGAGAAAAAGTCAGAAAATGTTTAGTAGACACGGATTCTTTCAATAAAACTCCGATGTGCTATGTTTATGAAATGCCATATTTATCTATATTTATGATTATGATTTCGGCATCGTGCCCACTAAGTACGTTTGTACTTAGCCCTGCATTGTTTTCTAAATGTGCAGGTTGAAGCGACGGTGAGCGGCGACGGTTGATGTTGAGTTAAAGTACTTAGCTTCTTTTTGTACTTTTGTCGAGTAACCCTTAGGGATTAACTCTTTCTTATTTATATTCAAGTCTTATTCATGGTGTGTCAATGTTTATCAAGTATGTCTTCCCCGCTTCTTTAATCCAACCCCAGTCGCACCCCGGCTTCTGCCGTCCCTCGGGATTTGGGACTGTGACAGAGTGGTATCAGAGCAGTGTTCGTTTTCTGCTCTGCTTCTGAGTCAATCTTCTAGTATAAGTTAGTGTGAGTCATTCTTTCAAGTACGAGTCATTTCTTTAAGTAATATCATAAAGTGATATTAGTATACAAGTCTTTCTCTGAGAAATAATATAGAGTATTTGTTTGTACTCTATATCGAGTCTTCTTTCAAGTCATGAGACATGGTATTTATGTATACTCTGGATCAGAGTCGTCTTTCCAAGTATGAGATAAGAGTTAGACTATGATGTTAAGATTGAGAACGTAGAAGTCAACTCAACCGCCCGCTACGTCGACTCAACGAGGAGAAATGAAAGAATTTTATAATGAGATTTCTTTTAAATAAGGAATTTATGAGCAAGTATTAAAAAAAAAATTTTTAGACGAGAATGAGTTGTGTTTTAAAAATGAGAATTTTACAGAAGTATATTTTTTTATACTTACATGATTATGCGATAGCACAAGTACTATCTTATGTGAAAATATGTGCGCAATGATTTCCTTTTTATGAAAAATTATGCGGATACGAGAATATAGTCAGATTTTAGGAAATTTTCCCGGTTCAATAAGAACGTAGACGTGGAACCTAAGAACTTTCCGGTTCTTCGAGAACTTAGACGTTTTTAAGAAATGTTGTTTTGAAATGATTTCGAAAGGAGATCCCTAACGCGAGAAGGACTTCCTCTGATGAATGTCACGTGCGCTATTTCCTGCGAGGAAAAAGAAATAAAATGAATAAAAATAATTTAATAAATCGTGTTAAGTAAAAGAAGGGAGTGATTAGACGTTCGAGAAGTTTTCGACTTCGAGTTAAGAAAGATATGAACGAGACGACAACTGGAACTTAATTTTCCAGGAAATTTTTCTTAAGTTAGATTTCTTTTTCTTTTTTTGGAATTAAATTCCATATTTTCGTCTTGAGTGACGACTACAATTAGTACGAATATCAAGAGTCGTAAGCGATAATTTCTTGAAAATGGATGTTACTTTTTAAATAAGTAGCATGAACGAAGTAAAAATACTTTGTTTTAATAAGTGAAAATCGTTAAAAGTTAATGAGTTAAGAAATAAAAGAAATAGAAGAATTAAAATGAGTAATAATATGGTGAAAGGAAAAGAATAAAATCTTTAATTTTTATGTATATAAATATATATATATGTTGTTGAGTGCAATTTCTTGAATTGCTAGAAGTCTTAATAAGTGGTTGACTTAAGTGTTGATGTTACAATTGAATAAGGAATATTCATTTTGTAATTTATGTTTTAGTTAAGATAAGTTATTTTCTTTTCTTACCTGTTACTGATCCGTGTTACCTTAAAACTTTTGTAGGATGGCTAGGACTCGTGTCACGGCTCGGAAGAGTCAGCCTTTGGCCTCGTGCGAGCGCACTATAGTTGATATGTTGCAGGATGAGTATTATGAGTTTGAGGTAGACTACGGAGAAGAGGATGTGGGACAGATTGTGAGTAATTTTTCTTCGGTCTACTACCCAGTGCGACACCTGATTAAGGAGAGTCAGGCGATACTGGACTTGATTGTGCACTTACCGGACGAGTGGCGCGGATGGGCGCACCGTGCAGCTTGGTACTTTTTAGGGATTTTCAGCGACGACACGGAGCCGACCGGCAACTACGCCGGATTTGCCCTGTGTGTGCACAGGCGTTTCTTTGAGAGCAGATATATGCTTCCCCTTCCTTTAGAGCCACACATCCCCTATAGTCACTTTCCAGCCGAGACAGAGCTTGAGGAGCTTGACTTAGACCCGGAGTTCTTAGAGTTGTTAGAGTTGCCACCAGACGGTGTACTGGAGGAGGAGCCTGAGGCTGAGTTAGAGCAGCCAGAGGAGGACGAGGAGACAATAGTTCCACCAGAGTCACCACTGGCTGCACAGCAGATTGAGGAGTTGATCCCAGGCCCGGGTTTTGTAGAGGTTGACGCTGAGACAGCCGCGTTGTTAGGGTTGTCTTCACCGTTTGTGCCAGACGTTTATGTTAGGGTCAGGGGACCGTTGGAGACGAGACTGTACAGAGAGGGACCAGACTACCGAGAGATCAACGCGGAGCTTGCCGCCATGTTAGAGTTGCCTTCTCCACTTACGCCCCTCGAGGAGATCTGCGCGAAGTGGAGAGTAGCCCGAGAGCAGATGGAGGTAGGACCGTCCAGGATCCGTTCTAGGGAGGAGTACGAGTCGGGTTCAGGTTCAGTTCCTGAGCACCTTCTTCCCCTGAAGAAGCGTGCGAGAAGGATCAGTGAGGACTACTTGGTCTCCGACTTGGAGGAGACTGTTTCTGAGGCACCCTCACCCACCTTGCTTACACTTGACGACGGTTCTACTCTGAGGGTGGACCAGACACTCGAGCTGGTTTTTGGTTCGGAGTCCGAGGAGGAGGACCCGGAGGAGGATCCGGAGAAGGATCCGGAAGAGGATCCGGAGGAGGATCCGGAGGAGGACCATGAGGAGGATCCAGTGGAGGGTTGTTAGGATTTTGCAGACTTCGGAGTAGTTTTTGGATTTCTTCCGCAGTTTAGTTAGGCAGTGCATCATAGACATGGGTAAATATCAGTAGTAGTAGTAGTAGCTTTTTGTTCTGTATAGAGTGGATCAGTAACTAATTAGTTTTGAAGTACTCTAGCGGATACGAAATTTTATGAATCGTTTCCGTTCTAGTACTCTAATAGATACGGAGTGCAGCTTGTTAGTGCACCCAGTAAATAGTAGGCAGTCAGCCTAGTTTAGACTAATAGTAGTCTAACCCTTTTTGTATAAATCCTCGTTAGAGGCAAAAGTAATATTCTTTTTGGATGTATATATATATATGACCCGTAAAGAGGGTTTTTAATCAAGTAAAAATTTCTTATGAATCAAGTAATAAAAAAAAATTAAATAATAAATGAACTCGTGTAACGAGGAAATGAGCTTAACTCGAAAGTTAAAAGATTAATGAAATGATATCGAAGCTATGTTCGATATGTTGTTCCATGAATTTGATTAAGTTGAGAACGAGCTAGTAAGTGCTAAGTGTAATTAACAGAAGAAAATTAATGAGAATTTTCAATTCTTCTCTAGACCAAAGAAAATGCCGCCGAGAAATGTTAACAATAGGAGAGGTCGAAGACCTGGAAAACCGAGAGGACGTGGTGGACGTCAGCTAGAAAATAACCAAGAACAGGATTATGAGCGGAATCTCACTCCATCCCCATCTCCACCCCCGTCACCATCACCACCACCTCTACCACCGCCCCGTAGAGATATTGAGGATCTTTTCCTCAAAAGGAACCCTCCAATGTTCAATGGAACTGGAAGCCCTAGCAATGCTGAGCTATGGGTGAGGTCGACCGAGAAAATTTTCAAACTCCTCAGATGTACTGATGAGGAGAGAATGTTGTATGTCGCATTCCAATTGACGGGATCGGCACATTACTGGTGGGAGGCAAGACAGAAGGTGATACCTGTTGAGCATCTGGCTCGTTTTTCGTGGGAAGAATTTAAGGAGATTTTCTTTGACAAATATGTTCCCAAGACGTATAGAGCACAGAAAGAGGCTGAATTTTATAATCTGAAGCAGGGAAAATTGACTGTGACGGAATATGACGTCAAGTTCTACGAATTGATGAGGTATGCGCCGACATTGGTCGACACTGAGGAGAAGTTATCAAGGAAATTTCAGGAAGGTTTACGTCATGAATTGGGAATTGCTTTGGCTAGTCATGGAGGACTAGGTTATTCAGACATACTAGGAAGAGCACTGGAAATGGAGGCCGTCGTGGTTGACGAGAAAAAGATTATACCAACTGCGTCAACACCAGCGCAGAGTCAGAATCGAGGCTACTACAACAACAACAGCAGCAACTACCAAGGGAAGAGAAAATGGAACGGAGGAGGTAGCGGAGGCTACGGTCAGGGTTACAACAATCAGGGAGGACAGAAAAGAGGTTATCAGCAGCCTGCCAACAACAACAACAGTGGCAAGAGGCCGTGGCAGGGAAACAACCAATCGGGGTTGTTCATTCAAGGGAACAGGCAGAACTTGCCGTGGAAGGGAAATAACCAGCTAAACCAGCCACAAGGGCAATAGAGGAATTTTAACCAGGGAGCGAATAACCCAGGAAGGGTTACCATCCCTGTTTGCCCGAAGTGCAACCGAGCCCATCCTGGAGTCTGCCAAATAGGTACCCCTAACTGTTTCAACTGTGGACAGAAGGGGCACATGAAAAAGGACTGCCCTAAACCGCTTCAAGCAGTACCCCTCCGAGCCATCCAAGCACAGTCGCAGCAGCCGCCTATGAACCAGCAACTGTTTCAGCAGCATGCACAACAGCAACAGAATGCGAGGGCATGCGCTATCAAACAAAGCGGTCAGCGCAAAGGAAAAGGCAATCTAGCAGGTATGGGAAAACTCCACAACACCCCCATTAAGATATTGTTTGATACTGGTGCATCGCATTCTTTCATGGCTGGCTCATGTGCCGATAACTTAGACATCAGACCTGTAAGAGCTGCACAATCTATGAGAGTAGCCACACCTTCAGGAGAGATCACTACTTCCACGCATGTTTGCTCTAACCTAGAACTAGAAATCAGAACTCATAAGGTTATAGCGAACAACCTAAATGTTATGATAATGTGGGACGTAGATATAATCCTAGGAATGGATTGGTTGTCAGAGAATCACGCTACGATTCTCTGCAACGAGAGAAAAATTTCTTTTCAGCCACCAGATAAAGAACCAACTGAATTCCACGGAATTTCAATGGGTAGAGACGTACCAATCATATCAGCCCTTCAAGCCACGAAACTCATGAAAAAGAAAGGTACCACAGCCTATCTTGTGTACCTAGTTGGAGAACCAGGAGCCAAGAAGACCATTCAGGACGTAAAAGTTGTGAACGAATATGAAGATGTTTTTCCAGAAGTACTACCAGGATTGCCACCAGATCGTCATGTGGACTTCACGATCGATTTAGAACCAGGAGCAGCTCCTAAGTCTAAAGCCCCTTACAGAATGGCACCGAAGGAACTGGAAGAGCTCAAAATCCAGTTATAGGAATTACTAGACCTTGGTTTTATCAGGCCAAGCGTTTCACCTTGGGGAGCACCCGTGCTTTTTGTTAGGAAAAAGGACGGATCAATGAGAATGTGCATCGATTACCGAGAACTAAACAAGATCACTCTCAAGAACAAATATCCTTTGCCAAGGATCGAGGATCTGTTCGATCAGCTTAAAGGTGCAGGAGTCTTCTCCAAGATAGATTTGAGGTCAGGGTATCATCAGCTCAAGATCAAACCTGAAGATGTACCTAAGACCGCTTTTAGAACCCGATATGGCCACTACGAATTTTTAGTGATGCCATTTGGTTTGACCAACGCTCCAGCCGTATTCATGGACCTTATGAACAGAGTCTTCCACCCCTAGTTGGACAAATTTGTTCTAGTATTCATCGACGACATCCTCATTTATTCTAAGAATGAGACGGAGCACGAGGAACATCTACGGATAGTGCTGGAAACACTAAGAGCTGAGAAACTCTACGCCAAGTTCAGTAAATGTGAATTTTGGCTGAAGGAAGTAATGTTCCTTGGACACACAGTATCGACGGAAGGAATCAAGGTAGATCCAGCCAAAGTAGAAGCAGTGCACAACTGGAAGACACCAACAAGTCAGAATGAGATCAGAAGTTTCTTGGGATTACCAAGTTTAAGTGGACGGATGAGTGCGAGAAGAGTTTCCAAACTCTTAAGGAAAAGTTATCTACAGCGCCAGTACTAGCACTTCCAGACGCAAACAATGAATATGTGGTTTATACTGACGCATCGAAAAATGGATTAGGTTGTATCTTGATGCAAGACGGACGAGTGATAGCTTATGCTTCACGACAACTTTGACCCCACGAAGTTGAGTACCCAACCCATGATTTAGAACTTGCAGCCGTAGTGCATGCGCTAAAGATTTGGAGACACCATCTCTATGGTGTAAGAATTGAGATATTCACCGATCACAAGAGCTTGAAGTACTTTTTCGAGCAAAAAGAACTGAACATGAGACAAAGACAATGGCTCGAATTAGTCAAAGATTATGACTGTGGAATTAACTACCATCCAGGAAAGGCTAATGTGGTAGCAGACGCATTGAGTCGCAAGGCTCCAACGAAGTTAGGATGTCTTTTTGTAGAAGAAGAAACTTTAGTACGAGAATTCGAGAAGATGGATATCAGAGTGCTTGACACGCCAGCAACGATAACAAGTCAAATAGCAGCATTAGAAGCTACACCAGATTTGAGAGAAAGGATCATTAGTGCTCAGAGAAAAGACGAGTCAATGGAAAAGTTACGAGTAAGGATAAGAATAGATAAGCCAGAAGGATATTCTGAGGCTCCAGACAATGCAATACTTTATGAAGGAAGGGTTTGTATTCCCGACAACGACAGCGAATTGAAGAACGAAATCTTGAGTGAGGCTCACGATACGCCTTACACAGCACATCCAGGAAGTACAAAAATGTACCAGGATTTGAGAAGAAACTTTTGGTGGAACGGAATGAAACGAGACGTTGCCTCGTTTATAGAAAGATGCCTAGCATTTCAACAAGTTAAAGCTTTACACCGACGACCGTATGGATTGCTACAACCGTTGGATGTCCCAGATTGGAAATGGGAAGGCATAGCTATGGACTTTGTCACAGGCTTGCCTAAATCAAAAAGAGGAAACACAGCGATTTGGGTGATAATAAATAGACTCACGAAGTCAGCTCACTTCTTACCGATTAAGACTACATATGGATCAGAGAGACTAGCTCAGTTGTATGTCAGAGAGATTGTACGTCTGCATGGAATACCGAAGGTCATAATATCAGACAGAGATGCTAAGTTTACCTCGAGATTTTGGATTACGATGCAGAAAGAGTTGGGAACAGAGCTTAATTTCAGTACAGCTTTTCACCCACAGACAGATGGACAATCAGAGAGAACAATTCAGATTTTGGTCGATATGTTAAGAACAGTGGTTTTGGACCGAGGCGCGAATTGGGAAGAAATTCTACACTTAGTCGAATTCGCCTACAACAACAGCTATCAGGCCACAATAGGAATGGCACCGTTTGAGGCTTTGTATGGGAGAAAATATAGATCACCGCTTTATTGGAATGAAGTAGGTGAGAGAAAGAACCTAGGCCCAAATGCGATCAATGAGATGATTGAGATAGTTCGACAGATTCGAGATAGAATGAAAGAGGCCCAAAGCCGACAGAAGTCGTATGCCGACGATCGTCGAACCAACCTTGAGTTTAAAATAGGAGACAAAGTTTTTCTTAAGATATCCCCGACCAAAGAAATCCTTAGGTTCGGAGTAAAGGGTAAGTTAAGACCCAGGTTTATAGGACCTTATGAAATCCTCGAGAAAATAGGATCAGTCGCGTATAGATTGGCCTTACCTCCAAGTCTAGGAAGCGTTCATAACGTTTTTCACGTTTCTCATTTGAGAAAATATGTTTATGATACTAAGCACGTCATTAGTCAGCAAGACGTAATTCTTGAATCTGACCTAAGCTATGAAGAAAAGCCGATATCGATCTTGGATAGAAAAGTTCAAGAATTAAGAATCAAATCGATACCAATAGTTAAAGTGCTATGGAACCATCACGGGCAAGAAGAAGCCACGTGGGAACTCGAGGAGAAGATGAAGGAGCAGTATCCTCATCTTTTCACAGAAGGTAAGCAAATTTCGGGACGAAATGTTTCGTAAGGGGGGTAGGATGTAATGCCCTGTAAATTCCTTACGTTCTAAAAATTTTAAAGTTAATTAAATAAATGGCTTTGCACGCCTAAGTTTACAATTTTTGATTTATAAGGCTAACGGTCGAATCCGTTATTAAAAATAAATTACAGAAGTCAGCTAGATGACTACTGTATTTAGGGTTAGCGCGTACGAAAAGTTTTTAGTTCGTAATCTTAGAACGGAAAACCGTCTAATTTTTACAATCACGAAATTGCGATACGAACACGCCCGAGAAAGTTCGTTTTTATGTTTTTCCGGACGAAACTCTGACTATGTCGTCCCGAGTTTTTGTCAAAATAAATTTTGTAAATTATTTTCTAATTAAGTTCATACGTTAGAATTTTTAAGTCAAATCAAATCGCGACGATTTTGTACCGAGCAACGTTTTTCGTCGTTCGTTTTTCCGTAACGTCGGATCGCGCCGGAAAAACCCGTAACCCTCTAAACTTTTGCATGGCAGCCGAAACATCACCTTAAGTGATGGAAGACATGCATGTTGACCTTGTTAATTAAATGACACCTACACTACACTTTATACATCTTTCAACATTATCATCATAACAAAAACTTGAACAAAACCATTCTTCCCTTCTCTCTCCCTATCTCTCGGCAGCTCTCTCTCTCCTCCCAATCTTCATCTTCTTCATCTTCTTTCTTCACCTCCATTGAAGACACCTTGAAGTTCTTGAAGAAGAAACCACACAAGTCCTCAATCATCCAACAAAACCTATTACATCCTTTGTTAAATCTTAAGGTAATTCTTTCCTCCACATTTCTATCCAATTAGATTTCTTTTCTTCTCTTTTTCCATCTTGATCGAAATTTTGAAGTTTTGGAATAGATGTTTTGATCTTAGAATAATGAAATTGGATATGTTAGATAGATTAAATAGGGTTTAAAATTGATCAAAATCAAGAACCCTAAATCTTGTGTAAATGCCGAAATTTTAAGCATGTTTGTAGGATTTTTAATTTTCTTCTTTTGATGATTGATTCATGCTTAGTAGATGTTTAATTAGTAATTAGAATGAAAAGAAATAAAAAGCCCTATGTATTTGTGAAATTTCAATTAGGGTTTTGAATTAAATTTAGGGGTTTTTGTATGTTAATTGATAATGGAATTGCAATTGATTAATGATTGTTATAATAGGTTGATTAGTGAATAAGTGTTGTTAATTGGAGAAGAAAATCACCCCCACAATATATGCATGTATACCGAAAATTATAGGGTGATTAGGGGTTTCCATGTATTGATGTTAAGTGATGAATTATTAATGGAATATAGTTGCAAATCATGTTAGTTGATTATAGAATTTAATTGAGAATTTTCTAAAAATGGTTAATGAAATATAAGAGATAAAGATCACCTTATAAATTGAAGTATAATGATGTTATGATATGTTTGCATGCATGAAAATGATTCATGTTAGTCGTAGTTTAACGTCGTAAAATTTGAATAAAATCCGACAACTTTTGAAAATCGCATAAGAGGCGAACATTTAGTTGTATCTAATAATCGAGAAGTCGGATGGGATTTCTAATCTAATATTATTGTTTATGATGGAATTTAGAACAACTTTCTAGTTGACGTCATAAGCTTTCGAGTTGATATAATATGGGCTATAGTTATAGTCGAGAACTAGAACGCGTTTTGAATTTTTGTTGGTTTAGTACTTGTTAGTTGAAATCCGACGTTTAGAGCGTCGTGCTTTTGAGCGAGTTTTAAGAAGGAGTTTGTCATGTACGGAAGTACGTGATGACTGCCTTGAGAGTCCAGTTTCTAAAAAAAATAAATACGAGAGCTTAGAACGAACCTAAGACGTTATACGTCGAACTTATCAAGCAATTAGGATTTTCACGGCAGTTTTGCGACCCTTTCTGCAAACTGTAATAACTTCCAGCTCGTTTATCAGATTTGTGATCCGTAAATTGCAGCACGAACTAGACTTCCTAAGCTTTCTAATGGTACAGGGCTCACCCCCTGTTTCCAAATCCTCTGTTCTGGACAGCCTCCAGAGTTACTGGACTGCGCAGTGAGAATTTCAGTTTCTTGTTTTCTAAGTTGTTTAGTTCACAACTTAGTTTCTTTCGATCGTTTAAGCTGTTTTATCTAACGAATATCTCTCTTCTGACCCTAGAGTCAAACACATGACCTTGAGTGATGAAAACCAGTCGAGATCTTATATCTTATCCTTTCATTAAAGAAGTAATAAACGAGAAATTCCTTAAATCGTTCAGTGATCTACAACGTAAATCGCCTAAGTTGGTTTCTTTCCAACTTAGTTTCTTTTAATCTTTAAACTCGTATTAAGATACCGACTACCTTCTCTACTGACCTGAGAGTCGAGTATGAGATCTTCTGAGTTCAAAACGAGATTGGTACGAGTCTCGTTTTCCGTTTAAGTAAAACGAATCTAGTAAGCGTGCAAATGCCTAAAGAATGAAACAACTAAGACCTTGCTTCGTATTCTCTTTAATCGATTATCCTTTTACAAACCGTTTTTAAGTATGTTTATTTTACGATGAAGGAGGAAGCCAACTGTAGAGAAAGGACAGAAGATCCGAAGTTGGAAGTTTTGCTTTAAAGTTCTGTAAATCAAGGTGGGCTTTTATATACAAAATAAAACAAGCAATGCTCGGAAAATCTTTCTTTATCGCTTTGATATATGTGTTTTCAAAATGATATTATGGCATGAACTGTTTTATGTTTTATGTGAGTTCTCTTGTACCTATCTGAGTTAACATTCATGTTTTCCAGATTTAGAGTTAGTCTTTTTAGATTAACTAACGATCGGCTCTGAGTTAGCTGCTAAGTGCTTTCCAGAGTTAGTGCACTTTGTAACCTGTGGTGTATGTGATATCCTGTTGAGGAGTACCAGCCACGGTGAATTAGAATTGGTCAAGATTGAACGTAACATTAGTCAGAAAATGCTCGCGTGAGTGATTTATGAGAAAAAGTCAGAAAATGTTTAGTAGACACGGATTCTTTCAATAAAACTCCGATGTGCTACGTTTATGAAATGCCATATTTATCTATATTTATGATTATGATTTCGGCATCGTGCCCACTAAGTACGTTTGTACTTAGCCCTGCATTATTTTCTAAATGTGCAGGTTGAAGCGACGGTGAGCGGTGACGGTTGATGTTGAGTTAAAGGATAGAATGCTTAGTTAGAACCCTTCCGCTGCCAGACTCTGTATTTCTTTTGAGATGTACTTTTGAACAATACTTTGTAGTCTAAGTCTGTATATATGAACTTAGCTTCTTTTTGTACTTTTGTCGAGTAACCCTTAGGGATTAACTCTTTCTTATTTATATTCAAGTCTTATTCATGGTGTATCAATGTTTATCAAGTATGTTTAGTCAATTAGCCCCCTTCTTCCCCGCTTCTTTAATCCAACCCCAGTCGCACCCTGGCTTCAACCGTCCCTCGGGATTTGGGGCTGTGACATAAAATATTAGGGTTTTCGCGTCCGATAGAATTTTCGTTCGAAAACTCAGATTGAAAAACCGTCTGACTTTACATTCACTTATTTTGCGATACGAGTCTACTGGTAAAAGTCAGTTTTATTTATTTTTCCGGGTGAAATTTGGACTGTGACGTCCCGACTTTTCGATGGAATTTCAGAATTTGAATCGTTCTTTCCGACTAAGTGAAATATTCCGAAACTAATGGTCGTATCCATTTTTTTCAATAATGTGTCCGTCTAATAAAGTAATTGTTCGTTTTTAGGTTGCAGTTTTAGATCCGAAAAAATTAGATTTTGTCACGCCCCGACTCTCGAGGTGCGACTTACGAACAACAACAAACCTAAACAACTAACAACTAACTCAATTAAAGGGAACATGCTCGGGGAAAACAAAGATGGAATATAAGGCAATCGAATTTGGTTTTCAAAAGCATAATGAAATAATAACCGAGCATCTTAACTTCACTTTTAACAGGAATTCAAACAAGTAATTCATGCTGATGGGAAAGGAATTCCAACAAAAAGAGAAATCATACGAATATATACATCAAGATAAGGGATCATGTTCAACAACAATTCAAGTTACGAGCCCATCGCTCCGAATTACAAGTTAAAGAGTTACGAATTCAACAAGTATTCAAAGTCTTCGAGCACAACGCTCGGAATCAAAAACATGAGTATTAAAGTACTAGCATCAACAGACATTACTTCAAAAGGATTGCAGCGGAAACTTGCATCAATACCCAACACTTGCACGTATGAAGACGTACAAATGCCAGTCTGAAATTCAACTAAACTTAACCAACAAAACCAAACCACACCACCAAGTATCCATGCCATCGCCATCCAGTCAACCTGCATGTTTAGAAACACACGCAGGGCTGAGTACTTCGTACTCAGTGAACACAAGCCAAAACAATTGAATAAAGATGCTTCTTAAAGCTATAATAATTGAACTTGCCTTGCCGAACATCACAAGTATATAAGTAGTTTTAAAAACAGTTTACTTGTGCATGTCAAAACGTTTTCTTTAAAACAGACTGCGCAGTCAAATATCATATAATATAACAGTATGTATCATCTATCACAAATAATCTCACTGTGCCGAGAAGTAGGCCTCCTTCTCAAACACTGTGACCGGCCTAACCGAAGCAAGGCTCACAGTCACCTCAACATATACCACACGTGGATTCCTGCTTTTCACAGGATAATACATCTCATATAAATAGATGATAACACATACCAACTTCAATAAAAATGGCAAGTCAATCACATTTGAAATCATATCATAAAATTCAATAGCATAACTAATTTTCGTTGATAGTTTTTGGTTCAGAAAAGCCCACCTGACTTCCGAAGAACTAGCTAGGTGGTCTAGGGCTATTTGTCCTCGCTTAACGATCCATCCGGCTCGATCCTTCACAGTTCGACATCGATAGGAAGATAAAATATATGAAAGACGGACACAAAGGCGTTGGACTTTAACTGACGGACTTCTATTTGAGTTGTCTCTCTCTTCGCTCTAACTTTTCTAAAAGATCTCGCGTTCTCGTCCTTAAATTATTAACTCTATTCAAATTGGTTAACTTTACTACTCAATATCGTACACTTTTCTCGTTTTAATTAATAACTTCATTGTTAATATTCTATCACTCGAGTTTTCTTTCAAAGGCTTTAATCAAATCTTGGTTTACAAATCATAACTCAATCATTCAATTATTTTTCACAACATAACTAACATCATGCATTTAAACACTTATTCAATCATATAATGAATTCAAATAAATCAAACATACTTCAAGACACATTAACATGCATTCAATTTGGACCTTAAAATCTAACTCGATTATGCATTTCTTTTTATGGAGGCTTAAACTATTAATTCTAGCTTTCTTATTTATAGACAATGCTTTACTTTACATCCGTTATCTTATAAGATATTTTATAACTTTTATTCAATTAACAAAATTTCTCTTTAATTATTATTAACTCGTATAAAATTAGGATTTTCTTATTCATCTTTAATTCGATCCTCATTTCTTATCTCGACTATTGTTCATCTAATTATTATCTCGGTTTATCTTTTTATTCGCTTGGTTAGAAACAACGTATTCAATTAATTATTCAATTAATCTTCTTTCCATTTAGTTCTCGACATCTTATTTTATTCTCATTTTCTCGATCAACTTATACGAGTATCTATCTTAACTCGTCTAGTATCTTTTCTTTACTCAATTTAACTTCCTTTTTATTTCTTATCGATTAATTCTTCTTAAACTTGGTTTTCTCTATTTTTGCTTATTTCTTTAATAATTTCTTCTTTATTTGTCTTTAACTTAAGCCATTTCTTACTAAATAATTTCTTTATCTCTTGATACACATTTTTATGAATTAGCTTACTTTATTAGTTACATTATAAAAGATCTTTTTGTTGTAGTTTTAGTAAAATTTCAAGTCTTTAAATTTTAATACAAGACATTTAATTAATATATCTTTTGATACATCTTTCATTTTTTTATTCAAATTAACATTAATACATACTTAACATCCAATCTTTTTTATTATTTCTACAATTAAGTTCTTTCAAAATTTCAACATGCAAACTTATTTTCTTAACTTAAACGCATGTATAATTATACCAACATCACATACAATCATTCCATTGATCAAAACAACACTCAATCCATCAACAAAATCATCAAAATAAATTCTCTATTTTCTTCAAAATTCTCGGCACACACATGTATATTTTGTGCAATTTATTTCTCAATTTTTCATGCATATAATTTCATTCTCAACATGATAAAAATAACAAATCAAGCATCATAATAATAATAACTCAAAGAATTCATATTTTTCCTATTTTTACTAAAATTTTCGGTATTTATCCAATTTTTAGGGTTTTAAATTCTTTCTCTTCTCTTAATTCACCGATTAATATCTAATGCTCGATTCTCCTAACGAATTCTTCTCACTCGATTAGCACATGCATATCCTAAGTTTGCCTAAACATAAATTAAATAACATGCATGCATAGATCTTTCTTTTAGGACTTAAAGACATACATATTTACAACTAATCAAATGAATTTCATACTTAATTAAATGGGAATCCTTCTCTTGGCTCTTGGAATTGAAATGGATGGAAATGGTAGCTTCAAAGCTTGAACTTGAAAAGAAGAAGGAAATCTTCTTGAATCCTCAAAGAAAAAGAAATAACATGGGATTAATCATCCATAGGGTTTAAGAATTAAAATAAAGAAAAGTGTTGGATGATTCTTGAATTTAACTTCAAGAACTTGGAAGATTCTTACCTTTCTTTGAAAATATGGATGAAATGGATGGAGATTGATAACTTCTACTTCATTTTCATGGATGGAGAGTTTGAATCCATGGTTGCATGTGAAGAAAAATCAAGGTATGAGGGAGAGAGGGAGATTGCCGAGAGAGAGAGAGCTTGGGAGAGTTTGAGAGATTGTTTTCTTTCTTGCTTGGGAGAGAGAGAGAGATCGAAATGAGAGAGAGAGGTGGAGTGAATGTATTTAGTCTCCCTTCTTGTCTTAGGTGAGTGAAATTGAAATCCAACATAGGGAATAAAGTGCACTTGTTGGAAGTTGTAGTAAGACATGACTTGATAGGTGATGTGATATTAACTTGCATGCAAACTTTAGGTAATACCATGCATAAGACATAATCATGATGTTTTAGTCTTGGAAATTGAAGGATGATGGGAGAGGAGGTGTGAGGTGGCGTGAGAGGGAGAGAGGTGGATGACACGTGTCGTCGTCGTGTCGTTACGGGTATTAATTATCCGGTCGTAAAGGTTTTCCGGATAAAATGATTCGTATTAATTCCATTTTGTTTTCTTAACGGGTCTAACCTCTTCTCGTTTCACTTTTGACACTAACTCATCCCAATCCTATTTCACGTTTCAAATTAAAAGATTAAAGGTTTCGATCTTTTTAGTCCTTTAAATCTTAAAAGAATTTAATCGGCTTATTAATCCGTTTATTAATCATTTTAAAGACTAATGTTGTAATGCCCCGTAAATTCCTTACGTTCTTAATATTTAAAGTTAATTAAATAAATGGCTTTGCACGCCTAAGTTTACAAGTTTTGAATTCTAAGGCTAACGGTCGAATCCATTATTAAAAATAAATTACGGGAGTCAGCTAGATGACTACTGTATTTAAGGGTTAGAACGTACGAAAAGTTCTTAGTTTGTAAACTAAGAACGGAAAACCGTTTAATTTTTACGTTTACAAAATCGCGATACGAATACGTCGAGAAAGTTTGTTTTTTTTTGTTTTTCCGGACAAAACTCGGACATTATCGTCCCGAGTTTTAGTTAAAATAAATTTTGTAAATTTATTTTCTAATTAAGATCATACGTTAGAATTTTTAAATCAAATCGAATCGCGACGATTTTGTACCGAACAACGTTTTTCATCGTTCGTTTTTCCGTAACGTCGGATCGCGCCGGAAAACCCGTAACCCTCAAAAATTGCTGCATGGGCAGCCGACACCTCATCTCCTTGGTGGAGGAATGCATGTTGACTTTGTTTAGTTTAGTGACACCTTAACTACACTTTTCATGTTTTTCAACAAGTTCATCATAACCAAAACTTGAACAAAACAAATCCTTTCCTTCTCTCTCCCCAACCATCGGCTGCACTACCCTTTCCATCTCCATTTTCTTCATCTTCTCCACCTCTATCCACCATTGAAGACACCTTCAAAGCTTGAAGAAAGAACACAAGTCCTTAATCATCCATTCAAACACCATACATCCTTAGTTAAATCTTAAGGTAATGATCTTCTCCACAACTCCATCCATTTAGTTTTCTTTTCTTTTCTTTTTCTTCTTGTTCAAAAATTTAGAAGTTTGGAATGGATATTTTGATCTTAGAATAGTGTAATTGGATGTGTTAGATAGATTAATTGGAGATTAAAATGGAACAAAAATAAGAAACCTAACGTCTATGTTAATGCAGAATTTTTTGGGAAAATAGTAGGATTTTTGTTTTTCTTCTTTTGATCATGGATTCTTGCTTAATAGATGTTTAATTAGGGTATGGAATGAAAAAGGATTGAAAGCCCTATGTGTTTGTAAGTTTTCAATTAGGATTTTGGATTGAATTTAGGGATTTTATGCATGTTAGTTGTTTTTGGAATTGCAATTGATTAATGGATAATATAAGATGTTGATTAGTGAATATATGTTGTTAATTGGAGAAGAAAATCATCCCCTTAACATATGTTTAAAACCAGAAAATTATAGAGTAATTGGGGGTTTATACATGTTTGATATAAGTGATCATTTGTTAGTTGATTTATGTTGCAAATCATGTTAGTTGATAATAGAAATTAAATGAGAATTTTCTATAAATGTTTAGTGAAACATAAGAGGCAAAGATCACCATATAAACTGAGTTATAATGATGTTAAGATGTGTTTGCATGCATGAAAATGATTCACGTTAGACGTAGTTTAACGTCGTAAAATTTGAATAGAATCCGACAACTTTTGAAAAATCGCGTAAGAGACGAACTTTTAGTTGTAACTAATAATCGAGAAGTCGGATGAAAATTCTAAGTTGATATTATTGTTTATGATGAAATTTTGGAACATCTTTCTAGTTGACGTCATAAGCTTTCGAGTTAATCTAATATGGGTTATAGTTATAGTCGAGAACTAGAAGACGTTTGGATTTTCTTTGTTGGTTTAGTACTTGTTAGTTGGAATAAGACGTTAGAACGTCGTGCTTTTGAGCGAGTTTTGAGAAGGAGTTTGTCACGTACGGAGTTACGTGATGACTGCCTTGAGAGTCCAGTTTCTAAAAAAAATGAATACGAGAGCTTTGAACGAACCTAAGACGTTATACGTCGAACCTTCAAGCAATTAGGGTTTTCGCGGCAGTTTTGCGACCCTTGCCGGAAACTGTAATATCTTCCAGCTCGTTTATCGGATTTGTGATCCGTAAATTGGAGCACGAACTAGACTTCCTAAGCTTTCTAGTGGTACAGGGCTCGCCCCCTGTTTCCATGTCCTCTGTTCTGGACAGCCTCCAGAGTTACTGGACTGTGCAGTGAAATTTCAGTTTCTTGTTTTCTAAGTTGTTTAATTCACAACTTAGTTTCTTTCAAACGTTTAAGCCGTTTTTAGCTAACGAACATCTCCCTACTGACCTTAGAGTCAAGTACAGGACCTTGAGTGATGGAAACCAGTCGAGATCTTATCTTTTATCCTTTCATTAAAGAAGTAATAAACGAGAAATTTCATAAGTCGTTCAAAAAACTAAAATGTAAATCGCCTAAGTTGATTCTTTCCAACTTAGTTTCTTTTAATCTTGAAAGTCGTATTAAGATATCGACTATCTTCTCTACTGACCCGAGAGTCGAGTATGAAATCTTACGAGTTCTAAACAAGATTAGTACGAGTCTCGTTTCCCGTTTAAGTAAAACGAATCTAGTAAGCGTGCAAATGCCAAAAGAATAAAATAACTAAATCTTTCTTCGATTCTCTTTCTTCGATTATTCTTTTGCGAAACGTTTTTAAGTATGTTTATTTTACGATGAAGGAGGAAGCCAACTGTAAAGAGAGGACAGAAAATCAAAAGTTGGAAGCTTTTGCTTATAAGTTCTGTATTTTACAAGGTGGGCTTTTATATATAAATAAAACGAGCAATGCTCGGAAAATCTTTCTTTATCGCTTTGATATCTGTGTTTTCAAAGTGATATTATGGCATGAACTGTTTTATGTTTTTATGTGAGTTCTCTTGTACCTATCTGAGTCAACATTCGTGTTTTCCAGATTTAGAGTTAGTCTATTTTAGATTAACTAACGATCGGCTCTGAGTTAGCTGCTAAGTGTTTTCCAGAGTTAGTGCACTTTGTAACCTGTGGTGTATGTGGTATCCTGTTGAGGGGTAGCCAGCCACGGTGAATTAGTTTTGGTCAAGATTGAACATAGCATACCTGAAAATACTCGGCCGAGTGATTTATGAGAAAAAGTCAGAAAATGTTTAGTAGACACGGATTCTTTCAATAAAACTCCGATGTGCTACGTTTATAAAATGCCATATTTATCTATATTTATGATTATGTTTTCGGCATCGTGCCCACTAAGTACGTTTGTACTTAGCCCTGCATTGTTTCTAAATGTGCAGGTTGAAGCGACGGTGAGCGGCGACGGTTGATGTTGAGTTAAAGTATAGGATGCATAGTTAGAACCCTTCCGCTGCCAAGCTCTGTGTTTCTTTTGAGATCACTTTTTGAACAATACTTGTAGTCAATGTCTGTAATATGAACTTAGTTTCTTTTGTATTTTTGTCGAGTAATCCTTAGGGATTAACTCTTTCTTATTTATGTTAAAGTCTTATTCATAGATTATCGATGTTTATCATGTATGTTTAGTCGGTTAGCCCCCTTCTTCCCCGCTTCTTTAATCCAACCCCAGTCGCACCCCGGCTTCTGCCGTCCCTCGGGATTTGGGGTTGTGACAAATGCCTCATTTCTCTTCTCAATTCTCAGATAAGTTCTTACCCTATCTCAGTGATCTTAAAAGAAATTCTAGGTTCGAAGGTTCTAATCCAATTCTATTCTAGTCTCGTCGGTGTAAACATATTTCTCGGCGATTAACGTTATGTTATCTCAAACAAACAAACTTCTCGAGATTTTTCCGGAATTTAATCTCATACTCATTTTCATATAAACAACTCAACAAGCATATCATATCATCATCATCTCAGGTAAATAGAACAGATAAATTCACACAAGATTCACAAGGCAATTTAAACGTTTTATTCAAATCTCTTTGATTAGAAAAGAAAAATTTTACTCCTAAATTCTCATCTTTGAACTTACTCGGTTAATTAGACGCTCTCTAAAGGTATAAGAACTCGAGGTATCACAGATTTAAAATTAATATCTAGATATTTACTTAAATAGTCAAACCTCCTTACTTTGCTATAAATAGCACCCTTGGTCATCTTTTTCTCTCATTTCTTCCTCTCCATAACCGCTCCCCCCATCTCTCTCTCTTCTCTCTCTCTTATTCTTCATCTTCAAGTGTGTTCATCAAGTTCTTCAAGCATTCAAGCTTTCGTAACTTAATCATCTACCGATCGATTTCAAATCCGAGTTCATATTTGGAAAGGTGAGAGTCTCCTCTTCACTTCTATCCGAACAAAATCTCATTCGCTTAATATTGAAAATTTCGAAAATTTTAAGAGAGGAAGAAGATGATGTTCTAAGTTATAACTTGATTATGTATGCTTAGAAATAGATTTCCATGGTTAGAATCAAGTGAAAATCATCCCCCCATATTCTTTATGAATACCGAAAATTTAGAGGATAGGGTTTGATGTTTTAATTTCATGATTTTAGATGATTGATTGGTAGATTATCACTCTAGGTATTGATATAGTGATGTAGGAATTGTTTTGGAATTTTCTAAAAATAAAAATGAAAGTGTAAGAGATGAAGAAGCATGAGTTTGGATGAGTAAATGTTATGATATTGATGATATGATTTGATATTTATGATGTAGGAAGCATGTAGTTCAACATAGATTTAATTTAGATTTTTCTAAAAATAAAAACTAAATCGTTGGAGACGAAGAATCATCGATAGAATTAGTTTCGATAATGATATAAATTTATGGTTTGCATATTAGTTAATCTATGTAGTTAATGATGATAATTGAAAAGTTTGAACGAAATCTAAGAACGTCGAACTTTTCGTAAGAGATGAAGAGTCGATCGTAATCGTCGATAGGAAAATCGAACGAGAAAACTAATTGAATATTAGTAAGTTGTTAGTATGGTAGGTTAGTTGTTGAATTAATTGAGAATTAACTAACAACTTTGGAAAACGAGTTCTTAGACCGATATAAATGACGTGGATTAGTTAAGTAATGATTTATAATGATGTTAATGCATTAAGATGTTCATTTCTAAGTAAGATGATGATAGAAACTAATTTGATTTGATTTGAATTAGTAAAACTTCAAGAAATGAAAAAAGTAAGTAAGTACGTAAAAGAAGAAATAAGGAATCGAGACCTTATATGTTGATTGATTTGAGTTCGTAGTTGATTAATAAGTAGGAACGAAGTTGATGAAGATTTCATATAGGTTATGAAATAGAAAATAGAAGTTGCATATTAAAATTGAATTGAAGTTGAAATGGAAATTCTAAGTATAAAATGATTGGTTGAAAAGACGAGAAGTAATCGCCGTAGTTTTAATCGAGGTGTAATACCCTAGAATTTCCGTACAGTCTTAAAATTTTAAAGTTAATAATAAAAATGGCTTTGCACGCCTAAGTTTACGATTTTGAATTCTAGAACCAACGGTGAAATCCGTTTCCAAAAATTAATTACGGAAGTCAGTTAGATGACTACTGTATTTAGGGTTAGCGCGTACAAAAACTTTTTAGTTCTGGAACTCAGAACGGAAAACCGTCTGATTGTTACATTCACGAAATCGCGATACGAACTCGCCCGAGAAAGTTCGTTTTTATGATTTTCCGGACGAAACTCGGACTATGTCGTCCCAAGTTTTTGTCAGAATTAAGTTTTTAAAATTTATTTTTCCGATTAAGTATAATACGTTAGAATTTTCGGTCGAATCGGAATTTGACGATTTTGTGCCGAGCTTCGTTTTTCGTCGTTCGATTTCCGTAACGTCGTATCGCGCCGGAAAAGCGCGTAATTTCTTCTTTTCCCTCTCTTGGCCGACATTACACACTCTCTTATACATGATATTTCATTTCTTTATAGTATTTATCCCAATGACTCACCATAGATATTTTTATATCACTTTACACCTATTAACCTAAAGTAATAACATAACAATTTAGTCATCTCCCTCACTTACTCTCTCCCTCATTTTCGAACACACACACATCTCCTCTCTCTCTTTGTTCTTCCATCACCATTGAAGACCTTAAGTTCTGGGACAAGAAATTCTTCACAAGTCTCTAATCCTTCATCGAATCTTCTAACTTCCTTTAGTAATTTTCAAGGTATTTATCTCCTCTCTAATTCTATCCATTCCAAATCCATTTATTTTAATTTTTCATATGGATCGAAAACTATAGATGTTGGATTTAGATGATTTGATCTCTAATTAGTGTAATAGGATGGATTAGTTATGGATCTATGATTAAAATTGAAAGAAAATCCAAGAACCCTAATTCCTTCTATGTACCGAAAATTAGGGCTTTCTATTAGGATGATGAAATTCTTCAATTAGTTGGATAATCATGCTTAGGAGGTGTTCAATTAGTGATTAGAACAAAAAGAAATCGAAACCCCTATGATATTGAAGAGGACCGATTTTAGGGCTAGGGTTTGAATTGGGGTTTTCAAATTAATGGTGTAATTAGACTTGTAATTGTTTAATTGATGTTATAATAGTGTGATAAAGGGATTAATGTTGTTAATTGATGAAGAAAATCAACCCCCCCCCCCTCATGCATGTTAATACCGGTTTTTTTTTTTAGAAATTGGGGAATTTCATGTAGCTTGTTTTATTGATGATTTGTTGATGAAATAATGTTCCTAATGATGTTAGTTGATAATAGGAATTATTTGAGAATTTTCTAAAATTATTAATAAAGTCGTAAGAGACAAAGAATCCCATTTAAGTTGAGATTAAGTAATGATATGAAGTGATGATATGTATAATAATGGATCTCGTTAGATGTTGATTGATGTCATAAAATTTGAACGAATTCCGATAACTTTTGAAATCTCGTAAGAGACGAACAAGTGGTCGTAATTAATAATCGAGAAGTCGAGTAAGAATTCTAACTTGATAATAATGTTTATTATGGACTAAGGAACGACTTTGTAGTTGACGACATGAGCATTCGGATTAGTATAATATGAGTTGTAGTTATAGTCGAGAACTAGAAACGAGAAATGTTAACTTGATTTTGGTTTAGTAATTGGTAGTTGAGACGACGATGTTTAGAACATCGTGCTAATGAAACGAGTTTTGAAAAGGAGTCCTTCACGTACGGGAGTACGTGTTGACTGCCTTGAGAGTCCAATTTTGTGAGAAATCGAGTACGAGAACTTAGAACGAACTTAGGAAGTTATACGTCGATTCTATCGAGCAACTAGGGTTAACCGCGGCAGTTTTGCGACCCTTTTCGGAAACTGTAATATCTTTTAGCTCGTTTATCGGATTTGAGATCCGTAAATTGGATCGTAAACTAGACTTTCCAAGCTTTCCAATGGTATAGGGCTCATCCCCTGTTTCCAAATCCTCTTTTCTGGGCAGCCCCCAGAACTACTTCCTTGTGCAGTGATTTTTCAGGATTTATTTTACTAAGTTGTTTTCTTCGCAACTAAATTTCTTTCGATCGTTTAAGACATAATAAGTTAACGACTACTCTCTCTACTGACCTAAGAGTTGAGTATGAGACCTTTCAAGTTTTAAACGAGATTTGTCCAAGTCTCGTTCCCATTTAATTAAAATGAAACTAGTAGCGTGCAAATGCCTAAAGAAATGAAACGACTAAAACCTAATTCGAATTTCTATGTTTGATTATCTTTTACGACCGATTTTAAAGTGTTATTATTTTACGATGAAGGAGGAAGCCAGCAGTAAGGAAAGGACGGAAGATCAGGAGATCGGAAGCTAGTACTTAGTTCTGTAAACACTAAGGTGGGCTTTTATATATAAAATAAAAGGAGCAATGCTCGAAAACTTTTCTTTATCGCTTTGATATTTGTGTTTTCAAAGTGATAATTATGGCATGAACTGTTTTATGTTTTATGTGAGTTCTCTTGTACCTATCTGAGTTAACATTCGTGTTTTCCAGATTTTAAGAGTTAATCTAAATAGGTTAACTAACGATTGGCTCTGAGTTAGCTATTAAGTGCTTTCCAGAGTTAGTGCACTTTGTAACCTGTGGTGTATGTGGTATCCTGTTGAGGGGTAACCAGCCACGGTGAATGAGAATTGGTCAAGATTGAATGTAACATACCAGAAAATGCTCGGCCGAGTAAATTGTGAAAATAAGTCAGAAAATGTTTAGTAGGCACGGGCTAATTTTAAATAAAACCCCAATGTGCTACAAATTATGAAATGCCAAATTATCTATACTTATGATTATGGTTTCGGCATCATGCCCACTAAGTACTTTTGTACTTAGCCCTGCATATATTTTCTAAATGTGCAGGTTGAAGCGACGAGAGCGGCGGTGGTTAAAGTTGAGTTGAGAAGTTAGGATGCTTTAGCTATGACTTACTTTTCGCTGCAAAACTCTATGTCTTTTGAGAACATGTACATTATTAAATCACTGTAGTATAAGTCTGTAATCTTGAACTTAGATACTTTCGAGTACTTTTGTCGAGTAATCCTTCGCGATTAACTCTTCCTTTATAATAGTCAAGTCATGTTCATTGAATGTATGTTGTCATTTATGTATGTTTAGTTAGTCAGCCCCCTTCTTCCCCGCTTCTTTAATCCAATCCCAGTCGCACCCCGGCTTCTACCGTCCCTCGGGATTTGGGGCTGTGACACGAGGAACGAGAAAGTATTCACGTTAGATAAGCATGAGACTTGACAGTAATATGATAGAAATTTCATGCTCATAAAGGTTGTATAGCATTGATCGAACCTAGGGAATCGTGCGTCGAGTTTTACGAGCGATTAGGGTTTTTCGGCAGTTTTGCGACCCTTCACGGAAAAGGCCATAACTTTTAACTCATTTAACAAAATCGAGATCCGTAAATTGGAAAGTAAACTAGACATCCGTGTCTTTCTTTTGGTATCAAGAACATTCCCTGTCTCGAAGTATTCTGTTCTACAGAGGCCCCAGACTTACTGCCTTGTGCAGAAAATTTCCGAAACTCATTTTCTTAAGTTGAATTCTTTTCAACTTGATTCTTTAAGAACTTTTAAGTCGTTAAGAGTTATCGACTTCTGTTATTAACTAATTTAATTGTCGAGTAAAGAACCGAGTTAGTTCTAAATGAGATGTGTTCGAGTCTCTTTTCTTCGTTAATCAGGAGAGATTGGTTAAAGTGCAAATGCCTAAAAGACTTAACCGAATTCGTTTTTCTTTTTCTTTAATCGTCTTGATCGATTACTAAAGTTTGCATATTTGTGATAAAAGAAGGAAGTCGGAGTTGAAGACAGGACGAAAGACAGAAGGTTAAAGTTTGTTCTGTAAACGGTTGAGGTGGGCTTTTCTATATATCAAATAAAATGAGCGATGCTCGAAAATGTTTATCTACTGCTTTGATAAGTGTATTTTCAAAGTGATTATCAGTGCATAAAATGATTTGTTTTATGTGAGTTCCTTTGTGCCATTCTGAGTTAGCCAACTGCTTTCCAGAATTATGAGTTAGCCGACTGCTAACTAAATCGATCGGACTCTGAGTTAGCCGACTGCTTTCCAGAGTTAGTGTACACGGTAGCCAGTGTGTGTGGTACCCTATTGAGGGGTAGCCAGCCACGGTGAGGAACGTGCGTGGAAGAAGTTAACTCTTCTCCGGCGTTAAAATGGGCAAGTTGAACGTAACATCTATCAGAAAAATGCTTGATCAAGCTATATTATGAAAAGAGGAAAATGTTTACTAAGCATGGGCCTTTGATGAAAAACCCCGATGCGTTACTTTTTGAGATGCCTGATTAATCGATACTCTTATGATATGTTTTCGGCAATGCGCCCACTAAGTATGTTTATACTTAGCCCTGCATGTATTTATAAATGTGCATGTTGAGTGACGGAAGCGGCGGAGGTTGAGTTGAGTTGTATATAGGAAAGAAGATCAGTATGTCAGTTCTACGTTATTCCACTGCAAAACTATTTCATTTTGAATGTGTAACTTTCGGTCTAAGTTTTGTACTTTAAACTTAGTTTCTTTTTTGAACAACTCTGTCGAGCGATCCTTCGAGATCGACTCTCTTTTATTCAATAAAGTCAAGTTCATAGTATTTATATTGTTTATAAATGTCAATTTAATCAGTAAATCCCCCTTTCTTCCCCGCCTCTTAAATCCAATCCCTAGTTGCACCCCGACTTTTCCGTCCCTCGGGATTTGGGGCTGTGACAGAGTGGTATCAGAGCAATCGTTTCTGCTTTGTACCTGAGTCTTCTTTTGAGAAATTAAAGTTTAGTTTGTATCACTAGACTTAAGAGTGTAGTTACCAATTCAACCGAAAGAAAAAAAAAGTTTCAGAAGTATTGTTCTTTTTACAGAAAGTTTATAATTGAAGTATGAGATATACTTATGTTGAGTACTAACTATGAATTGATTGAAGTATGATAGTTATACTTTTGCTGAATAAAAGTATGAACTGATTAAGTATGATTGTTATACCTTTGTGATATTAGATGAAATTATGTGAGTTATAATTTCTTTTGATTGAGATACTTGTCAACATAAGATGGTTGAATTATTTTATTGGGATTATTTAAGTTATAATTCCTTATTATCGAGATGTATGTTGGCCTTAGAGAAATATAGCGTTTTTAAAGGCCTTTCCAATTTCTTTGAGAACATAGAGCTATTAAGAAGCGCGAGTCATTTCCGAACAAAATAACTCAAAATATGCGATCAGAATGAGAAGGACAGAACCTATTATAGATGAATGTCACATACGTATAAGTGACATGAACAAAGTCTCTTTGGAGTCGACTTGTTTTAATATTAAGAACCGTTAAGAGTATTCTTCAAGAAGACTAAGAAGTCTAAGCTAAGATGATTAAGGTAAGTTAAGATGGTTAAGGTAAGCTAAGAACCATTAAGAGTTTGTATGCAATTTGAGAAATTGCTAGATGCTTAAGGTAAAGATTGAAAAAAAAAAAAATAAGTATGTGGGTGGCCTAAAGCGAAGGGTTAATGAAAAAAATTATTGATTTCCTTAGTTTCAAAATGCCGCCAAGAGTAGCGAATAACAGAGGAGGACCTGGTAGGCCTAGGGGACGAAGTGCGTCAAGCACAAGGTGAAAGGGAAGAGGAACAAGAACGCCATGAAAATTCTCCATCACCCAGTCATAAATTAGTTGATACCAGAACTTCACATTCTTTTATTACTAGAGCTCGTATAGACACTATAGGAATAAAACCAAAGCGCGCTAATCATAAATTGAGAGTAACCACGCCCTCAGGAGAGAAATCAACACCGCTTCTTTTGTTTGCTCAAACCTAGAATTTAACTTAGGATCTTCTAAGGTTGTAGTGAACAAATCTGAATACGATAAATATAATCCTTGGAATGGATTGGATATACGAGCAACTACGCAACGATTTTCTGCCGCGAGAGAAAGATTTCCTTCAATTAGCCTGAGAAGAACCCTACAAATTTTCATAGAATACCGATGGGTGAACGGATGTCTATAATATCTGCACTACAAAGACGAAATATGGAATAAATTCCTAAAGAAATGGAATATAGCTTAAAGAATAACTTTTCTGGAAACTAAGTTCCAGTTGTCGTCGCTAGAATCGGGCGATCGATGGAAAAATTTAATCAGGCTTTGTGCTTGACTCCTAATAATCTATATGATTTTCTTCGTAGAGTTCGGTCAAGGCAAACCCTACTGAAACACGATATGAAAAGAAAACGAAATGACGTGACATGAATGATGTCATTTTAAGTTACTTACACGTAAGTAACGTTCACTTATTTCATTTGGCTTTGATTCCCTTTATTCTATCTTCGTTGTCTCGTTCATATCTTTCTTAACTTGAAGCCGATGCTTCTCAAACGTCTAATCGTTTCCTCCGTTTACTAATACGATTTACCGAATCATTTTTATTTCATTTTCCTTGCAGGAAATTCTTGTTTGGATTTTTAAAACAAAGATCGACTTTGCCGAATCTTTATTCATGTCACTTAACGCACGTGACATTCATCAATAGAAGTCCTTCTCGTGTTGGGGATCTCCTTTCGAAATCATTTCAAAATAACGTTTCTTAAAAACGTCTAAGTTCTCGAAGAACCGGAAAGATCTTAGGTTTCGAGTCTATGTTCTCATTGAACCGGGAAAAATCCCTAGATTCCTTCTAGGTTCTCGTGCCAGGGTATTCTTTTTGAAATAAAAGAAATTATTGCGCAATTAATTTCACATAAGATAGTACTCGTACTATCACATAATCACATAAACAAGTCAAAGTATAAAAATTATACTTTCATAAAATTCTTATTTGGCACAATTGTCATTCTTTACTCATTGAATACTTGTTCATAAATTTCTTATTTAAAAGAAATCACATCATTAAAAAAAAATTCTTTCTTTTTTCTCATTGAGTCGACGTAGCGGGAGGTTAAGTTGACATCTACATTCTCAATCTTAGTGTCATAGCCTAACTCCTATCTTTTACTTGAAAGAATACTCTGATCTAGAGTAAATACAAATACTCTATCCTATGACTCGAAAGAAGACTCGATATAGAGTACGAATGAATACTCGATATTATTACTCGAAGGAAGACTTGTATACAAATACCACTCTGTGGCATTACTAGAAGGAATGACTCATACTAGAAAAGAATGACTCATAACCATAGCAGGAAACGAACTACTGCTCCGATACCACTCCGTGGTATCACTAAAAAGAATGACTCGGACTAAAAGATTGACTCGTAACCAGAGCAGGAAACGAACTACTGCTCTGATACCACTCTGTGGTATCACTAAATAGAATGACTCGGACTAGAAGATTGACTCGTAACCAGAGCAGGAAACGAACCTCTGCTCTGATACCACTCTGTCACAACCCCAAATCTCGAGGGACGGCAGAAGCCGGGGTGCGACTGGGATTGGATTAAAGAAGCGGGGAAGAAGGGGACTTACTAATTAAACATACATAAAAGACATCATACATTCAATGAACAAGACGTTACTATTAAAAAGGAAGAGTTAATCACGAAGAATTACTCGACAGAAAGTACTCGAAAGCATCTAAGTTAAAGATTATAGACTTAAACTACAGTGATGCACCAAATGTACATAACGTCAAAAAGGTCTAGAGTTTTGCAGCGGAAAGTAGGTTATAAGCTAAAGCTTCCTAACAGCTCGACTCAACTTCAACCACCGCCGCTCTTGTCGCTTCAACCTGCACATTTAGAAAACATATGCAGGGCTAAGTATGAAAGTACTTAATGGGCACGTTGCCGAAAATATAAACATAAGTATAGATAATCTGGCATTTCATAATTTGTAGCACATCGGGATTTTATTTAAAATAGCCCGTGTCTACTAAAACATTTTCTGACTCATTTTCACAATTTGGCTTGATCAAGCACTTTTATAGATGTTACGTTCAGATCTTGACCAATTCTCATTCACCGTGGCTGGTTACCCCTCAACAGGATACCACATACACCACAGGCTACAAAGTGCACTAACTCTGGAAAGCATATAGCTAACTCAAAGCCGATCGATAGTTAACAATCCTAGCGGTTAACTCATAATTTCTGGAAAACACGAATGTTAACTCAGATAGGTACAAGAGAACTCACATAAAATGTAAAACAGTTCATGCCATAATTATCACTTTGAAAACACTATTATCAAAGCGATAAAGAAAGGTTTTTGAGCATTGCTCGTTTTGTTTCATATATAAAAGCCCACCTCGATGATACAGAACTACTAAACAGGTTCCCGTTCTTCTGTTCTTCGGTCCTTTCCTTAGTGCTGGCTTCCTCCTTCATCATAAAATAATCACACTTTAAATTCGGTCGTAAAAGATAATCGAATATGGAAATTCGAATTAGGTTTTAGTCGTTTTGTTTCTTTGGGCATTTGCACGCTACTAGTTTTCTTTTAGTTTAAACGGGAACGAGACTTGAAAAAATCTCGTTTAGAACTCAAAAGGTTTCATACTCGACTCTTAGGTCAGTAGATAAGATAGTCGTTAACTTATTACGGCTTAAACGATCGAAAGAAACTAAGTTGCGAAAAAAACAACTTAGGAATTCAAGTTCTGAAATTTCACTGCACAATGCAGTAGTTCTGGGGACTGCCCAGAACAGAGGAATTGGAAACAGGGGACATGCCCTGTACCGTTAGAAAGCTTGGGAAGTCTAGATTACTCTCCACTTTACGGATCTCAAATCCGATAAACGAGCTAAGAGATATTACAGTTTCCGGGAAGGGTCGCAAAACTGCCGCGGCTAACCCTAGTTGCTCGATAAAATCGACGTATAACTTCCTAAGTTCGTTCTAAGTTCTCGTACTCGATTTCTCATGAAACTTCACTCTCAAGGCAGTCAACACGTACTCCCGTACGTGAAGAACTCCTTTTTAAAACTCGTTTATAACCACGACGATCAAACCTCGTCGTTTCAACTACCATTTACTAAACCAACAACAAGTTAACATTTCTCGTTTCTAGTTCTCGATTATAACTACAACTCGTTATTTAACAATCCGAAAGCTCATGTCGTCAACTACAAAGTCGTTCCTTAGTCCATTATAATCATTATTATCAAGTTAGAATCCTTACTCGACTTCTTGATTATTATTTATGTCCACTTGTTCGTCTCTTACAAGATTTCAAAAGTTATCGGAATTCGTTCATTTTCTACGTCATTAATCAACATCTAACGAGATTCATTATTATATACATCATCACCTCATATCATCAACCAATCTCGATTTATTCCTAAATTCTTGTCTCTTATGATTTCATTAACATTTTTAGATTAATTTCAAATAATTCCTATTATCAACTATTACCATTAGAAACCATAATTCATCAATGTATCATCAACTTAATCAAGCTACATGAAAAACCTCCAATTCCTCATAATTTTCGGTATCAACAATAAATTAGGGGAATTGGTTTACTTCTTTAATTAACTCCATTTATCCATCTATCAAACTTATACAACTACAATTAATCAATGATCATACTATTTCAACATCAATTGAGAAATCAAGTGAAACCCTAGCCCTAAATTTCGGTCCTCATTAGAATCTTAGGGCTTTTCATTTCTACTTGTTTAATTCACAAATTAAACTACTCTTAAGTCTAATTACACCATCAATTGAAGAATCAAATCATCCTAATGAGAAGCTCGAAATTTTCGGTATTAATTAGGTTTTAGGGTTCTTGATTTTCTTTCAATTTTGTCCATAGATATCATATCCAACACATCTAATTACACTAATTAAAGATCAAAACATCTAATCTACTTCACCAACAAAATCGATCAACATGAGAAAAGAAAAGAAATGAAATCCAATTGGATAGGATAAGAGAGGAGGAGATTACCTTAAACTTTAATGAAAGAAGTTAGAAGATTCGATGGTTGGATGATGAACTTGTGGAATTTTTCTTGCCCAAAGCTTGAAGATCCAACAATGGTGGAGAGAAAAATGGGAGAGAGAGATGTATATGTGTGTGGCGGCAATGAGGTGGTGTTGGGGGGATGATGGTGATGACTAAGTTAATTAGAAAGTAACTACATTAGGTGTCCAAAAATAAAAATATCCAAGTGGTGAGTCATAAGGTGGAAACCATATAAAATGAAATATCAAGTGTAAGAGAGAGGAGTGAGGTCGGCTAAGGTGGAGAGATTAGGAGAAATACGCGTTTTTTCGGCGCGATATGACGTTACGGAAATCGAAAGACGAAAAATGTAGCTCGGCACAAAATCGGCAAATTCCGATTCGACCAAAAATTCCAACATATTTAACTTATTCGGAAAGTAATATTTAAAAACTTAATTCCGACAAAAACTCGGGACGTCACAGTCCGAGTTTCGTCCGAAAAATAAAAAAAATGAACTTTCTGGGGCGAGTTCGTATCGCGATTTTCTGAATGTAAAAATCAGACAGTTTTCCGTTCTGAGTTCTAGAACTAAAAAGTTTTTGTACGCGATAACCCTAAATACAGTAGTCATCTAACTGACTTCCGTAATTTATTTTCAGAAACGGATTTCACCGTTGGTTTTAGAATTCAAAATCGTAAACTTAAGCATGCAAAGCCATTTTTATTATTTACTTTAAATTTTTAAGACTGTACGGAAATTCTGGTGTAATACCCCAGACTTATTCTACAATCTTTAAAAATGAAAGTTATTAATAATTATGGCTTTGCACGCTTAAGAACATGAAATTAAATTCTATGATTTACGGTGAAATCCGTTTCCGAAAATAATTTCCAGAAATCGGACGAACGACTACTGTATTAGGGTTTTCGCGTCCGTTAAGTTTTTCGCCCGGAAACTCGGAATCGAATTCCGTCAGAATTTACATTCACTTTTTCTTCGAGACGAGTTCACCGGAGAAAGTTAATTTTTATGATTTTCCGGAAAAATTTTGTACTGTGACGTCCCGACTTTTTCTCGATTTTTGAAAAAATGAATTAGGTTTTCCGAGTACGTAAATTATTTCGAATCTAACCGACGAATTAAATTTCGTCAATTCCGTAACTAACTAGGAAAGTATTTCTCGACTTTTAAAACGGCGTTTAAGAGCCGGAAACGAGTTATTTCGATAAATTTTTCCCTCGCCAAACGTCTCCTTAGCGAGTCACTATGTTTATTAGATATTTTCCTCTACTTTATGAGTCACCCTTGTGACTCATCACCCTCCCCCTTATCTCCCCCATGTCCGCCATTTTCCCATCTCCTCTCTCCCTCATTTTCTTCTTCATCATCCTCCATTGAAGCAACTCTCAAGCTCCTTCCAAGATCAATACTCCTCCGTCTACCTATCAAATCCAAATCCGAGTTCATAAGACGAAAGGTAAGAGCTTCACCTTCCTTTTGAACCGAACAAACCTTATCTTCCCCATCTTTTATTTTTTTCGAAAATTAGGGGATTGGATTAGCATGTGATTTCTTGTTCGATACATGTTCTAGGATGATTAGAATCGAGTTCTACGGATCAAATCATGAAGAAAAATCAAGAACCCTAACCCCTAATTAGTACCGAAAATTTTCAGATTTGGGGCTTCTGATTCGTGCTCGATTTCTTTGTCGATTGATTGTTAGATTAGTGTTTCTTATGTTGTTAATTGATCGTATGAATTGTTTTAGATTTTTCTAAAAATAAAATCCAAAACCTAAGAGACGAAGAAGGCTCGATTTAGGTTAGTAAATGTTATGATATGCTCGATTGGTTGATGGAAATGAGTTATACGATGCATGAGGATAAATATATATTAAATTGAGATTTTTCTAAAAATAAAACGAAAAGTGTAAGAGACGAAGATGTGTTAATAAGTCAAGGCTCGATAATGTTTTGATAATATGATTTGCATGTTAGTAATGCTCGTTAGATAATAATCGTCGTCGTAAAATTGGAATGAAAACGGAGAACGTAAAATTTTACGTAAGAGACGAACGACGGTCGATAAGTCGAGAATAGATGATGATATGAGGATATGAATTGTGTATTTATGATTCTTGATAGATGATGAATAATGTTGTAAATTTTGAACGAATTCTAAAGATGCTGGATTTTTCTTAAGAGACGAACAAATGGTGATAAGTAATGATAGAAAAGTCGATTAATGATTCTATTTGGATATTGATGATTATTAATGATTAAGGATCGAGTTTGTAGTTGACGACATGTTCGTCCGAGCTATGAAAAGATAAGTTGTAGTTATAATCGAGAAGTAGAAACAAGAAGTTAGGATTTTTGAACGAGAAGTTGAACTTGAAATGGTTTAGTAATTGTTTAGTTTAAAACGACGAGGTTTTGATCGTCGTGTTTATAAACGAGAAATGAAAAGGGGTCTGTCACGTATAATGATACAAGTATATTGTAATGAGACAGTAAATTCGTGAGAATTTAAGTTCGATAACATAGAACGAACCTAGAAAACCGTGCGTCGATTTTATCGAGCATTAGGGTTCACTCGGCAGTTTTTGCGACGTTCCACGGAAACTGCGATATCTCCTAGCTCGTTAATCGGAATCGAGATCCGCGAATTGGAGAGTAAACTAGACACCCGTACCTTTCTTTTGGTATAAGATTCGACCCCTGTTTCACAAACCCCTGTTCTGGACAGACTTACTGACCTCGTGCAGTGTATGTTCAAATGCAGTTTTCTTAAGTTGAATTCTTCTCAACTTAAACTCTTTCGATCTTTTAAGTCGTTCCAAGTTATCGACTACCTTCTTTCTACCGACCTAAAGTGTCATGTACAGAACTGAGTAACTATCACAGCCCCAAATCCCGAGGGACGGCAGAAGCCGGGGTGCGACTGGGGTTGGATTAAAGAAGCGGGAAAGAAGGAGACTAACTGACTAAACATACATGATAAACATCGATAAATTATGAACAAGACTTGATTATAGAAAAGAAAGAGTTAATCCCTAAGGATTACTCGACATAAGTACCAAAGATGAAACCAAGTTCAAATGTACGGACATAAACTACTGAGTTGTTCAAGATACATCTCAAAAGAAATACAGAGATTGACAGCGGAAGAGTTCTACTAAGCATCTTATCCTTAAACTCAACAACAACCGTCACCGCTCACCGTCGCTTCAACCTGCACATTTAGAAAGCAATGCAGGGCTAAGTACAAAGGTACTTAGTGGGCACGATGCCGAAAACATACTCATAAATATAGATAAATATGGCATATCATAAGTGTAGCACACGGGGTTTTATTGAAAGAATCCGTGTCTACTAAACTTTTTCTGACTTTTTCTCATAAATCGCTCGCGCGAGCATTTTCTGACTAATGTTACGTTCAATCTTGACCACTACTAATTCACCGTGGCTGGTACCCCTCATTTAGATATCACATACACCACAGGTTACAAAGTGCACTAACTCTGGAAAGCACTTAGCAGCTAACTCAGAGCCGATCGTTAGTTAATCTAAAAATAGACTAACTCTAAATGTCTGGAAAACCCGAAGGTTAACTCAGAAATCTGGAAAACACGAATGTTAACTCAGATAGGTACAAGAGAACTCACATAAAAACTTTAAACAGTTCATGCCATATTATCACTTCAAAAACACAGATATCAAAGCAATAAATAATACTTTCGAGTTGTGGAAAAACCCACATTTTATTTGATATAGATAAAAGCCCACCTTATTTTACAGAACTTAAAACAAACGCTTCCAACTTGAGATCTTCTGTCCTTTCTCTACAGTTGGCTTCCTCCTTCATCGTAAAATAAAATATACTTAAAAACGGTTCGTAGAAGATACTCGAAGAAAGAGAATCGAAGAAAGTTCTAGTCATTTTATTCTTTTGGCATTTGCACGCTTACTAGATTCGTTTTACTTAAACGGGAAACGAGACTCGTACCAATCTTGTTTAGAACTGGAAAGATCTCGTACTCGACTCTCGGGTCAGTAGAGAAGGTTGTCGATATCTTAAAACGACTTTAAGGATTATAAGAAACTAAGTTGGAAAGAACCAACTTAGGCGATTTTCATTTTAGATCATTTTACGACTTATGAATATTTCTCGTTTATTACTTTTTTTAAAGAAAAGATATGATATAAGATACGATCTCGACTGGTTTTCATCATTAAAGGTCTGGTCCTTGACTCTAGGGTCAGATAGAAGGTATCCGTTAGATAAAACGGCTTAAATGATCAAAAGAAACTAAGTTGTGAACTAAACAACTTAGAAAACAAGAAACTGAAATTTCTACTGCACAGTCCAGTAACTCTGGAGGCTGTCCAGAACAGAGGACTTGGAAACAGGGGGTGAGCCCTGTACCACTAGAAAGCTTAGGAAGTCTAGTTTCTGCTCCAATTTACGGATCACAAATCCGATAAACGAGCTGGAAGTTATTACAGTTTCCGGCAGGGGTCGCAAAACTGCCGTGAAATCCTAGTTTATTGATAAGTTCGCCGTATAACGTTTTAGGTTCGTTTTAAATTCTCGTATTCAACTTTTTTAGAAACTTAACTATCAAGGCAGTCATCACGTACATTCTAACGTCGGATTTCAACTATCAAGTACTATACCAACAAAGAAATTCCAAACGTGTTCTAGTTCCCGATTATCGTTATAACCCATATTATATCAACTCGGATGCTTAAGATGTCAACTAGAAAGATGTTCCAAATTTCATTTTAAACAATAATATCAAATTAGAATTTTCATCCGACTTCCCGATTATTAGTTACAACTAGATATTCGTCTCTTACGCGATTTCCAAAAGTCGTCGGTTTTCGTTCAAATTTTACGACGTTAATCTACGTCTAATAGGAATCATTTTCATGCATGCTAACATGTCTTAACATCTTTATAACTCAGTCTATAAGGTGATTTAGTCTCTTACATTCCATTAAATTTTTTTAGAAAAACTCCAATTAACTTCTATTATCAACTAATATGATTTGCAATATAATCAACTAACAAATCATCACTTTAAACAACCATGTGAAAAACCCCTAAATACTTATAAATTTCTGGTTTTGAACATATGTTTATGGGATGATTTTCTTCTTGAATTAATAACATTTATATACTAAACATGCTCTTATATCACCAATTATTTACTTGCAATTTCCAAAAACAATTAACATGCAAAAACCCCTAATTTCATACTTCAAACCCTAACTAAATTTCATAATAACATAGGGCTTTCAATCCCTTTTCATTCCAAACACTAATTAAGCATCTATTAAACATGAATCTATGATCAAAAGAAGAAAAACAAAAATCCTACTATTTTCCAAAAAATTTCTGCATTCACACAAAAGATAAGGTTCTTGTTTTTCTTCATTTTTAATCCATGATTATCCTATCTAACATATCTAATTACATTATTTCAATATCAATTCATCTATCCCATACCTTAAAGAATTCGAACATGAAGGAAAGAAGGGAAAAAGAAAAAGAATTGGATAGGATTAAAGATCATCATCATACCTTGAAAAATAAAGAAAGAAGTATGGTGTTTGATGGATGATTGAGGACTTGTGTTCTTTCTCCAACCTTTGAAGGTTCTTCAATGGAGTATGGATGATGGAGAAGATGAAGTTTGAGGGAGAGAGAGAGTGTGTGGCCGAGAGAGAGAGTGGAGAGAGAGATGGAAAAATGGTTTTGGTCTTAGAGTTGAAATGATGAAAAGTTGACCATGCATAAAGGTAGGTTTAGGTGTCAACTAATTAAACATGGTTAACATGCAATCTTACACCTAAATAAGGTGAGGTGGCACGGCTGCATGCAGAAATTTTGAAGGTTTTACGGGTTTTTCCGGCGTGATCCGACGTTACGGGAAAACGAACGACGAAAACGTCGTTCGGTACAAAAATCGTCGCGATTCGATTTGACTTAAAAATTCTAACGTATGAACATAATTAGAAAATAAATTTATAAAATTTATTTTGACAAAAACTCGGGATGACGAGTTCGAGTTTCGTCCGGAAAAACGTAAACACAAACTTTCTCGGCGTGTTCGCATTTGTGATTTTGTAAACGTAAAATTAAACGGTTTTTTTGTTCTAAGCTTACGAACTAAAACTTTTCGTATGCGCTAACCCCTAATATAGGTAGTCGTCTAACCGACTTCTGTAATTATTTTTAATAACGGATTCGACCGTTAGCTTTAGAATTAAGAAATTATAAACTTAGGCGTGCAAAGCCATTTATTTAATTATCTTTATTTTTTTACGGGGCATTACAGTAAGTGTCAAATGAGATGCGTTCGTATCTCGTTTCTTTTTAACTAAAAGAGTTTAGTTAGCGTGCAAATGCCTATAACGTCTAAAGAACTAAAACTTTATCCGATTCTTTTCGTATTCGTTTATCGTTTGCGACCGAGTTTTAAAGTATGATGTCTACGATGAAGGAGGAAGTCAGCACAAGGAAAGGACGGAAGACTAAAGACGGAAGCACGTGTCTTTGTTCTGTAGTTAATCAAGGTGGGCTTTCCTATATATCAAATAAAACGAGCAATGCTCGAAAACCTTTTCTTTATCGCTTTGATAATCGTGTTTTCAAAGTGATAATCATGGCATGAACTGTTTTGTGTTTTATGTGAGTTCTCTTGTACCTTATGAGTTAATCAAAAGGGGTTAACTAACGATCGGCTCTGAGTTAGTCAAAAGGGGCTTTCCAGAGTTAGTGCACTTTGTAGCCTGTGGTGTATGTAGTATCCTGTTGAGGGGTAGCCAGCCACGGTGAATTATGATAGGTCAAGATTTGAACGTAACATCTATGAAAATGCTTGCGCAAGCTAACTTATGAAAATGAGAAAGAAAATTTTTAGTAGACACTGGTCTTTAATGAAAAACCCCGATGTGCTACAGAAATGAAATGCCTGATTATCTATACTTATGTTTATGTTTTCGGCAACGTGCTCACTAAGTACTTTTGTACTTAGCCCTGCATATGTTTTCAAAATGTGCAGGTTGAAGCGATGAAGCGGTGATGGTTGAGTTAGAGTTGAATAAGAATTTAGGAAGACTTTGTATATAGTTCACAATTGCGATGCTAGACTCTAAACTCTTTTGATGTTGTGTATTTAATCACTGTAGTCTAAGTTCTGTAATATAACTTAGAAGCTTTTGAAGTACTTTCTCGAGTAATCTTTCGAGATTAACTCTTTCTTTTCGTCAATAAAGTTTTGTTCATAGAAGATAAGATGTTATGTATGTATGTTTATTCTTTCATCCCCATTCTTCCCCGCTTCTTTAATCCAACCCCAGTCACACCCCGGCTTCTGCCGTCCCTCGGGATTTGGGGCTGTGACATCTGGGGTATTACATCAGTAAGATGAATTAATCCAAGAATAATGAAATTAAAATTATTTAAGGTATAGAGATGCATTAAAAAGAGAGAAATGAAATTCCATAAAGAAACCCCCAAATTAGTAGAAAGAAATGAGACACAAAGTATAATTTTTTTTTAATCGTTGAGGCTAAAAGATGAAATTGATGGATGAAACGAGCAATTAGAATTTTTCTAAGTTCAATAGAACATTGAATTAATAAATTTGAGTAAGAATTTATATAATTCTCAAAAATTCGAAGTATATAAGAAAATAAAATTGGGAACTTTTGATTTTGAATTTATGTAGGTCCATTGATGTTATAATTTATCAATTAGAGTAATTTTGAGCATAATAGAACTTAAAATTATTGAAAAAGAACAAGTATAAAAGAATTTCTTTAGTGCAGAAAATTTCAAGAAGAAATTGGTGAGAATTTGTTGAGTAAAAGACATAATTGATGTTAGTAATATGAAATTGAGAGAAAAACAAGTATGTTAGCCACTTGAACCGCTAAATTTAGAGTTCGTATGAGAAAGATATGAAAAAGTCAATAATTTACTTATTAAAAGTTGACTTACGAGAATTTAAGTGAAAGTAAATAAATTGAAGAGTATAAGAGCTAAAATGACACAGCCGCAAATTCCGAAGGACGGCAGAAGCCGGGGTGCGACTGGGATTGGAATAAAGAAGCGGGGAAGAAGGGGACTAACTGAACTAAACATACATAAGAGACAACATACATACTATGAACAAGACTTTATTTACATAAAGGAAGAGTTAATCTTAAAAGATTACTCGACAGAAGTATACTGAAAGAACTAGGTTATAAACAGATCCTAGTTTACGGAGATAACATATATGTACATCAAAAACTACTAGAGTTTGCTGACATAAGCTACAGTGTTCTACTAATATACATAATCTCAAGGTACTAAAGTTCTGCAGCGGAAGAGTGATTCATTCTAGCTAAGTCTTCCTAAGACAACTTCGTTCAACCCTCGCCGCTTCCATCGCTTCAACCTGCACATTTAGAAAACATATGCAGGGCTAAGTACAAAATTACTTAGTAGGCACGTTGCCGAAAAATATAATCATAAGTATAATAATCTGGCATTTAATAACCGTAGCGCATCGGGGTTTTGTTGAAAAGGCCCGTGCCTACTAAACTTTTTCTGACTGATTGTACAAAGTAGCTTCGAAGCATTTTTAAGGTATGTTATGTTCAATCTTGACCAAACTAAATCACCGTGGCTGGTTACCCCTCAACAGGGTACCACATACACCACAGGCTACAAGTGCACTAACTCTGGAAAGCCCCTTTTGACTAACTCAGAGCCGATCGAGAGTTAACCCCTTTTGATTAACTAAAATAAAATTTGGAAAATCCGAAGGTTAACTCAGATAGGTACAAGAGAACTCACATAAAACAGTTAAACATTTTATGCCAAGATTATCACGTTTGATAAAACACAGTTATCAAAGCTGTAATATCACTTTCTGTTTGTGGAAAAACCCACGTTTTATTTTAATATATATAAAAGCCCACCTTTACACTTTACAGAACTATTTATCGAACTGTCGTTCTTTAAACGTCCGTCCTTTCCTCGAGCTGCTGGCTTCCTCCTCCATCGTACATAATTCATATTTTCAGAAATCGATCGTAAAAGAAAAAGGAATTCGAACTTAAGTCGAATTGGTTCGCACGTTTTTTAACCTTTAAGGCCTTTGCACGCTAAACTATATTCTTTAAATTAAAACGGAACGAGAATCGAACAATTCTCATTTAGAAATCTTATTTGACTCTTAGGTCAGTAATATAGGATAGTCGATACTTAATACGACTAAAAAGATCGAAAAGAAACTAAGTTGGAATGAAAACAACTTAGCAAACAAAGTCCTGAAAATTCACTGTACAAGACAGTAGTTCTGGGGGCTACCCAGAACAGGGGAATCGGAAACAGGGGATGTGCCCTATACCGTTAGAAAGCTTAGGAAGTCTAGTTTATGCTCCAATTTACGGATCCTAAATTCGATAAACGAGCTAAGAGATATTTCAATTTCCGGCAAGGGTCGCAAAACTGCCGAAAATAACTCAAAGGCTCAAATGTTTTTTTAACGTTAAACCTCTTAAGTTCGTTCTAAGTTATCGAAACTATAAGCTCCCGTTTTTAACATATGAAGGCAGTCTAAACGTACTCCCGTACGTGTAGGACTCTTTGTCACGATTCAATTAGTGGCACGACGTTCTAGACGTCGGCCTTTGTCTACCAAGTACTAAACCAACAAAACGAGTTACAAACTCGTTCCTAGTTCAAAATTTATAATTACAACACGTCATTTAATCATCCGAATGCTCAAGTCGTCAACAACAAAGTTGTTCTTTAGCTAAAAAAAAAACATTATTAACTAGTTAGAACCCTAACTCGACTTTTCACTTAATACTTAATTTCCAAAGTTAACGGAATTCGTTCTTTTTCTATGACTTTAATCATTAACTAACGTAGATCATTATTACGAATATCATTATCTCATATCATCAATTAATCAAGACTTAAGTCGAGTTCCTTGCCTCTTATTATTTCATTAACTAATGTAGAAAATTCCAATTAAATTCCTAACACCAACTAATGTCATCATTAACCATATTCTATCATGATTCCTTTAATTAAACAAAGCTATGAAAAACCCCTAAATTATACATATAATTCGGTTTTCATCCTTTATTAAGGAGGGATGGATTTCTTCCTCAATTAACTATATTATATCGATCCTACTACTACTATTAATCTAATTAATCATTTACTAAACCAAATCATAACCAATTAAGGAAAAATTTGTTCAAACCCTAAGCCCTAAATTCGACCCTTCTCTAAATCACAGGGGTTTTGTTCTCTCTTTGTTTTAATACACAATTAAGCATCCCTTAAGGTTAATTCACCATTAATTTAAGAAATCAAAACACCCTAAAACTTACCCCCAATTTTCGGTATTCCATATACTTAGGGGTTAGTGATTTTTGTCCAATTTTTAACCATAGAAATTATACTAGATCACCTAATTATCATTAATTAAGGATCAAACCACTAATTCCCATCATCATCATAATTTCGATCATCCTCAAAATGAAAAGAAAAATAACTTAAATGGATAGAAGTATAGAAGATGTGTTTACCTTGAACTTTAGTAAAGAAACTAAGAGGAAAAGATGATTGGATGAAGATCTATGAAGAAATCCTTGCTTGGAGCTTGATGAACTTGTTAATGGTGATTGTGGAAATTTTGGGAGAGAAAGAGAGAGAGGTGCCGAGAGAGAGTAGAGAGAAATGAGAGTTTGAGGATGTTAAATTGTTATTTTAATCAATGGAATAGTAATAACAATATGTGTAAAGTTAGGTATTTTAATTAAATCAAAACTAGCTAATAGGTGTCCTAACTTTATAATATAAAATGAAATATAATGCCTATTGAGAAGGCATATGTCGCCTGGAATTTTAAAAGAATAAGGAGAATACGCGCTTTTATAGCGCGATACGACGCTACGGAAAACGAAACGCGAAAAACACGTCTCGGCTCAAAATTGGCGAGATCCGATTTTACGATAAATCTTAACGTAATTAACTTAGTCGGAAAATAATATTTAAAAAATATTTTCCGACAAAATCTCGCGACAACACAGTCCGACATTCGTCCGGAAAATCATAAAAACGAACTTTTTCGGGTGAGTTCGTATCGCGATTTCGTGAATGTAAAAATCAGACGGTTTTCCGTTTTGAGTTTTAGAACTAAAAATTTATCGTACGCAGAAACCCTAAATACAGTAGTTGTTGAGCTGACTCCCGTAATTTATTTTCGGAAACGGATTTCACCGTTGGTTTCCGAATTTAAAATCGTAAACTTAGGCGTGCAAAGTCATTTTTATTTTAAGTTTTGAATTTTAAAGTCAGTACGAATTTCCGGGGTATTACATCCTACCCCCCTTGCGAAAAATTTCGTCCCGAAATTTGCTTATCCTCTTAACTGATAGGGGTACTCCTTTCTCAATTCTTTGTTAAACTCTCACGTGGCTTTTCTTGGTCGTAATGATCTTCTTATCTACTCAATAACACATTGACTCATTTCTAAATTCTTATGCTTTTCGTTTCAAGATCATTTTCGTTCTTTTTCCATAATTTAGGTCGGTTTTAAGACCGACGTCTTACTGACAACACTTTGTGCATAAAACAATTTATAATACTTTCTCAAAATGAGATACACGTAAGATAAGCATTTGTAAATTTGGCGATAAAGCCATAACTATTTGTATTGGAAACTATTCTTTCCAAGTTATTTGCTAATTATGAAAATCTTTGTCGAAGTTTTAAACTTGACACAAAATTGTCGTTTCTCTTTAAGAGTTTTTTTTTTTAATATCCTCCTTTACATTATTAAGGGTCAAATTGAAGTATACACATAAGACATTTGTCTTCTTTAAATTCTTTTATTCCGATTCGGATCTATCGTATGATTTCGATTATTTCACTGACCGTTTCTGACCCTGAGTTTGTTCCTTTACCGACCTTATAACAATAAGGTAGCTATTAAAAAGAAATTTAAAGCCTCGTAAGGCGTTTTACCTATCGTAACTTATTACTATTATTATAACAATTCGATTGATGGAAGTTATTCTTCCATGTCACTCTTTGAGCTAATATTATCGATCTTAGCATATCAACGAGTATCTGAATCGTTTTCTCGGATTATTTAATCAAACTGGAGACGGGAAAATGGTGCTAAGATTGAAATTGGTATTTCGTACAGACGCACTATCTTACAGATATATAGTCCTGATAACTTCTTTGATCTATGGAAAATTTTAGGATTTGGTAGGTAGTAAACTGATTAACGGCCTATAGAAAACTATCCCAAGGCAGTATTCCTACTGTTAACTTTGAGCGAGTCTTAAACAAATTAATACTATATCCTTTTATTTCCATTTTGGAACACTTAACGGTTGTAACAGCTCGCATGGTCGTCAGTGAGAACTTCCACTTACTTATAAGCTAAACATATTCTATCAACAAGACAAAGTCTTGTTTCGCTCTATTCCACTGGAAAACCTTTCTTAAATCCTTAATTGTTGTCATTGGAGATACTAAGTCCACTCCTAATTCCTATCAAAACTCTTTGTTTTAGAGTCATTGCCTGGTTTGTCCAATCTTATCCTTAGTCGAAATTAATTCATTTACTCGTCCTTCTTCTAGGTACTTAGAATCCTTCTCGTAATTTGGTATAGCTACTTGTATCGCTATTTGCTTCTATAATTGATGTTGGGGTATCGTGCATTACTACACCTATTATCCCAAATCCTTATATAAACGTTTCTTTTTCTAAGAAGAGATACCTAAACTTAGGTGGGGTCTTACGACTCAGCGTGTCTATCCTTTCGCTGCTTTTACCTAGGTGGTAATTCATTTCACAAGCGTACTATTCTACTAATTTGAGCCATCTCCTTTATCTTACGCTAATTCCTTTGCTCGATAATGCACTCCGATCTATTGTGATCTGTGAAGATCTAATCTCTTACACCATATTTCAGTACATGTTCTACGGTTGCAAGCCCTAAGTCATAGGTTGGTTACTTAAATTCCTGAGGTTAAAGTGCCGTGAAGCATAAACTATTGTTTTCTTATCTTATTTAACTTGATATCCAATGAACGTTCTTGAAGACTCATTTATCCTTGCGTTAAACATCACGGTGTTTTCCATGGGGAAAACGTCTGCCTAATGAAATCATTACCTAACAACATTAGCAGATGGTTCTAGAATTCTTATAATTCTCCTGGTATCATTTTAAATAGGTTTTTGATTTGGGCGTTGCTAACAGTTCTAAGTTGATCGCAGAACCTACATGATAATCCGATGGTAGTCCCATCAATACTTCTGGAAAGATATTTTCATATTCGTTCCTAATTCCCACGTTCAAAAGTCTTGTTGGCTCTGGGATCTCCAACTAGGTTCACGAGATAAACGATCGTATATTTCATTTTCATTGACTTCTTGACTTGTAGGGCGAATATTATCAGTATCCTTATGTCCATCGAAATTCCATAGAGTTCTGTTGGTTCTCTAATCGGGGTTGAGAAGAGATTTTTCTCTCGTTGTAGAGAATCATGATGTAATTCTCAAACAACTAGTTTATTCCTAAAATTATATATATAAAAATAATATGTTGAACATCATATCACTGTTCGATTGTTTGTTATCACTTTTAAAAGACCCTAGATCTAAATTCCATGTTCGACGAAGCTATGGAAATAATTTCTCTGAGGTTATCGTTCTTCCTAAAGTGTAGTTCTCCCTAGTTCGTAGCTAGCGCGTCCTAGTTCTATCCCTAAAGTATCAATAAGTACTAAGGAAATAATTATAACGCCCTAAAATGGGTTTAGCCATGACAGATTAATTATAAGGTTCGTCCAATACCTGCCAGCTTCCCCTTTCCCTCACGCTGCTTTCCTTGCCCTATCATGTAAGCTCCTACATTTTGTTGTGGTTGTAACGGTTGTGCCTGAGACTGATTTGAGCTGTAATCAATGATTGAGGCTGGCCGTACTGATATGGTACTATCATTTGAAACCGTGTTGGGCAATCCTCACTTATATGCTCCAGCATCCCACATAAGAAACATCTATTCATGTTTGCTAAGCACACACCCTCATGCCTCTTACCACATTCTGAACATACAGAAACTTCATGTTTCTGTTTTGTTGCCTGCTTCCGTTCTGGGCAATACCTCTTAACGTGTCCCTCGCTCATACAATTAAAGCACACATCAGACTTTGCTAAACATATACCGGGATGTATCTTGCCACACCTAGGGAAAGCTGGAGAAAAGATCCCTTCTTGGGTATTTCTCAGAATTTGGAGGTGTTTGGGTTGGTATACATTATTTGCCATTGGTGGGTTTGGGCAATTTTTCTTCATATGTCCTTCATATCCACAGTTGAAACAGTTGTTAGTGCCTGCCTGACATATTCTAGGGTGCGTCTTATTGCATTTGCGGCAAATTGGAATGTGAACCCTTTCTAGTTGCTTTCTTCCCCGATTTCTATTCCTTTGCTGCCCTACTTTCTTTCCATCCTTACTTCCTTTTCCTGGCTGCTGATAATTCTGCCGAATCCTATTCTTTTTCCCCTGGTTATTGCGGCTCTGGTAGCACTCACTGCTATTCCCTTCCCATTTTTTTTTCCCCTTATGATTAACCTTATTGTTGGGAGGGTCTTGGGTTGCTGTCTGGTTTGGTACTGGTGTGGACTTTACCATTTTTCCTTTATTAGGCAATAATGCCTCTATCTCACAAACTCGACCTAGTAGTTCTTCATAACTCAATCCTTCCTTTCTGGCCACTGCTATTCCCAGTTCGTATTTAAGTTCTCCCTGAAGCTTCCTGGCTATTTCCTCCTCAAGCTCGACTCTTTTGGGTACATACCTATCATGATATGCCTTCTTAAAATCATTCCAAGTAGTTGGATCCGCTTGCTCTTCAGTCATAACTCTTTGCCTATTCTCCCACCAATATTTAGCTGGTCCAGTTAGCTGATATTCGGCATATGCTAGGCGCTCCTCATCGCTAGGTCTAATTATCTCAAAGATTTTGTCTATAGCGTGTATCCATCGTTTGGCCTCCATTGGGTTACCAGACCCATTGAAAGATGGTGGTTGTCTTTCGAAGAATAAGTTCGTCATACTATGATGTTGAGAAGGTTGGGAATGTGAAAAAGTTCCTGGATATTTCTGCCTTCCTTCCCTTATGCGTTGCTCTTGACCTTGGTCAGACTTTCTATGACTATCGGGTCCTCTTGGGTTGTTAACGACTTTCTGCGACATTTCTGAACTATAGAATATAAGAATTTTCTTGTTAGTATTTGCTTTTAAATCTTCTTTCTCTTATTAATTTTTTTTTTCAACTTAACAACTTCACGTATACGGAAATATCGAATTAGCTTTGATTCTAATTCTTTCAACTTTTAACCTCCAAGGTTAAATTAAAAGCACTCGTTACACGAGTTCATTTGATAATCTGGTTTAGTTATAAGATTCATAAAGAACTTTCTTGTGATTAAAAACCCTTTTTGGGGTCATGTATATATATATACATCAAAAAGAATATTAGTTTTGCCTTTAACAAGGACTTATACAAAACTAGACTACAACGAGTCTAAGCTAGGCTGATTTCCTACCTGTACAGGATGCACTAACATATTGCATTGCTGTACTACCAGAAGTACTAGAACGGAAACGATCCATAAAAATTCCGTATCCGTTAGAGTACTACAAAAACTATCTAGTTACTGATCCGACTATGTACATAACAGAGGGCTACTATACTACTGCGCGTTCCTGATGCTCCGTTCGTCTAACTGTGGTCTAATCTGCACCACCCTCTGCGGCCTGATCCTCCTCAGGATCCTCGTCCGGGTCCTCATCGGTATCCTCGTCGGTATCCTCCTCCGGCTCCTCATCCGGGTCCTCATCATCTGACTCTGAACCGAAGGTAAACTGGAGCGCCTCGTCGACCCTCAATGTAGTGCCGTCTGTAAGGGTAAGTGATGGTGGTGCAGGCACATCCGAAGCTGTCGTCTCGCTATCCGATACTAAGTAGTCCCAGCAGGTCACTGACGCCCGCTTCTTCGGAGGTAGCAGGTGGTCGGAAAGTGCACTGGGCTCGTACTCCTCCCTGGAACGGACCCTGGACGGTCCTGCCTCAAACTCTGTCCTAACTCTAGCCAACTCCGCGCAAATCTCGTCAAGGGGTCTGTAAGAAGATGGAAACTGTAACAGGGCTGCAAGCTCTGCGTCTGTGTCTAAGTACTCCAGTCCTGACTCGAATGGTCCCTGAGCTCTCACGGAAGGCCCTTGTAGGATAGGAGCAGGTAACCCTAAACCGTCAACTGTCCCTGCAACTAACTCCTCTGTGCCCATGCTAGGTATCATCACCGAAGGAATCTCCAACTGTGCGACAAACTCTGGATCTATCCCCTCGTGATCCGACTCTAAATTTGCTGGGTAGTGAGTGTAGGGGGGATGCTCCTGAACTGGATATGCTGTCATGTGTCTGCTCAGGTAGAAGCGACTGTGTACCTCTAAAGCAAATCCATAATAGTTCCCTGTCGGCTCTACGTCGTCACCAAAAACTCCAAGATGGTACCATGCCGTGTCGTTTGCCCAACCACGCCATTCCTCTGGTAGACATCTAACCAAACCCATGATAGCCTGAGCCTCTGTAACCCAACGCCGGGCGAAGTAGTAAACCGTCGAGAAATAACTGATCCTCTGTCCTACGTCGTGTCCCGGGTTTGCCCCATAATCCCAAAACCTATCTACTAGCTGACCTTCCCAAGTCCGCTGCGGTGGAGATTGACTCCCCTGAGTCAAATCACTACTGGAAGACATCCTACAAAGTTTTCTTTTTCTTTTTTTTTTTTTTAAGAAACACGGATCAGTAACATGTAGGATAATATCTTATCTTACGAAAAATCTTAAATTAAAAAATGAATATTCCTTATTCAATTGTAATAACACCGTACTTAGTCAAACCATCTTATTTTAGACATTTTAGCAATTTTCACAGAAAATTGCATTCGTACGCACAATATATAGAAATAAAATTTTGAGATTTTATTCCCATTCCCTATCTTATTAACCATTTATTTTCTTATAACTTTTATTTATTTATTAATCTTCATTATTTCCATTCTTGAAGAAAATTTCTTAACAATTTCACTTATTAAGACAATGCGTGTTCACTTTGTTCATGTTACTTATTCAAGAGTAACATTTATTCCCAAAGAAAGTTAATACTCGTACTAGTTGTATTCTTCGTTCGAGAATGAAGTATAAAATTAAATTCCATCAGAAGAATAGACTTTTATCTGGGGAAAGGCTTTAGAACATAAGTTCTAAATGTTGTCTGATTTGAACATTCGTAGAAAGAATTCTAATCAAGCTTCGTGCTTGTTTCTTAATAATAAAACATACTGCTTCCCAAAACTTAACAAAGCGAACTCCGTTAAAAAAAACGGAACGAATTGGAACGACGACGTTTCATGTTACTTATACGTAAGCATTATTAATTTCTTTTAAAACACTTATACCATACTAAAATAGGGTTTGCTCACGGGGCATAAGACCCATATTACTGAGTTCCTTATTATGTAGGTTGATCAGGTCCACATAACAGTCCCTCAATCACATGGAACTTCTGTCTCGTTTGCATCTTTCTTACTTTGAAGCCGATGCTTCTCTAACATCTACTTGTTCCTTTCGTTTACTAACACGATTTACCTTTTTATTTATTCATTTCATTTCCTTGAAGGAAATTCATATCGGAGTTATAACAAAGATAGACTCTTGTTGAGTCTTTATTCATGTCACTTTACGCACGTGACATTTGTCAAAAGAAGTCCTTCCCGTGTTGTGGATCTCCTTTCAAAATCATTTGAAATTAATATTTCTTAAAACGTCTAAGTTCTTGAAGAGCCGGAAAAACCTTAGATTTTCAAGTCTACGTTCTCCATAATCCGGGAAAAATCCCTAAAATCCTTCTAAATTCTTGTGCATCAAAAATATTTTCAAGCAAAAGAAATTATTTCACAGATAATTTCACATAACATAGCACTAGTGTTATCACATAATCACATAAACAAGCAAGTATAAATTCTTACACTTGGGAAATAATTATTCGAAATTCCTTATTGAAAAGAAATTAAACTACTGACATTCCTTCCTTATATATTTTTTTTTCCACGTTGAGTCGACGTAGCGGGAGGTTGAGTTGTCATCTATATTCTGAATCTGAATGCCATAACTTAACTCCTATCTTTACTTGAAAGAACACTGTGATCTAAAGTATATACAGGTGCTTTATCTTATGACTCGAAAAAAGACTCACTATAGAATATGAATAACTACTCCATTTCAAGACTCGAAAGAAGACTCGATATAGAATCAGTACGAACACTCTATCTTGCGACGCGAAGAAGACTCCTTATAGAGTAAGAACGAATACTATATGCTACTACTTGAATGAAGACTCATATGCAGAGCAGAAACGATTGCTCTGTTACTACCACTTTGTGGTGCTACTTAGGAAAGGAAGACTCTGGTACAGAGCAGGAACGACCACTCTGATACCACTCTGTCACAGCCCTAAATTCCGAAGGACGGCAGAAGCCAGGGTGCGACTGGGATTGGAATAAAGAAGTGGGGAAGAAGGGGACTAACTGAACTAAACATACATAAGAGACAACATACATACTATGAACAAGACTTTATTTACATAAAGGAAGAATTAATCTTAAAAGATTACTCGACAGAAGTATACTGAAAGAACTAGGTTATAAACAGATCCTAGTTTACGGAGATAACATATATGTACATCAAAAACTACTAGAGTTTGCTGACATAAGCTACAGTGTTCTACTAATATACATAATCTCAAGGTACTAAAGTTCTGCAGCGGAAGAGTGATTCATTCTAGCTAAGTCTTCCTAAGACAACTTCGTTCAACCCTCGCCGCTTCCATCGCTTCAACCTGCACATTTAGAAAACATATGCAGGGCTAAGTACAAAAGTACTTAGTGGGCACGTTGCCGAAAAATATAATCATAAGTATAATAATCTGGCATTTAATAACCGTAGTGCATCCGGGTTTTGTTGAAAAGGCCCGTGCCTACTAAACTTTTTCTGACTGATTGTACAAAGTAGCTTCGAAGAATTTTTAGGGTATGTTATGTTCAATCTTGACCAAACTAAATCACCGTGGCTGGTTACCCCTCAACAGGGTATCACATACACCACATGCTACAAGTGCACTAACTCTGGAAAGCCCCTTTTGACTAACTCAGAGCCGATCGAGAGTTAACCCCTTTTGATTAACTAAAATAAAATTTGGAAAATCCGAAGGTTAACTCAGATAGGTACAAGAGAACTCACATAAAACAGTTAAACATTTTATGCCAAGATTATCACGTTTGATAAAACACAGTTATCAAAGCTGTAATATCACTTTCTGTTTGTGGAAAAACCCACGTTTTATTTTAATATATATAAAAGCCCACCTTTACACTTTACAGAACTATTTATCGAACTGCCGTTCTTTAAACGTCCGTCCTTTCCTCGAGCTGCTGGCTTCCTCCTCCATCGTACATAATTCATATTTTCAGAAATCGATCGTAAAAGAAAAAGGAATTCGAACTTAAGTCGAATTGGTTCGCACGTTTTTTAACCTTTAAGGCCTTTGCACGCTAAACTATATTCTTTAAATTAAAACGGAACGAGAATCGAACAATTCTCATTTAGAAATCTTACTTGACTCTTAGGTCAGTAATATAGGATAGTCGATACTTAATACGACTAAAAAGATCAAAAGAAACTAAGTTGGAATGAAAACAACTTAGGAAACAAAGTCCTGAAAATTCACTGTACAAGACAGTAGTTCTGGGGGCTACCCAGAACAGGGGAATCGGAAACAGGGGATGTGCTCTGTACCGTTAGAAAGCTTAGGAAGTCTAGTTTATGCTCCAATTTACGGATCCTAAATCCGATAAACGAGCTAAGAGATATTTCAATTTCCGGCAAGGGTCGCAAAACTGCCGAAAATAACTCTAAGGCTCAAATGTTTTTTTAACGTTAAACCTCTTAAGTTCGTTCTAAGTTATCGAAACTATAAGCTCCCGTTTTTAACATATGAAGGCAGTCTACACGTACTCCCGTACGTGTAGGACTCTTTGTCACGATTCAATTAGTGGCACGACGTTCTAGACGTCGGCCTTTGTCTACCAAGTACTAAACCAACAAAACGAGTTACAAACTCGTTCCTAGTTCACAATTTATAATTACAACACGTCATTTAATCATCCGAATGCTCAAGTCGTCAACAACAAAGTTGTTCTTTAGCTCAAAAAAAAGACATTATTAACTAGTTAGAATCCTAACTCGACTTTTCACTTAATATTTACGATCACTTGATCGTCTCTTACGTAATTTCCAAAGTTAACGGAATTCGTTCTGTCACAGCCCCAAATCCCGAGGGACGGCAGAAGCCGGGGTGCGACTGGGGTTGGATTAAAGAAGCGGGGAAGAAGGGGGCTAACTTGACTAAACATACATGACAAGGCATCGACAAAACATAAACAAGACTTAAATATAAAAGAAAGAGTTAATCCCTAAGGATTACTCGACAAAAGAACAAAAAGAAGCTAAGTTCATATTACAGACTTAGACTACAAAGTATTATTCAAAAAAAGTACATCTCAAAAAGAAATACAGATTTTGGCAGCGGAAGGGTTCTAACTAAGCATTTTATCGTTTAACTCAACATCAACCGTCGCCGCTCACCGTCGCTTCAACCTGCACATTTAGAAAATAATGCAGGGCTAAGTACAAACGTACTCAGTGGGCACGATGCCGAAATCATAATCATAAATATAGATAAATATGGCATTTTACAAATGTAGCACATCAGAGTTTTATTGAAAGAATCCGTGTCTACTAAACATTTTCTGACTTTTTCTCATAAATCACTCGTGCGAGCATTTTCTGACTAATGTTACGTTCAATATTGACCAATTCTAATTCACCGTGGCTGGTACCCCTCAACAGGATATCACATACACCACAGGTTACAAAGTGCACTAACTCTGGAAAGCACTTAGCAGCTAACTCAGAGTCGATCGTTAGTTAATCTAAAATAGACTAACTCTAAATCTGGAAAACATGAATGTTGACTCAGATAGGTACAAGAGAACTCACATAAAAACATAAAACAGTTCATGCCATAATATCACTTTGAAAACACAGATATCAAAGCGATAAAGAAAGATTTTCCGAGCATTGCTCGTTTTATTTTGTATATAAAAGCCCACCTTGATTTACAGAACTTAAAGCAAAACTTCCAACTTCGGATCTTCTGTCCTTTCTCTACAGTTGGCTTGCTCCTTCATCGTAAAATAAACATACTTAAAAACGGGTTGTAAAAAAATAAATCGAAGAAAGAGAATCGAAGAGGTTTTAGTTGTTTCATTCTTTTAGGCATTTGCACGCTTACTAGATTCGTTTTACTTAAACGGAAAACGAGACTCGTACCAATCTCGTTTAGAACTCGGAAGATCTCATACTCGACTCTCGGGTCAGTAGAGAAGGTAGTCGATATTTTAATATGACTTTAAAGATTAAAAGAAACTAAGTTGGAAAGAAACCAACTTAGGCGATTTACATTTTAGTTCGTTAAACGCTTTATGAAATTTCTCATGTATTACTTCTTTAAAGAAAGGATAAAAGATAAGATCTCGACTGGTTTTCATCACTCAAGGTACTATACTTGACTCTAAGGTCAGAAGAGATGTTCGTTAGATAAAAAAAACGGCTTAAACGATAGAAAGAAATTAAGTTGCGAGCTAAACAACTTAGAAACAAGAAACTGAAATTTTCACTGCACAGTCCAGTAACTCTGGAGGCTGTCTAGAACAGAGGATTTGGAAACAGGGGGTGAGCCCTGTACCATTACAAAGCTTAGGAAGTCTAGTTCGCGCTCCAATTTACGGATCACAAATCCGATAAACGAGCTGGAAGTTATTACAGTTTCCGGCGAGGGTCGCAAAACTGCCGTGAAAACCCTAATTGCTTGATAGGTTCGCCGTATAACGTCTTAGGTTCGTTCTAAGCTCTCGTATTCATTTTTTTTTAGAAACTGGACTCCCAAGGCAGTCATCACGTATCTCTGTACGTGACAAACTCCTTCTCAAAACTCGTTCAAAAGCACGACGTTCTAACGTCGGATTTTTAACTAACAAGTACTAAACCAACGAAAAACTTCAAAACGCGTTCTAGTTCTCGATTATAACTATAACCCATATTATATCAACTCGAAAGCTTATAACGTCAACTAGAAAGTTGTTCTAAATTTCATCATAAACAATAATATCAAATTAGAATTCCCATCCGACTTCTCAATTATTAGTTACAACTAAATGTTCGTCTCTTACGCGATTTTTCAACGTTGTCGGATTTCATTCAAATTTTACGACGTTAAACTATGTCTAACGTGGATCATTTTCATGCATGCAAAAACATCTTAACATCATTATACTTCAACTTATAAAGTGATCTTTATCTCTTATGTTTCATTAAACATTTTTAGAAAAATTCTCAATTAAATTCTATAACCAACTAACATGATTTGCAACATAAAACAACCAACAAATCATCATTTATATCAAACATGTGGAAACTCCTAATTATCCTATAAATTTCTGGTTTTATGAAGATATTAAGGGGGTGATTTTCTTACCCAATTAACTACATTTATTTACTAATCAACCTCTTATATTATCCATTAATCAATTGCAAAACAATTATCAATTAACATGCATAAAATCCCCAAAATTCAACTTCAAACCCTAATTGAAAAATCACAAACACATAGGGCTTTTGATTCCTTTTCATTTTAATCATCAATTAAACATCTACTAAGCATGAATCAATCATCAAAAGAAGAAAATTAAAAATCCTACCATTTTCCCAAAAAATTCTGCATTTACATAGGTTTTAGAATTCTTGGTTTTGATCAATTTTAAACCCTAATTAATCTATCTAACACATCTAATTTCATTATTCTAAGATCAAAACATCTATTCCAAACCTCTAAAAATTTCGATCAAAAAGGAAAAAGAGAAGAAAAGAAATCTAATTGGATGAAGTTGTGGAGGAAAGAAATACCTTAAGAATTAAACAAGGATGTAGAAGGTTTTGTTGGATGATTGAGGACTTGTCTGGTTTCTTCTTCAAGAACTTCAAGATGTCTTCAATGGAGGTGAAGAAAGAAGATGAAGAAGATGAAGATTGGGGGGAGAGAGAGAGCTGCCGAGAGTGTGAGAGAGAGATGGAAAGATTAGTTTGTTCAAGTGTTTGAAATGATGAAAGGTTGAAAGATGTATAAAGTGTGGTTTATGTGTCACTTAATTAAACAACAATAACATGCATGTTTGCCACTAAAATGATGAGGTGTCGGCTGCATGTATACAATTAAGAGGGTTACGGGTTTTTCCGGCGCGATCCGAAGTTACGGAAAAACGAACGACGAAAAACGTTGTTCGGTACAAAAATCGTCGCGATTCGATTTGACTTAAAAATTCTAACGTATGAACTTAATTGGAAAATAATTTACAAAATTTATTTTGACAAAAACTCGGGACGACATAGTCCAAGTTTCGTCCGGAAAAACATAAAAACAAACTTTCTCGACGTGTTCGTATCGCAATTTTGTAAACGTAAAATTAGACGGTTTTCCGTTCTTAGTTTACGAGCTAAGAACTTTTCGTACGCGCTAACCCTAAATACAGTAGTCGTCTACCTGACTTCTGTAATTTATTTTTAATAACGGATTCGACCGTTAGTCTTAGAATTCAACAAAAAGTAAACTTAGGCGTGCAAAGCCATTTATTTAATTAACTTTAAAATTTTTAGAACGTAAGGAATTTACGGGCATTACACGTTCTTTTTCTATGACTTTAATCATTAACTAACGTAGATCATTATTACGAATATCATTATCTCATATCATCAATTAATCAAGACTTAAGTCGAGTTCCTTGCCTCTTATTATTTCATTAACTAATGTAGAAAATTCCAATTAAATTCCTAACACCAACTAATGTCATCATTAACCATATTCTATCATGATTCCTTTAATTAAACGAAGCTATGAAAATCCCCTAAATTATACATATAATTCGGTTTTCATCCTTTATCAAGGAGGGATGGATTTCTTCCTCAATTAACTATATTATATCAATCCTACTACTACTATTAATCTAATTAATCATTTACTAAACCAAATCATAACCAATTAAGGAAAAATTTGTTCAAACCCTAAGCCCTAAATTCGACCCTTCTCTAAATCACAGGGGTTTTGTTCTCTCTTTGTTTTAATACACAATTAAGAATCCCTTAAGGTTAATTCACCATTAATTTAAGAAATCAAAACACCCTAAAACTTACCCCCAATTTTCGGTATTCCATATACTTAGGGGTTAGTGATTTTTGTCCAATTTTTAACCATAGAAATTATACTAGATCACCTAATTATCATTAATTAAGGATCAAACCACTAATTCCCATCATCATCATAATTTCGATCATCCTCAAAATGAAAAGAAAAATAACTTAAATGGATAGAAGTATAGAAGATGTGTTTACCTTGAACTTTAGTAAAGAAACTAAGAGGAAAAGATGCTTGGATGAAGATCTATGAAGAAATCCTTGCTTGGAGCTTGATGAACTTGTTAATGGTGATTGTGGAAATTTTGGGAGAGAAAGAGAGAGAGATGCCGAGAGAGAGTAGAGAGGAATGAGAGTTTGAGGATGTTAAATTTGTTATTTTAATCAATGGAATAGTAATAACAATATGTGTAAAGTTAGGTATTTTAATTAAATCAAAACTAGCTAATAGGTGTCCTAACTTTATAATATAAAATGAAATATAATGCCTATTGAGAAGGCATATGTCGGCTGGAATTTTAAAAGAATAAGGAGAATACGCGCTTTTATAGCACGATACGACGCTACGGAAAACGAAACGCAAAAAACGCGTCTCGGCTCAAAATCGGCAAGATCCGATTTTACGATAAATCTTAACTTAATTAACTTAGTCGGAAAATAATATTTAAAAAATATTTTCCGACAAAATCTCGCGACAACACAGTCCAAGTTTCGTCCGGAAAATCATAAAAACGAACTTTTTCGGGTGAGTTCGTATCGCGATTTCGTGAATGTAAACATCAGACGGTTTTCTGTTTTGAGTTTTAGAACTAAAAATTTATCGTATGCGGAAACCCTAAATACAGTAGTTGTTGAGCTGACTCCCGTAATTTATTTTCGGAAACGGATTTCACCGTTGGTTTCCGAATTTAAAATAGTAAACTTAGGCGTGCAAAGTCATTTTTATTTTAAATTTTGAATTTTAAAGTCAGTACGAATTTCCGGGGTATTACATAAAATGAATAAATAACGAGTAATAGAACTTGAATCGAGCAAAAACGAATCCTAAAGGATGGAAAATGGTAAGTACCGAAATTAAAAAGAATAAGAAAAAGAGTTTTTCTCGATTATAAATCGAAGAATGAAAGTGAATGAAAAATTGTTCAATAGAAATTATTTTAAGTAAAATATAAGAAGATAAGAATATTCTGACCAAGTTAAACTATTTTCTCCGGAAACGCGCCAAAAAGTAACTCGAGAAATTTTATATGAAAAGTCGGAATAAGAAACGAAATTTAAATTTGAATTCCTTGAATTTTTCTAAAGAAAGTATAGTTAAGTTTTATGAAAACCGAGAAATATTATTTAAGTTGAAAAACGAGCAGTATGATATATCTGAGATAATTACCTGTAAATACTTGATGTGACAGTGTGATAGTTTAGTCATGATTTGAGTGTAAACTATGTGAACAAGATAAATCTCGTATTTATTTGAAATTATTTGAAGGAGAAAAATTGAGAATATACGAATTTAAATAATAGTAAATTCTTAATATTTGAATAAATGTTTGAATGCTCGATTATATGTATAAGTGACGAAAATATATGCCGATGAGTTTGATTGGTATAGTACATGGGTAGAAATTAAGAATCGAGAGCTTAAGAAGATAAATCGAGAATTTAGAAACCCGAGTCGAGTAGAAGTCCGTCTAACGGTTTAAGATTTTGCCGTTTCCCAAATACATAAAACTCGTCCTCATATAATATTATTTTGAAGGCGCGAGTGGAGAGGAAAAGTACGACACCGAGAACATGTACTTTTAGTTATTTAGTCAAATAATGTTTATTTTTGTTCACAACAATGTTTATTTTTGTTCACAAGAACATATACTTTTAGTTATTTGGTCAAATAATTATTGTCGCATGAAAAAATAATAATTGATATTAAGAAAAATAATATTTTAAAAAAATATTTTTCTTCATGATAAATTTTATTTTTATTCACAAGAACTTGTAGAATATAAACTTAATTTTTAATAAGTGAAAAAACAAATTAAAAAGAGAGGTAAAAAGTAAAAAGTGAAAAAGAAATACCCATTGGATTAAGAGGAAATTCACTCATATACCCACCTTTTATCTTAACAATACAAATATTGTCAAGGGATTTAATACGTATAAATTTTACCCACTTTTTGTGTTTTTGGACCATTTTACCCTTACTAACTCACTTACTTTTCTTTCTCTCTCTTTCTTTTCTTCTTTTTTCTCTTTCTTCTTTTTTCTCTTTATTTCTTTCTATTCCCTCACCCTCACGCAACTTTTTCCACCTACTTTTCTTTTTCTTTCTTCTCTTCTTTTTCTCTTTCCTTCTTCTACTTACTCGTATGCATTTTTTCTCTCTTTTTTACTTCTCTTTTCTCTTTCTTTCTTCTCTTTCTCTTTCTTCTACTGAACCCTTCACCTTGTTTCTTCCATACTTGTTTCTACTATGGCGGTGAAATTCATTTTTTTTCTGATTTTGTTGCTTGTATTTGTTCTCAATTGAGGTACTGAGATATTTTTTGAAGTTTTTAACTTGAGATAGCATTCAGATCTATTTACGTAATGATTTGTTTTGTTGTAGATATAGTAATGGTTACGAAATTACAGTAGTTACTCTTCAATTATTTCATACAGGTCTTACGATATTATGATCTATTGAATTTACCATTTCGTAACTGGTATATGATGTGTTGATACGGTACCACTGTACGAAATAAATATTTCGTAACTTTTTACATTTCGTAATTGATATTAGTGGTTACAAACTTACCTTCAATTATCATTTCGTAACTTATATTATGATGTAGTACCACAGTACGAATTAATCATTTCGTAACACAGTACGACTTAATCATTTTGTAACTTATATACGATGTTTTGTGCTACGGTACCACTGTACAAAGTAATCATTTCGTAACTTGTTACCATATTCGTGTGCATTTTGTGTTATTTCTTACTTTATGTTTGAGTAGTTACAGACCTGATGATATTATGATGTTGTAACCTAGTAGGAATTTACCATTTCGTAACTGATATATGATGTGTTGATACGATATCAATGTACGAAATAAATATTTCGTAACTATTTACATTTCGTAACTGTAATGCCCCGTAAATTCCTTACGTTCTTAATATTTAAAGTTAACCAAATAAATGGCTTTGCACGCCTAAGTTTATAATTTTTGAATTCTAAGGCTAACGGTCGAATCCGTTATTGAAAATAAATTACAGAAGTCAGTTAGATGACTACTCTATTTAGGGATAGCGCATACGAAAAGTTTTTAGTTGTAAACTAAGAACGGAAAAATCGTTTAATTTTACAATCATGAAATTGCGATACGAACACGCCGAGAAAGTTTGTTTTTATGTTTTTCCGGACGAAACTCGGACTATGTCGTCCCGAGTTTTTTGTCAAAATAAATTTTGTAAATTTATTTTCTAATTAAGTTCATACGTTAGAATTTTTAAGTCAAATCAAATCGCGACGATTTTGTACCGAACAACGTTTTTCGTCATTCGTTTTTCCGTAACGTCGGATCGCGCCGGAAAAACCGTAACCCTCTTAATTACATGCATGCAGTCGCCACATCATCCTCATTAGGTGTTAACATGCATGTGTTGACTTTGTTAATTACATGACACCTAAACCTTACCTTTACACAATTCAACCATTCCATCATAACAACACACTTGAACAAACCATTCCATCTCTCTCTCACACTCTCTCTCGGCAATTCTCTCTCTCTCTCTCCCTCAAACTTCATCTTCTCCATCATCCATACTCCATTGAAGAACACCTCCAAGAACAAGAAGAGTTCATACAAGTCACAATTCATCCAACAAAACTCTATACATCCTTTGTTAATTCTCTAGGTAATGATATCCTCCACAACTCCATCCATTTAGATTTCTTTTCTTTTCTTTTCCATCTTAATCGAAATTTTAGAGGTTTGATTTAGATGTTTTGATCTTAGAATGATGAAATTAGATATGTTAGATATGATAATTATGGATTAAAAATGATCAAAACCAAGAATCCTAAAACCTATGTGAATGCAGAATTTTTTGGGAAAATGGTAGGATTTTTGTTTTTCTTCTTTTGATGGTTGATTCTTGCTTAATAGATGTTTAATTAGTGTATGGAATGAAAAGGGATTGAAAGCCCTATGTGTTTGTAAGTTTTCAATTAGGATTTTGGATTGAATTTAGGGATTTTATGCATGTTAGTTATTTTTGGAATTATAATTGATTAATGGATGATATAAGATGTTGATTAGTAAATAAATGTAGTTAATTGGAGAAGAAAATCATCCCCTTAACATATGTTTAAAACCAGAAATTTATAAGTAATTAGGGGTTTATACATGTTAGACATAAGTGATGATTTGTTAGTTGATTTATGTTGCAAATAGTGTTAGTTGATAATAGAAATTAAATAAGATTTTTCTAAAAATATTTAATGAAACATAAGAGGCAAAGATCACCATATAAACTGAGTTATAATGATGTTAAGATGTGTTTTGATGCATGAAAACGTTTCACGTTAGACGTAGTTTAACGTCGTAAAGTTTGAATGAAATCCGACAACGTTGAAAAACCGCGTAAGAGACAAACATGTAGTTGTAACTAATAATCGAGAAGTCGGATGGGAGTTCTAATATGATATTTTTTGTTTATGATGAAATTTAGAACATCTTTCTAGTTGACGTCATAAGCTTTCGAGTTAATCTAATATGAGCTATAGTGATAATCGAGAACTAGAACGCGTTTGAAATGTTTGTTGGTTTAGTACTTGTTAGTTGAAATCCGACGTTTAGAACGTCGTGCTTTTGAGCGAGTTTTGAGAAGGAGTTTGTCACGTACGGGAGTACGTGATGACTGCCTTGAGAGTCCAGTTTCTAAAAAAATTGAATACGAGAGCTTAGAGCGAACCTAAGACGTTATACGTCGAACCTATCAAGTAATTAGGGTTTTCACGGCAGTTTTGCGACCCTTGCCGGAAACTGTAATAACTTTCAGCTCGTTATTCGGATTTGTGATCCGTAAATTGGAGCGTGAACTAGACTTCCTAAGCTTTCTAATGGTACAGGGCTCACCCCCTGTTTCCAAACCCTCTGTTCTGGAAAGCCTCCAGAGTTACTGGACTGTGCAGTGAAATTTCAGTTTCTTGTTTTCTAAGTTGTTTAGTTCACAACTTAGTCTCTTTTGATCGATTAAGCCGTTTTTATCTAACGAACATCTCCCTACTGACCTTAGAGTCAAGTATTAGAACCTTGAGTGATGAAAACCAGTCGAGATCTTATATCTTATCCTTTCGTTAAAGAAGTAATAAACGAGAAATTTCGTAAATCGCCTAAGTTGATTCTTTCCAACTTAGATTCTTTTAATCTTTAAAGTCGTATTAAGATATCGACTATCTTCTCTACTGACCCGAGAGTCGAGTATGAGATCTTCCGAGTTCTAAAAGAGATTGGTACGAGTCTCGTTTAAGTAAAACGAATCTAGTAAGCGTGCAAAATGCCAAAAGAATAAAATAACAAAATCTTTCTTCGATTCTCTTTCTTCGATTATTCTTTTGCGAACCGTTTTTAAGTATGTTTATTTTACAATGAAGGAGGAAGCCAACTATAGAGAAAGGACGGAAGATCCCAAGTTGGAAGCTTTCGCGTTAAGTTCTGTATTTACAAGGTGGGCTTTTATATACAAATAAAGCGAGCAATGCTCGGAAAATCTTTCTTTATCGCTTTGATATCTGTGTTTTCAAAGTGATATTATGGCATGATCTGTTTTATGTTTTTATGTGAGTTCTCTTATACCTATCTGAGTCAACATTCATGTTTTCAAGATTTAGAGTTAGTCTACTTTAGATTAACTAACGATCGGCTCTGAGTTAGCTGCTAAGTGCTTTCCTGAGTTAGTGCACTTTGTAACCTGTGGTGTATGTGGTATCCTGTTGAGGGGTAGCCAGCCACGGTGAATTAGTTTTGGTCAAGATTGAACATAGCATACCTGAAAATACTCGGCCGAGTGATTTATGAGAAAAAGTCAGAAAATGTTTAGTAGACACGGATTCTTTCAATAAAACTCCGATGTGCTACGTTTATAAAATGCCATATTTATCTATATTTATGATTATGTTTTCGGCATCGTGCCCACTAAGTACGTTTATACTTAGCCCTGCATTGTTTCTAAATGTGCAGGTTGAAGCGACGGTGAGCGGCGACGGTTGATGTAGAGTTAAAGTATAGGACGCATAGTTAGAACCCTTCCGCTGCCAAACTTTGAATTCCTTTTGATGTACTTTTGAACAATTTTCAGTAGTCTAAGTATGTAAATTTCAACTTAGTTTCTTTTTGTTTTTTTGTCGAGTAATCCTTAGGGATTAACTCTTTCTTATTTATGTTAAAGTCTTGTTCATAGATTATCGATGTTTATCATGTATGTTTAGTCGGTTAGCCTCCTTCTTCCCCGCTTCTTTAATCCAACCCCAGTCGCACCCCGGCTTCTGCCGTCCCTCGGGATTTGGGTATGTGACAGTAACTTATATTATAATGTAGTATCATAGTACGAATTAATCATTTTGTAACTAAATTATGATGTAGTAACACAATACGAATTAATTATTTTGTAACTTATATACGATGTTTTGTGCTACGGTACCACTGTACGAAGTAACCATTTCATAACTTGTTACCATATTCATGTGCATTTTCTGTTATTTCTTGCTTTTTGTTTAAGTAGTTACAGACCTGATGAAACTTATATACTTCATCTGTCACAGCCCCAAATCCCGAGGGACGGCAGAAGCCGGGGTGCGACTGGGGTTGGATTAAAGAAGCGGGGAAGAAGGGGGCTAATTGACTAAACATACATGAAAAAGACATCATTAAACCATGAATAAGATTTTAACATAAATAAGAAAGAGTTAATCCCTAAGGATTACTCGACAAAAGTACAAAAAGAAACTAAGTTCATATGTACAGACTTAGACAGAAATTCAAAGTTTGGCAGCGGAAGAGTTCTAACTAAGCATCTTATCCTTTAACTCAACATAAACCGTCGCCGCTCACCGTCGCTTCAACCTGCACATTTAGAAAACAATGCAGGGCTAAGTACAAACGTACTTAGTGGGCACGATGCCGAAAATATAATCATAAATATAGATAAATATGGCATTTCATAAACGTAGCACATCGGAGTTTTATTGAAAGAATCCGTGTCTACTAAACATTTTCTGACTTTTTCTCATAAATCACTCGCGCGAGCATTTTCTGACTAATGTTACGTTCAATCTTGACCAATTCTAATTCACCGTGGCTGGTACCCCTCAACAGGGTATCACATACACCACAGGTTACAAAGTGCACTAACTCTGGAAAGCACTTAGCAGCTAACTCAGAGCCGATCGTTAGTTAATCTAAATAGACTAACTCTAAATCTGGAAAACATAAATGTTGACTGAGATAGGTACAAGAGAACTCACATAAAACATAAAACAGTTCATGCCATAATATCACTTTGAAAACACAGATATCAAAGCGATAAAGAAAGATTTTCCGAGCATTGCTCGTTTTATTTTGTATATAAAAGCCCACCTTGATTTACAGAACTTAAAACAAACGCTTCCAACTTGGGATCTTCTGTCCTTTCTCTACAGTTGGCTTCCCCCTTCATCGTAAAATAAACATACTTAAAAACGGATCGTAAAAGATAATCGAAGAAAGAGAATCGAAGAAAGTTTTAGTTGTTTCATTCTTTTAGGCATTTGCACGCTTACTAGATTCGTTTTACTTAAACGGGAAGCGAGACTCGTACCAATCTCGTTTAGAACTCGGAAGATCTCATACTCGACTCTCGGGTCAGTAGAGAAGGTAGTCGATATTTTAATACGACTTTAAAGATTAAAAGAAACTAACAAGTACTAAACCAACAAAAATTCAAAACGCGTTCTAGTTCTCGACTATAACTATAACCCATATTATACCAACTCGAAAGCTTATGACGTCAACTAGAAAGATGTTCTAAATTTTATCGTAAACAATAATATTAGATTAGAAATCCCATCTGACTTCTCGATTTTTAGTTACAACTAAATGTTCGTCTCTTATACGATTTTTAAAAGTTATCGGATTTTATTCAAATTTTACGACGTTAAACTACGTCTAACGTGAATCATTTTAATGCATGCAAATATATCATAACATCATTATAACTCAACTTATAAAGTGATCTTTATCTCTTAAGTTTCATTAAACATTTTTAGAAAATTCTCAATTAAATTCTATAATCAACTAACATGATTTGCAACTATATTCCATTAATAATTCATCACTTAACATCAATACATGAAAATCCCTAATCACTTAATAAATTTCTGTTTTTATACATATGTTAAGGGGATGATTTTCTTCCCCAATTAACTACATTTATTTACTAATCAATCTCTTTGATTATCAATTAATCCATTGCAAATCAATTATCAATTAACATACAAAAACCCCTAAATTCATAATTCAAACCCTAATTGACTTTCACAAAAACATAGGGCTTTCAATTCTTTTTCATTCCAAACACTAATTAAACATCTATCAAATAAGAATCAACCATCAAAAAAAGAAAAATAAAAATCCTACAAACATGCCAAATTTTCGGTATTAACATAGGATTTAGGGTTCTTGTTTTTGTTCCATTTTATCCCCTAATCATCATATCTAATACATCTAATTTCATTATTCTAAGATCAAAACATCTATTCCAAACCTCTAAAAATTCGATCAAGAAGAAAAGAAAAGAAAAGAAAACTAATTGGGTAGAATTAAAGAGAAGATCATTACCTTAAGAATTAATGAAAGAACTTAAGAGGTTGAATAGATGGATTGTGACTTATGTGATTTCTTCAAGCTCTTGAAGGTGTCTTCAATGGTGGATGGAAGGAATGAAGAAGATGAAGATGGAGAGATGAGAGAGAGCTGCCGAGAGAGTGAGAGAGAGATGGGAGGAAAATGTTTTGTTCATGTGTTTGAAATGATGAAAGGTTGAAAGATGTATAAAGTGTGGTTTATGTGTCACTTAATTAAACAAGTCAAACATGCATGTTTGCCACTAATTAAGGTGATGTGTCGGCTGCATGGAGAAAATTTTAGAGGGTTACGGGTTTTTCCGACACGATCCGACGTTACGGAAAAACGAACGACGAAAAAACGTTGCTTGGTACAAAATCGCCGCGATTTGATTTGACCTTAAATTCTAACGTATGAACTTAATTGGAAAATAAATTTACAAAATTTATTTTGACAAAAACTCGGGACGACATAGTCCGAGTTTTGTCCGAAAAAACATAAAAACGAACTTTCTCGGGCGTGTTCGTATCGCAAATTCGTGATTATAAAAATTAGACGGTTTTCCGTTCTAAGTTTACAAATTAAAAACTTTTCGTACGTGCTAACGCTAAAAACAGTAGTCGTCTAGCTGACTTCTGTAATTTATTTTTAATAACGGATTCGACCGTTAGCCTTATAAATCAAAAATTGTAAACTTAGGCGTGCAAAGCCATTTATTTAATTAACTTTAAAATTTTTAGAACGTAAGGAATTTATGGGGCATTACATCCTACCCCCCTTACGAAAAATTTCGTCTCGAAATTTGCTTACCTTCTGCAAAAAGATGAGGATATCGCTCTTTTATCTTCTCCTCGAGTTCCCACGTGGCTTCTTCTTGCCCGTGATGGTTCCATAGCACTTTAACTATTGGTATTGATTTGGTTCTTAATTTTTGAACTTTTCTATCCAAGATCGATATCGGCTTTTCTTCATAGCTTAGGTCAGATTCAAGAATTACGTCTTGCTGACTAATAACGTGCTTAGGATCATAAACATATTTTCTCAACTGAGAAACGTGAAAAACATTATGAACGCTTCCTAGACTTGGCGGTAAGGCCAATCTATACGCGACTGATCCTATTCTCTTGAGGATTTCATAATGTCCTATAAACCTGGGTTTTAACTTACCCTTAACTCCGAACCTAAGGATTCCTTTGGTCGGGGATATCTTAAGAAAAACTTTATCTCCTATTTCAAACTCAAGGTTGGTTCGACGATCGTCGGCATACGACTTTTGTCGGCTTTGGGCCTCCTTCATTCTATCTCGAATCTGTCGAACTATCTCAATCATCTCATTGATTGCATCTGGGCCTAGGTTCTTTCTCTCACCTACTTCATCCCAATAAAGCGGTGATCTACATTTTCTCCCATACAAAGCATCAAACGGCGTCATTCCTATCGTGGCCTGATAGCTGTTGTTGTAGGCGAATTCGACTAAGTGTAGAATTTCTTCCCAATTCGCGCCTCGATCCAAAACCACTGGTCTTAACATATCGACAAAAATCTGAATCGTTCTCTCTAATTGTCCATCTGTCTGTGGGTGAAAAGCTGTACTGAAATTTAGCTCTGTTCCCAACTCTTTCTGCATCGTAATCCAAAATCTCGAGGTAAATTTAGCATCTCTGTCTGATATTATGACCTTCGGTATTCCATGCAGACGTACAATCTCTCTGACATACAACTGAGCTAGTCTCTCTGATCCATATGTAGTTTTAATCGGTAAGAAGTGAGCTGACTTCGTAAGTCTATCAATTATCACCCAAATCGCTGTGTTTCCTCTTCTTGACTTAGGTAAGCCTGTGACAAAGTCCATAGCTATGCCTTTCCATTTCCAATCTGGGACATCCAACGGTTGTAGCAATCCATACGGTCGTCGGTGTAAAGCCTTAACTTGTTGACATGCTAGGCATCTTTCTATAAACGAGGCAACGTCTCGTTTCATTCTGTTCCACTAAAAGTTTCTTCTCAAATCCTGGTACATTTTCGTACTTCCTGGATGTGCTGTGTAAGGCGTATCGTGAGCCTCACTCAAGATTTCGTTCTTCAATTCGCTATCGTTGTCAGGAATACAAATCCTGCCTTCGTAAAGTATTGCATTGCCTCGAGCCTCAGAATATCCTTCTGGCTTATCTGTCCTTATCCTTACTCGTAACTTTTCCATTGACTCGTCTTTTCTCTGAGCATTAATGATCCTTTCTCTCAAATCTGGTGTAGCTTCTAATGCTGCTATTTGACTTTTTATCGTTGCTGGCGTGTCAAGCACTCTGATATCCATCTTCTCGAATTCTCGTACTAAGGTTTCTTCTTCTACAAAAAGATATCCTAACTTCGTTGAAGCCTTGCGACTCAATGCGTCTGCTACCACATTAGCCTTTCCTGGATGATAGTTAATTCCACAGTCATAATCTTTGACTAATTCGAGCCATCTTCTTTGTCTCATGTTCAGTTCTTTTTGCTCGAAAAAGTACTTCAGGCTCTTGTGATCGGTGAATATCTCAACTCTTACACCATAGAGATGGTGTCTCCAAATCTTTAGCGCATGCACTACGGCTGCAAGTTCTAAATCGTGGGTTGGGTACTCAACTTCGTGGGGTCGAAGTTGTCATGAAGCATAAGCTATCACTCGTCCGTCTTGCATCAAGACACAACCTAATCCATTTTTCGATGTGTCAGTATAAACTACATATTCCTTGTTTGCGTCTGGAAGTGCTAGTACTGGCGCTGTAGTTAACTTTTCCTTAAGAGTTTGGAAACTCTTCTCGCACTCATCCGTCCATTTAAACTTTGTATCCTTCTTGAGTAGCTGCATCATCGGGCGAGCGATTGTAGAAAATCCCTCGATAAATCTTCGGTAATAACCAGCTAATCCCAAGAAACTTCTGATCTCATTCTGACTTGTTGGTGCCTTCCAGTTATGCACTGCTTCTACTTTAGCTGGATCCACCTTGATTCCTTCTGTCGATACTATGTGTCCAAAGAACATTACTTCCTTCAGCCAAAATTTGCATTTACTGAATTTGGCGTAGAGTTTCTCAGCTCTTAGTGTTTCCAACACTATCCGTAGATGTTCCTCGTGCTCCGTCTCATTCTTAGAGTAAATGAGGATGTCGTCAATGAATACTAGAACAAATTTGTCCAAGTAGGGGTGGAAAACTCTGTTCATAAGGTCCATGAATACGGCTGGAGCGTTGGTCAAACCAAATGGCATCACTAAAAATTCGTAGTGGCCATATCGAGTTCTAAAAGTGGTCTTAGGTACATCTTCAGGTTTGATCTTGAGCTGATGATACCCTGACCTCAAATCTATCTTGGAAAAGACTCCTGCACCTTTAAGCTGATCGAACAGATCCTCGATCCTTGGCAAAGGATATTTTTTCTTGAGAGTGATCTTGTTCAGTTCTCGGTAATCGATGCACATTCTCATCGATCCGTCTTTTTTTCTAACAAACAGCACGGGTGCTCCCCAAGGTGAAATGCTTGGCCTGATAAAACCAAGATCTAGTAATTCCTGTAACTGGATTTTGAGCTCTTCCAGTTCCTTCGGTGCCATTTTGTAAGGGGCTTTAGACTTAGGGGCTGCTCCTGGTTCTAAATCGATCGTGAAGTCCACATGACGATCTGGTGGCAATCCTGGTAGTACTTCTGGAAAAACATCTTTATATTCGTTCACGACTTTTACGTCCTGAATGGTCTTCTCGGCTCCTGGTTCTCCAACTAGGTACACAAGATAGGTTGTGGTACCTTTCTTCTTCATGAGTTTCGTGGCCTGAAGGGCTGATATGATTGGTATGCCTCTACCCATTGAAATTCCGTGGAACTCGGTCGGTTCTTTACCCGGCGGCTGAAAAGAAATTTTTCTCTCGTTGCAGAGAATCGTGGCGTAATTCTCTGACAACCAATCCATTCCTAGGATTATATCTACGTCCCACATTATCATAACATTTAGGTTGTTCGCTATAACCTTATGAGTTCCGATTTCTAGTTCTAGGTTAGAGCAAACATGTGTGGAAGTAGTGATCTCTCCTGAAGGTGTGGCTATTCTCATAGATTGTGCAGCTCTTACAGGTCTGATGTCTAAGTTATCGGCACATGAGCCAGCAATGAAAGAATGCGATGCGCCAGTATTAAATAGGATCTTAATGGGGGTGTTGTGGAGTTTTCCCACACCTGCTAGATTGCCTTTTCCTTTGTGCTGACCGCTTTGTTTGATAGCGCATGCCCTCGCATTCTGTTGCTGCTGTGCATGCTGCTGAAACTGCTGCTGGTTCATAAGCGGCTGCTGCGGCTGTGCTTGGATGGCTCGGAGAGGTACTGCTTGAAGCGATTTAGGGCAGTCCTTTTTCATGTGCCCCTTCTGTCCACAGTTGAAACAGTTGGGGGTGCCTATCTGGCAGACTCTAGGATGGGCTCGGTTGCACTTCGGGCAGACAGGGATGGTAACCCTCCCTGGGTTATTCGCTCCCTGGTTAAAATTCCTCTGTTGCCCTTACGGCTGGTTTAACTGATTATTGCCCTTCCACGGCGAGTTCTGCCTGTTCCCTTGAATGAACAACCCCGATTGGTTGTTTCCCTGCCACGGCCTCTTGCCATTGTTGTTGTTATTGGCAGGTTGCTGATAACCTCTTTTCTGTCCTCCCTGATTGTTGTAACCCTGATTATATCCTCCGCTACCTCTTCCGTTCCATTTTCTCTTCCCCTGATAATTGCTACTGTTGTTGTTGTAGTAACCTCGATTCTGACTCTGCGCTGGTGCTGGCGTAGTTGGTATAATCTTTTTCTCATCAGGCACGATGGCCTCCATTTCTAGTGCTCTTCCCAGTATGTCTGAATAACCTAGTCCTCCATGACTAGCCAAAGCGATTCCCAATTCATGACGTAAACCTCCTTGAAATTTCTTTGATAACTTCTCCTCAGTGTCGACCAATGTCGGCGCATACCTCATCAACTCGCAGAACTTGACGTCATATTCCGTCACAGTTAGCTTTCCCTGCTTCAGATTATAAAATTCAGCCTCTTTCTGTGCCCTATACGTCTTGGGAACGTACTTATCAAAGAAAATCTCCTTAAACTCTTCCCTCGAAAAACGAGCCAGATGCTCAGCAGGTATCACCTTCTGTCTTGCCTCCCACCAGTAATCTGCCGATCTTGTTAGTTAGAATGCGACACACAACATTCTCTCCTCATCAGTGCATCTGAGGAGTTTAAAAATTTTCTCGGTCGACCTCACCCATAGCTCAGCATCGCTAGGGCTTCCAGTTCCATTAAACATTGGAGGGTTCCTTTTGAGGAATAGATCCTCAATATCTCTACGGGGCGGTGGTGAAAGTGGTGGTGATGGTGACGGGGGTGGAGATGGGGATGGAGTGATATTCCGCTCATATTCCTGCTCTTGGTTATTTTCTGGCTGACGTCCACCACGTCCTCTCGGCCTTCCAGGTCTTCGACCTCTCCTGTTGTTAACATTTCTCGGCGGCATTTTCTTTAGTCTAGAGAAGAATTGAAAATTCTTATTAGTTTCCTTTGTTAATTACACTTAACACTTACTAGCTCGTTTTCGACTTAATCAAATTCATGGGACAACATATCGAACATAGCTTTGATATTATTTCATTAATCTTTTAACTTTCGAGTTAAACTTATTTCCTCGTTACATGAGTTCATTTAACATTCTAATTTTTAATTACTCGATTCATAAGAAATTTTACTTGATTAAAAACCCTCTTTACGGGTCATATATATATACATCCAAAAAGAATATTACTTTTGCCTTTAACGAGGACTTATACAAAAGGGTTAGACTACTATTAGTCTAAACTAGGCTGACTGCCTACTATTTACTGGGTGCACTAACAAACTGCACTCCGTATCTACTAGAGTACTAGAACGGAAACAATTCATAAAATTTCGTATCCGCTAGAGTACTACAAAAATTAACTAGTTACTGATCTGACTCTATATAGGACAAAAAAATATTACTACTACTGATATTTACCCATATCTATAAAGCACTGCCTAACTAAACTGCAGAAGAAAACCAAAAACTACTCCGAAGTCTGCAAAATCCTAACAACCATCCCCTGGGTCCTCTTCTAGGTCCTCCTCCGGATCCTCCTCCGGGTCCTCCTCCGGGTCCTCCTCCTCGGACTCCGAACCAAAAACCAACTCGAGTGCCTGGTCCACCCTCAGAGTAGAACCATCGTCAAGTGTAAGCAGGGTGGGTGAGGGTGCCTCAGAAACAGTCTCCTCCAAGTTGGAGACCAAGTCGTCCTCTCTGACCTCTCTCGCACGCTTCTTCAGGGGAAGAAGGTACTCGGGAACTGAACCTAAACCTGACTCGAACTCCTCCCTAGAACGGACCCTGGACGGTCCTGCCTCCATCTGCTATCGGACTACTCCCCACTTCGCGCAGATCTCCTCAAGTGGCGTAAGTGGAGAAGGCAACTCTAACATGGCGGCGAGCTCCGCGTCGATCTCTCGGTAGTCTGGTCCCTCTCTGTACAGTCTCGTCTCCAACGGTCCCCTGACCCTAACACAAACGTCTGGCACAAACGGTGAAGACAACCCCAACAGCGCGGCTGTCTCAGCGTCAACCTCTACAAAACCCGGGCCTGGGATCAACTCCTCAACCTGCTGTTCAACCGGTGGTGACTCTGGTGGAACTACCGTCTCCTCGTCCTCCTCTGGCTGCTCTAGCTCAGTCTTAGGCTCCTCCTCCAGTACACCGTCTGGTGGCAACTCTAACAAATCTAAGAACTCCAGGTCTAAGTCAAGCTCCTCAAGCTCTGTCTCGACTGGAAAGTGACTGTAGGGGATGTGTGGCTCTAAAGGAAGGGAAAGCATAAACCTGCTCTCAAAGAAACGCCTGTGCACACACAGTGCGAATCCAGCATAATTGTCGGTCGGCTCCGTGTTGTCGCCGAAAATCCCCAAAAAGTACCAAGCTGCACGGTGCACCCATCGGCGCCACTCATCCGGTAGGTGTACAATCAAATCTAGTATCCCTGATCAGGTGTCTCACTGGGTAGTAGGCTGAAGAAAAATTACTCACAATCTGTCCCACATCCTCTTCTCCGTAGTCTACCTCAAACTCATAGTACTCATCCTGCAACATATCGACTATGGTGCGCTCGCACGAGGCCAAAGGCTGGCTCTTCTGAGCCGTGACACGAGTCCTAGCCATCCTACAAAAGTTTTAAGGTAACACGGATCAGTAACAGGTAGGAAAAGAAAATAACTTATCTTAACGAAAACATAAATTACAAAATGAATATTCCTTATTCAATTGTAATATCAACACTTAAGTCAACCACTTATTAAGACTTCTAGCAATTCAAGAAATTGCACTCAACAACATATATATGTATACGTAAAATTAAAGATTTTATTTTCATTCTCTCATTTCACCATATTATTACTCATTTTAAATCTTCTATTTCTTTTATTTCTTAACTCACTAACTCTTAACGATTTTTCACTTATTAAAACAAAGTATATTTACTTCGTTCATGTTACTTATTCAAAAGTAACATCCATTTTCAAAAGAATTTATCGCTTACGATTCTTGATATTCGTACTAATTGTAGTCATCGCTCAAGACGAAAATATGGAATTTAATTCCATAAAAAGAAAAAGATAAATAACTTAAGAATAATTTCCTGAAAAACTAAGTTCCAGTTGTCATCTCGTTCATATCTTTCTTAACTCGAAGCTGAAAACTTCTCAAACATCTAATCGCTCCCTTCTTTTACTAACACGATTTATTGAATTATTTTTATTCATTTTATTTCTTTTCCCTCGCAGGAAATTCTTAGACGACAAGTTTAATTTTGCCGAATCTTTATTCATGTCACTAAGCGCACGTGACATTCATCAAAGGAAGTCCTTCTCGCGTTAGGGATCTCCTTTCGAAATCTTTTCAAAACAACGTTTCTTAAAAATGTCTAAGTTCTCGAAGAACCGGAAAGTTCTTAGGTTCCACGTCTACGTTCTCATTGAACCGGGAAAATTCCCTAAAATCTGACTATATTCTCGTATCCGCATAATTTTTCATAAAAAAGGAAATCATTGCGCACATATTTTCACATATGATAGTACTTGTACTATCGCATAATCATGTAGAGTATAAAAATTATACTTCTGGAAAGTACTTAGCAGCTAACTCAGAGTCGATCGTTAGTTATTCTAAATAGACTAACTCTAAATCTGAAAAACATAAATGTTGACTCAGATAGGTACAAGAGAACTCACATAAAACATAAAACAGTTCATGCCATAATATCACTTTGAAAACACAGATATCAAAGCGATAAAGAAAGATTTTCCGAGCATTGCTCATTTTATTTTGTATATATAAGCCCACCTTGATTTACAGAACTTAAAACAAACGCTTCCAACTTGGGATCTTCTGTCCTTTCTCTACAGTTGGCTTCCCCCTTCATCGTAAAATAAACATACTTAAAAACGGATCGTAAAAGATAATCGAAGAAAGAGAATCGAAGAAAGTTTTAGTTGTTTCATTCTTTTAGGCATTTGCACGCTTACTAGATTCGTTTTACTTAAACGGGAAGGGAGACTCGTACCAATCTCGTTTAGAACTCGGAAGATCTCATACTTGACTCTCGGGTCAGTAGAGAAGGTAGTCGATATTTTAATACGACTTTAAAGATTAAAAGAAACTAAGTTGGAAAGAATCAACTTAGGCGATTTACGTTTTAGTTCATTAAACGCTTTATGAAATTTCTCGTTTATTACTTCTTTAAAGAAAGGATAAGAGATAAGATCTCGACTGGTTTTCATCATTCAAGGTCCTATACTTGACTCTAGGGTCAGTAGAGAGATATTCGTTAGATAAAAACGGCTTAAACGATCGAAAGAATCTAAGTTGTGAACTAAACAACTTAGAAAACAAGAAACTGAATTTTCACTGCACAGTCCAGTAACTCTGGAGGCTGTCCAGAACAGAGGATTTGGAAACAGGGGGTGAGCCCTGTACCATTAGAAAGCTTAGGAAGTCTAGTTCGCGCTCCAATTTACGGATCACAAATCCGATAAACGAGCTGGAAGTTATTACAGTTGCCGGCGGGATCGCAAAACTGCCGCGAAAACCCTAATTGCTTGATAGGTTCGACGTATAACGTCTTAGGTTCGTTCTAAGCTCTCGTATTTGATTTTTTTAGAAACTGGACTCTCAAGGCAGTCATCACGTACTTCCGTATGTGACAAACTCCTTCTCAAAACTCGCTCAAAAGCACGACGTTCTAACGTCGGATTTCAACTAACAAGTACTAAACCAACAAAAATTCAAAACGCGTTCTAGTTCTCGACTATAACTATAACCCATATTATACCAACTCGAAAGCTTATGACGTCAACTAGAAAGATGTTCTAAATTTTATCGTAAACAATAATATTAGATTAGAAATCCCATCCGACTTCTCGATTTTTAGTTACAACTAAATGTTCGTCTCTTATACGATTTTTAAAAGTTATCGGATTTTATTCAAATTTTACGACGTTAAACTACGTCTAACGTGAATCATTTTAATGCATGCAAATATATCATAACATCATTATAACTCAACTTATAAAGTGATCTTTATCTCTTAAGTTTCATTAAACATTTTTAGAAAATTCTCAATTAAATTCTATAATCAACTAACATGATTTGCAACTATATTCCATTAATAATTCATCACTTAACATCAATACATGAAAATCCCTAATCACTTAATAAATTTCTGTTTTTATACATATGTTAAGGGGATGATTTTCTTCCCCAATTAACTACATTTATTTACTAATCAATCTCTTTGATTATCAATTAATCCATTGCAAATCAATTATCAATTAACATACAAAAACCCCTAAATTCATAATTCAAACCCTAATTGACTTTCACAAAAACATAGGGCTTTCAATTCTTTTTCATTCCAAACACTAATTAAACATCTATCAAATAAGAATCAACCATAAAAAAAAGAAAAATAAAAATCCTACAAACATGCCAAATTTTCGGTATTAACATAGGATTTAGGGTTCTTGTTTTTGTTCCATTTTATCCCCTAATTATTATATCTAATACATCTAATTTCATTATTCTAAGATCAAAACATCTATTCCAAACCTCTAAAAATTCGATCAAGAAGAAAAGAAAAGAAAAGAAAACTAATTGGATAGAATTAAAGAGAAGATCATTACCTTAAGAATTAATGAAAGAACTTAAGAGGTTGAATGGATGGATTGTGACTTATGTGATTTCTTCAAGCTCTTGAAGGTGTCTTCAATGGTGGATGGAAGGAATGAAGAAGATGAAGATGGAGAGATGAGAGAGAGCTGCCGAGAGAGTGAGAGAGAGATGGGAGGAAAATGTTTTTTCATGTGTTTGAAATGATGAAAGGTTGAAAGATGTATAAAGTGTGGTTTATGTGTCACTTAATTAAACAAGTCAAACATGCATGTTTGCCACTAATTAAGGTGATGTGTCGGCTGCATGGAGAAAATTTTAGAGGGTTACAGGTTTTTCCGGCGTGATCCGACTTTACGGAAAAACGAACGACAAAAAAACGTTGCTCGGTACAAAATCGTCGCGATTTGATTTGACCTTAAATTCTAACGTATGAACTTAATTGGAAAATAAATTTACAAAATTTATTTTGACAAAAACTCGGGACGACATAGTCCGAGTTTTGTCCGGAAAAATATAAAATCGAACTTTCTCGGGCGTGTTCCTATCGCAAATTCGTGATTATAAAAATTAGACGGTTTTCCGTTCTAAGTTTACGAATTAAAAACTTTTCGTACGTGCTAACGCTAAAAACAGTAGTCGTCTAGCTGACTTCTATAATTTATTTTTAATAACGGATTCGACCGTTAGCCTTATAAATCAAAAATTGTAAACTTAGGCGTGCAAAGCCATTTATTTAATTAACTTTAAAATTTTTAGAACGTAAGGAATTTACGGGGCATGACATTCATGCATAGGGGTCCAACTTGTTTAATTGTTTGCCATGGAGGAGAATGTAATGATAATACATATGAAGGACGGAGAAAAGAGAATATTCCTGTACCGCCGACTGGTATGACATTTGAACTGTTATTGAGAAAAGTGGAGGTGTGCTTAAAGAAGGATTAGAGGATGTATATATTTGATTTTGATGCATTAGTTCAGTCTCCTATTGGTGAGACTATGAGAATGAAGATAACCAATGATTTTGAATTGTCCAGTTTGATGGATTTATTGGACGTGCCTACTGTATTTATTACTGTTTGTCGAAGAATCAACAAATGTCGACGTAGGATAAATCATCATACTATTCGATATGTGCCAAATATGAATCATAATCATGATGAGAATGATCCAGAATTTGGTTTCAATGATCCACAAGTTGGTTTTGATTGTGATGATATGTATGATAGTAATTCTGATGATGCAATTGACATAATTGATAAAAGTGGCGATTGTTGTAATGATGCTCGTGATGATTCTGGTATAGATCTCCATTATGTGCCCCCATTAGATAATTCTAATGAAAGCAATGAAGGAACTAATGAAGAATGTGGCAAAGAAAGTCGTATATGATTGATTCCTAGTCCAATGCATAAAAGATTTCTTCCATGCGAAGATGTATTTATATTGTGTGAGCCTGTTATGAATGAACTCACTATGGGTGCCATATTCCATGATAAGGAGTCTATGAGTGAAGCCGTTGGTTTATACCACTTGAAAAATCATGTCAGCTTTTCGACGGTGTGTTCATGTTCGTCTAGATATCACCTTGTATGCAAACTCAGTGCCAAGAGATGTGATTTCGTCATTCGAGCCGGATCAATAGGTACTGCATGGAGAATCAACGAGTGGAGTCCTCATACTTGTGAGATGGATTTGAGCTTTCATGATCAGCCGACGGTGTCTGCTAGAGTAATAGCATCACAATTTATTCACAATTTGTCAGAAGATGGTTATCTTCTCAGGCCTCGTGATATACAAGGAAAAGCACTACTAGAATTTGGTGTTAATGTGAAATACCGAACTGCTTTAGCTGGGAAGAATAATGCATTGAACAAGTCATACAGTGATCCAGACAAGTCTTTTCAGGTTATCCCATTTACTATTTTTTCTTTTTTCAAATTATGGTTCCCCTGGTTACAAATATTAATAATTTATAGTGGTTACAATTACGAAATGCATAGTTTATTAGCTGGGCAACTGAAAATGCAGAATGAAATCGTGATACCCCGAGCTTTTATACCTTTTGAGAGCGTTATAGCTAACTGAGTAAGTTAAGAGTTGAGACTTGAGGAATAAAAATTTTCTTTTCTAAATGAAGAACAATGAGTAATCGTCTAGAATGCTTTGCGCGTTTTGTGTGAATTTATCTATTTAATTTCTTGAAATGATGATGTGCTATAAATGTTGAGTTTTTTTATATGAGAATGAGTATGAGATTAGTTTCCAGAAAAACCCCGAAGAATTTGTTTAATTGAAGAATAATAATGTTGATCGCCGAGAAAATTCTATTTGCCGATGAATTTACAATAGAGTAGAATTAAGATCTTTGAACCTAGAATTTCTTCTAAGATCATTGAGATAGGATAAGAGCTTATCCGAGAATAATTTGAGAAGAGTAATGAGGAATTAATCTTTAAAGGATTAATAAAGGATTAATAAGCCGACTAAATTCTTTTAAGTTTTAAAAGACTAAAATGATCGGAACCGTTAATCTTTTAATTCAAACTTGAAATAGGATTGAGATGCTTTAGTGTCGGAAATGAGGCGAGGAGAGATTAGACCCGTTTATAGCATAAATTAAATAATACGAATCGTATTATCCGAAAAACCTTTACGACCGGGTAATTAATACTCGTAACGACACGACGAGGACAAGTGTCACTCTCTCTCTCTCTCACCACCTCATCACCTCTCTCCCATCTCTCTCCAATTTCCAATGCTAATTGTGATGATTACGTCTTCTCCATAATCTTACCAAAAGATTACATGCAAAGCACATCACATCAACTATCCATCACACTTAAAACATATCAACTTCCAATGCTAATTGTCATCATACTTTATTCCTTATGTTGGAATTCAAATTCATGCATCCTATTCAAAAGAGAGAAAAGTTCATCCACTCTCACCATCTTTCTCTCACTTTCGAACTCTCTCTCAAGCAAAGAAGAAAAACAAAACACTCTCCCTCCCTATTTTCTCTCACTCTCTCGGCAATCACACACACACACCCATACATTTTGGTTTTTTTCCATGCAACCTTGAATTCAAGCTTATCATCCATGGAAATAAAGTAAAGAACATCATCCTCCATTTATTCCATCCTTATCTCCAAGAAAAGGTAATAATCCTTCAAGTTCTTGAATTGAAATTCAATAATCATCCTCCAATTTTCTTCATTTTTGGCTCTTAAGCCTAAAGAGATGGATGATTAATCATTTTGTTATTCTTTTCTTTGAGGATTCAAGAGAAGTTCTTCCTTTCATTCAAGCTCAAGTTTTGAAGCTCAATCCCCTTTCATTCGATCCCAAGAAGCCAAGAGAAGAGATCCATTTTAATTTTCAAAGTATGGTTATTCATTTGATTAATTGTATATATGTATATCACTAAGCCCTAAAAGAAAGAAAACATGCATGCATGGTATTTATTTTATGTTTAGGCAAACTTAGGTTATTAATGTGAAGATCGAGTGAGAAGAAATCGTTAGGAGAATCGAACACTAGGTTTTAATTGGTGAATAAGGAGAAGAAAAAGAATTTAAATCCCTAAAAATTGATAAAAACCGAAATTATTAGAGAAAAATAGGAAAATATGAATCCTTTGAGTTATTGTTATTTTGATGCTTGATTTGTGATTTTTATCATGTTGAGAATGGAATTATATGCATGAAAAATTGAGAAATAAATTGCCCTAAAATGTGCATAAATGTCGTGGGTTTTAGGAGAAAAAGAAGGATTTATTTTGTTGATGATTTGAGTGATGTTTTGATAATGAAATTGTTATGTGAGATGTTGATGTAATCATACATGTTGTTAAGTTTAAGAAAATGGAATTGCATGTTGAGTTTTTGGAGAAAATAATTTGTGGTAATATAGAAAATTTAATATTTTGATGTTATAATATATGCTAAAATGTTAATTGAAATCGTAAATGAAAAGAGAATTTTTGGTAAAAAGAAATGTGAAGTTTAAAAGCTTTTAAAATATTAGGAATTGAAGAATGCATAAAAAGATATTTCAAATAAATGTTCTTGTAATAAAACTTGAAGATTTGAATTTTTAACAAATTAAATAAAAAAAAAATTTATAACTTAACTAATAAAATAAACTAGTTTTTATAAAAATGTTTATTGAATTTTAAAGAAAATTGCCAAGTAAGAAAGTGGTTTTAAGTTAAAAACAAATAAGAAAGATTTATTAAATAAGTAATCAAGAATTGAGAAAATCGAGTTATGTCACAGCCCCAAATTTCGAGGGACGGCCGAAGCCGGGGTGCGACTGGGGTTGGATTAAAGAAGCGGGGAAGAAGGGAACTGACTAACTAAACATACATAAAAGACAACATACATTCAATGAACAAGACTTTACTAATATAAAGGAAGAGTTAATCGCGAAGGATTACTCGACAAAAGAAGTACTCGAAAGTATCTAAGTTCAAGATTACAGACTTATACTACAGTGGTTCATCAAAATGTACATGATCTCAAAAGTCTAGAGTTTTGCAGCGGAAGTAAGTCATAAACTAAAGCAATCCTACTTCTCAACTCAACTTCAACCACCGCCGCTCCCGTCGCTTCAACCTGCACATTTAGAAAACACATGCAGGGCTAAGTACAAAAGTACTTAGTGGGCACGATGCCGAAAACATAACATAAGTATGGATAATTTGGCATTTCATAATTTGTAGCACATCGGGGTTTTATTTGAAATTAGCCCGTGTCTACTAAACATTTTCTGACTTATTTTCACAATTTACTCGGCCAAGCATTTTCTGGTATGTTACGTTCAATCTTGACCAAATTCTCAGTCACCGTGGCTGGTACCTCTCAACAGGGTATCACATACACCACAGGTTATAAAGTGCACTAACTCTGGAAAGCACTTAGCAGCTAACTCAGAGCCGATCGTTAGTTAACCTATTTAGATTAACTCTAAATCTGAAAAACGCGAATGTTAACTCAGATAGGTACAAGAGAGCTCACATAAAACATAAAACAGTTCATGCCATAGTTATCACTTTGAAAACACAGATATCAAAGCGATAAAGAAAGGTTTTCCGAGCATTGCTCGTTTTATTTTATATGTAAAAGCCCACCTCGTTGATACAGAACTACTAAGTACTAGCTTCCGATCTCCTGATCTTCCGTCCTTTCCTTACTGCTAGCTTCCTCCTTCATCGTAAAATAATAACACTTAAAATCGGTCAAAAAAGTTAATCGAACATAGAAAATCGAATTAGGCTTTAGTCGTTTCATTTCTTTAGGCATTTGCACGCTACTAATTTCTTTTTAGTTAAACGGGAAACGAGACTTGAACAAATCTCGTTTAGAACTCGAAAGGTCTCGTACTCGACTCTTAGGTCAGTAGAGAAGATAGTCGTCAAGTTATTACGGCTTAAACGATCGAAAGAACTAAGTTGCGAAGAAAACAACTTAAGAAAATAAATCCTGAAAATTACTGCGCATTACAGAAACTCTGGGGGCTGCCCAGAACAGAGGAACTGGAAATAGGGGATGAGCCCTGTACCACTAGAAATCTTGGGAAGTCTAGTTTACGCTCCAATTTACGGATCTCAAATCCGATAAACGAGCTAAAAGATATTACAGTTTCCGGCAAGGGTCGCAAAACTGCCCCGCTAACCCTAGTTGCTCGATGGAAACAACGTATAACTTCTTAGGTTCGTTCTAAGTTCTCGTACTCGATTTCTCACGAAAATTCACTCTCGAGGCAGTCAACACGTGCTCCCGTACGTGATGAACTCCTTTTCAAAACTCGTCCAATAGCACGACGTTCTAAACATCGGCTTTCAACTATCAAGTACTAAACCAAAATCAAGTTAACAATTTCTCGTTCTAGTTCTCGACTATAACTATAACTCGTATTATAATAGCTCGAAAGCTCACGTCGTCAACTACAAAGTTATACCTTAGTCCATAAGAAACAATATTATTAAGTTAGAATTCTTATTCGACTTCTCGGTTATTAATTACGGCTACTTGTTCGTCTCTTACGAGATTTCCAAAGTTATCGGATTTAGCTCAAATTTTATGTCATCAAACAACATCTAACGAGATTCATTTTCATGCATATCATCACTTCATATCATTATTACATCTCAACTTAAATCGAGTTCTTCGTCTCTTATGACTCACAATATGTTTTTAGAAAATCCCAATTAAATTCATAACAACATCTAATATCATTAACAACATTATTTCATCAACAAATCCTCAACTAATTGAACTACATGCAAACCCCTAAATCTCTCATAATTTTCGGTATTTACACATAATTAAAGAGGGTGATTTTCTTCATCAATCAACACCATTTATCTCTTAATCATACTACCACATCATCAATTAATCAAATTCAAGTCTAATTACACAATAAATTGAGAATCCCCAAATCAAAACCCTAGCCCTAAAAATCGGTTTCATTCATACTTGGGGGTTTCGACTTCTTTTTGTTTTAATCCTCAATCGAACACCTCTTAAGCATTATTATACCTTCAATTTAAGAATTCCATCATCCCACACCCAAGCCCTAAAATTTCGGTAATTAAGAGGAATTAGGGCTCTTGATTTTCTTCCAATTTTAATCCTAGAATTCATATCTAATCACATCTAATTACACTAATCAAAGATCAAACATCTAATTCATCATCTTCAAATTTTCGATCCAAATGAAAAATAAAAGAAATTGATTTGGAATGGATAGAATTAGAGAGGAGATAAATACCTTGAGCTTTAGTGAAGGGAGTTAGAAGATTCGATGGATGAATGAAGACTTGTGTGAAATTTTTGCTCTAAGAACTTGATGTCTTTAATGGAGATGGAAGAAGAAGAGAGAGTGAATGTATGAGTGTGTGTATGTGGTTTTGGGGAGGGAGAGAGTGAAGAAGATGACTTAATAATGTTATAACATGTATTACTTAATAGGTGTAAAGTTTGAATAGTAATAACATTAGGTGTCCAAATACTTAGTATATAAATAGAAAAATATCTATGTTGGTGTGTGAGGGAAGTCGGCTAGGGAGAGAAAAAGAAGGAAAATATGCGCTTTTCCGACGTGATACGACGTTACGGAAATCGAACGACGAAAAACGAAGCTCGGCACAAAATCGTCACAGTCCGATTCGACCAAAAATTCTAACGTATTTAACTTAATCGGAAAGTAAAATTTAAAATTTTAATTCCGACAAAAACTCGGGACGACACAGTCCGAGTTTCGTCCGGAAAATCATAAAAACGAACTTTCTCGGGCGTATACGTCTGAAAAACCTGAGGAACGTGAGAATTTGACGTGGGAACAATTTAAAGAAGTCTTTAAGAGAAGTACGTGCCATCAAGTTATCATGTAATACCCCGGAAATTCCTTACAATCTTAAAAATTTAAAGTTATTAATAATAATGGCTTTGCACGCCTAAGTTTACGATTTTGAATTCTAAGACTAACGGTCAAATCCGTTTCCGAAAATAAATTACGGAAGTCAGCTAGACGACTACTATATTTAGGGTTATCGCGTACGAAAAAATTTTAGTTCTTAAACTCAGAACGGAAAACCGTCTGATTTTTACATTCACGAAATCGCGAGAAAGTTCGTTTTAATGATTTTTCGGACGAAACTCGGACTGTGTCGTCCCGAATTTTTGTCGGAATTAAGTTTTTAAATATTACTTTCCGAGTAAGTAAAATACGCCGGAAATTATGGTCGAGTCGGGTTTTGACAGAAACGAGCCGAATACGTATTTTATTTATCGTTTTCCGTAATGTCGTATCGCGCGGGAAAAAGCACGTATTTCCTTCCTAATAATTTTATGGCTGCCGACATTACACCTACATACACATAAGTGATATTTCATTTTTATATTATAAAGTTTTAGGACACCTAATGTTCTAAACCTTCTAATACTTTACACCTCCCAACTAGTTAATATATTATATTGTAAGTTAGACACTATTCTATTAACTAAGTCACCACCTTGTCTTCTCCACCATTTCATAACCGCCACACACACTTAGCTTCACCATCTTCATTTCTTTCATTTCCTCCATTGAAGAAGCTTGAGTTTTGCAAGGATTTTCACTAAGGATCATCATCCATCCATCAATTTCACTTCATTTTTCACTAAACTTCAAGGTATTCATCATAGACTTTGATCTATCCAAGTAGAATTTTCATTCTTTGATTTTCTTGATGATCGATTTTTGTAGTATTGTGTAGTAGTTGTTTTATTGTTTAATCTATACAATTAGAGGGATTAGATATGGATTCTATGGTTAAAATTTGAAGAAATCAAAGAACCCTAAACCTAAGTAGTAACCGATTTTTAGGGGTTTTGTAGTAGGAGGTTCAATCCTCAAATTGGTTGGTTAATTGATCTTAAAAGTAGTATAATTGAAGATTGATGCGAAAATAAATGGAATTCTCTAACTAATGAATGATGTTTGAATTATAGGGGTTAGGGTTTGAAGGAAAAATCTAAATTAATAATGTAGTATTGTTAATTTTTGGATAATTCATGTTGTAGTAGTGTTAGAAGTTGATAAATGGAGTAATTTGGAGAAGAAAATCACTTCCCATAACTATGAGCTAATACCGAAAAATATGAGGAAATTAGGGGTTTTCATGTAGTTGATTTAGTTGTTGATTTGTTGATGAAATAATGTTCCTAATGATGTTAGTTGATAATAGGAATTATTTGAGAATTTTCTAAAAATATTAATGAAGTCGTAAGAGACAAAGAAGTCGATTTAAGTTGAGATTAAGTAATGACACGAAGTGATGATATGTATTATAATGAATCTCGTTAGATGTTGATTGATGTCGTAGAAAATGAACGAATTCCGATAACTTTTGAAATCTCGTAAGAGATGAACGAGTGGACTTAATTAATAATCGAGAAGTCGAGTAAGAATTCTAATTTGATAATAATGTTTATAATGGAATAAGGTACGAATTTGTAGTTGACGACATGAGCTTTCGGACTATTATAATATGAGTTGTAGTTATAGTCGAGAACTAGAAACGAGAAATGTTAACTTGATTTTGGTTTAGTAATTGGTAGTTGAGATGACGATGTTTAGAACGTCGTGCTAATGAAACGAGTTTTGAAAAGGAGTCCTTCACGTACGGGAGTACGTGTTGACTGCCTTGAGAGTCCAGTTTTCTGAGAAATCGAGTACGAGAACTTAGAACGAACTTAAGAAGTTATACGTCGTTTTTATCGAGCAATTAGGGTTAGCCGCGGCAGTTTTGCGACCCTTGCCGGAAACTGTAATATCTCTTAGCTAGTTTATCGGAATTGAGATCCGTAAATTGGAGCATAAACTAGACTTTCCAAGCTTTCTAATGGTACAAGGCTCATCTCCTGTTTCCAATTCCTCTGTTCTGGGCAGTCCCCAGAGCTACTGCATTGCGCAGTGAAAATTTCAGAACTTGATTAACTAAGTTGTTTCCTTCGCAACTTAGTTTCTTTCGATCGTTTAAGCCGTAATAAGTTAACGACTACCTTCTCTACTGACCTGAGAGTTGAGTATGAGACCTTTCAAGTTTTAAATGAGATTTGTCCAAGTCTCGTTCCCGTTTAATTAAAATGAAACTAGTAGCGTGCAAATGCCTAAAGAAATGAAACGACTAAAACTTAATTCAAATTTCTACGTTCGATTATCTTTTACGACCGATTTAAAGTGTTATTATTTTACGATGAAGGAGGAAGCCAACAGTAAGGAAAGGACGGAAGATCAGGAGATCGGAAGCTAGTACTTAGTTCTGTAAACACTAAGGTGGGCTTTTATATATAAAACCAAACGAGCAATGCTCGAAAATCTTTCTTTATCGCTTTGATATCTGTGTTTTCAAAGTGATAATTATGGCATGAACTGTTTTATGTTTTATGTGAGTTCTCTTGTACCTATCTGAGTTAACATTCGTGTTTTCTAGATTTAAGAGTTAATCTAAATAGGTTAACTAACGATCGGCTTTGAGTTAGCTATTAAGTGCTTTCAAAGTTAGTGCACTTTGTAACCTGTGGTGTATGTGGTATCCTGTTGAGGGTAACCAGCCACGATGAATGAGAATTGGTCAAGATTTGAACGTAACATACCGGAAAAATGCTTGCAAGCTAAATTGAGAAAATGAGTCAGAAAATGTTTTAGTAGACATGGGCCCCTTTCAATAAAACCCCGATGTGCTACAATTATGAAATGCCAAATTATCTATACTTATGATTATGTTTTCGGCATCGTGCCCACTAAGTACTTTTGTACTTAAGCCTGCATATGTTTTCTAAATGTGCAGGTTGAAGCGACGAGAGCGGCGGTGGTTGAAGTTGAGTTGAGAAGTTAGGATGCTTTAGCTATGACTTAATTTCCGCTGTAAAACTCTAAGTCTTTTGAGAACATGTACACTATTAAATCACTGTAGTATAAGTCTGTAATCTTGAACTTAGATACTTTCGAGTACTTTTGTCGAGTAATCCTTCGCGATTAACTCTTCCTTTATATTAGTAAAGTCTTGTTCATTGAATGTATGCTATCATTTATGTATGTTTAATTAGTCAGCCCCCTTCTTCCCCGCTTCTTTAATCCAATCCCAGTCGCACCCCGACTTCTGCCGTCCCTCGGGATTTGGGGCTGTGACATCATCACCCTCTCTCTCCCTCATCACATTACGCCCCCCCCCCCCCCCTCATTCTCTCTCAATTCTCTCTCAAAATCCTCCATTGAAGTCATCTCCTTCAAGCTTTCAAAGCTTCACAAGTCATCCGTCTACCGATCGATTTTATTTCCTAGTTTATATTCGGCAAGGTAGGAACTTCTTCTACGTTATGAACCGAACAAAAACTCGATTCCATCAAGTTGATTTTTTCGAAAATTATAGAGGATGAGGAAGCATGATGATTCTTGTTTGAAGCATGTTATAGTATGCGCCCGTACCAGCACCAACCTAGGCTCTAACTCAAGACCATTCCAACAACAATAACAACGGCTTTAAAGGAAAAAGGAAATGGGAAGGAGGAAATCAGGGTGGAAATCAGCGTGGCTTTCAACAGCCGAATCAGAATAATCAATCAGGACAATGGAGGGAAAATAACCAACAAGGACAGTGGCAGGGACAACAGATAGACGATAACAATGAAAAATCACTATTCCTACCTACCCTAAGTGTAATAGAATGCACTTTGGTAATTGTTTGGCAAACATTGACGGTTGTTATAACTGTGGTCAGAAGGGACACGTGAGAAGGAATTGTCCAAAACCATTGCAACCAGTAGGATCGAATCAGTATGGTCAGCCCCAACCCTTGAGAGGTAATCAAGCTCAGCCACATCCGCAACAACAACAGTCACATCAACAACAAGAGCAGAATGCATGGACATTTGTGAATGGACCAGAAGCACAGGACAGGGGCAAAGGTCACTAGGCAAGTAATTGGCGTAACTCAGACTGAGAGTAGTCTAATTTTGTATAAGTCCTCGTTGGAGGCAAAACAGTACCCGTTCGACGTATATGTATATATGACCCCGTAAGTGGGCTTTGACATCGTGAAAATTTCTTCTAATCGTGTTAGTTTAACTTGTTTAATAAGGAACT